>CM061130.1:46779428-46913415 GCA_030789695.1 Scilla litardierei | reverse complement strand
AAAAAAATGGAATACATGAATTTCTATTGCACACACAATTGGAATGATGCAGATTACGTTGTTGCACACAAATATAGGATGGAGAAGCACAAGATCATTAGTTTTAATCAGATTGATTGTGGAACTTTCTTTCAGGCCTGGAGGAGGTTCACAGACATAGTATCGAGCTATCCGCAGCATGGGTACATGAAGAAAGAACTTATGGAGTCCTTCCTATTTGGACTACGACCACAGCTGCTGGAATTTTTCGGAGTCTTGACACCGACAGAGGCGTGAAAATACATGGAGTCCTTACAAGAGACTGATCAGATAATTAATAAGACTTCAGAGCGTGATTCAACGGAGTCTTCAAGCCTTGATCAAGGAGAGCAAAGCGTAGACGTATCATTACAACCCTTGAAAGAGGAAGTTCAATTGCTCATTCAAACGCAGGAGACTACATCCCATCAGTTCCAAGAAAATTTCCTTGCTCGGAGTAGGCAAATTCAGCAATCCATTAAAAATCTTACTTTGATTGCCACTTGCTTAGAAGAAAATAATTCTTTTGAAATTCAATTTCAAGAATCTAATATGAGTTCATCTTCTATTGCAGGTATATCGAGCGAGCCATGTCACGATGAAGTCATGAATAAAAACATTAACATGGCTGGAAGCGTGTGCAAAAGAGAGGACGAGCTAGCAATTTTGGATGAACATAAGGAGGAGACAGCTAGGGACATGTGTTTAGAGATTATCTCTATGGAGCCCGAACCACTCCTTCCCCCAGTTTTTTTTCCCAAAATCAATTATCCCTCTCCCCAGTGACCGAGCATCATACCGAGAGCAGTGCATATCTTTCAGGGAGTAGTCATCAACATGCTTTATTTTATTTTACTTACTTTGATGATTACATTTGGAATATTTTTATTGAAAGGAATTTACGACTAAAATGGATTGACGTTGACTCATCTATTGCAAAATACGGTTAACTACTTTATAGAGATGTTGGGAGTTACGTTGCTGGAGTCCAATTTAGATTTCGGAGGAAGATTACTCGTCGAGGAGCGCAAGGAACAGATAGAACAACTTCCTCCACCATTAAAGATCCGTGATCCGTCATTTGACCACGGTGTGTTCTTTCCATTAGCGTAGGTTTTTTATGCTTTCTAGGATGCTTGCTTTTGAATAAACTCGTACCCCTTTCGACATTGAGGACAATGTCCATCTTTAGTTGGGGGGGTGTATGAGACCTTAGAATTTTTTTTTAAAAACAAGGCGAAAGAAAAGAATAAACCACAATTCTCATTATTTAAAACTCCTTCACTTACCTCAAATGCGGATGATTATGCATTGATTGAGCTCTTAAAAGTTTTTTTATGGCGTGAATTAATTTTTATTCCTTCATGGAATTACTCGTTAATATGCTGTTAATGAAAACTTTCAATTGCCATGATTAATATCTCGAAATAGTTTGAATTTATTTCATGCATGTTACGGTGATGAAAAAGCTTAAGTATACACGATTTATTAGATTAGTCTTGAAGTTGAAGAGGAATTTGGCCATTGTTATTGATGTTTATGTTCGAAGAATGTGTGCTGAGTTGCTTACGAAGAAAAAAAGCGAAAAAGAGAAAAATGCATCGTTCCCTTGAGTTCATTGATTAGCCGGGTCTTCGTACCTCAGGAAGTATTGGAGATTCGCGTTGAAAGATGTTTGAATAGGGAGTGCATTCAAAAAAAGAGAGAGAAGAAAATAAAACTTAGATGATTCGAGTTATAAAGTTTGATGGGCTCTTCTAAGCCTAATGTCCGAAGGTCGTCTGGCCTAGGAATCATTAACTGAAGGCTCACTACATGGATCATTCTAAGTCGTCAAAAGAAAAGAAAAAGGAAAAGAAAAGAAAAGAAATGGTGAATAAACTAAGCAACTTCAATACCCATGATTTGAACGATCGTTTTGAGATGCCAATTCCTTGGAAATAAGAAAACTAGAATATAACGACGTGTTATACTTTCGCTTGCGCAAAACGATGCTCGCATGTTATTTATTCAAATTAAATTAGAGAAAATATCATGTGATTGGTCTTATTCATGGATTGTGTATATTGATAGTCAAAATCATTTTGGAAAGCGTATTATTGAGCCATTCCATAAGCAATTGATAGAATTTATTGTTTTACTAATCATCCGAATTAATCGCTCTTTTTGCTAGGGACTAGCAAATCGCTAGTTGGGGGGTGTGATTCGAGATGAATATTGCATAATTAACCCCATATCTAGCACTATTTTGTGTGTATATAATGCTTAATTGGTCTCCAATACGTTCGTATTTTGTATATCATCATTTGTGAGATCAAACCATTGATTTGTGCATAAAATATAAATTATATTGAATATTTCTGCCTTTTTATATTTATCATGGCTAGATCTCTATCTCACGATTCCAACGACTATTTATTTGTATTTTTCTAAATCTGTGCTAATTACTATGATTTTTTGAATGCGGAATACCAATTAAATGGAGAAATACGCAAGGAAATACGGAAATACATCACGCGTACGCGTACCGCTCCGCCAGCCCAGGGACATGTGGCGGCATCTAAGGATTTCCTGCCCAATCGGACGGCGGTACGAAGAGGATGACACGGCGCAATCTTGGCCGCTGATCGAATATCCAACGGCTCACGACATTCAGAGATCAGCGCACACGGACAGTTCTTGACTGTTAGATCTATATCTAACTACCCAGATCGAATCCGACTCACATTCGAAGAGCAGCGCATATAGCGGTGACGTGGCAAGATCGTAGCCATTCATCGCTCGAATGGACGGTCGCAATGGAATCCGAGTTGGATTCGAAAGCTTAGCGGGCGTAGGCGAGCGGATCCGATAAGAGTTTCCACGTGGCAGCGTGCGGTTTAATCCCGCAAATATAGAATGGCAGAGATAAGTTTCTGTGGATGAAACGGGTTTTAGGTGATTTTGGATGCGGGTTTAGACCTGATACCGACTTAAAATCCGTAATGCCTCTATATAAGCGTATTTTAAGGTTTTGTTGCGTATTCTGGCGTATTAGGGGCTCTAAGAGCCGTATTTTCGCATGAAATTTGGAGGCCCTGGAGACAGAGGCTATATCTATCATCTGAAGGAGATTTGGGGCTATTTGGAGAGAAGTGGTGACATTTTTCTTATCTTTAGCCTTGTATTTTGCGATTTGGCTTGTATTTGAAGTATTATTCACGTATTTTGAGGTTTTGATGATGTATTTGTCTATGAATACCGTGGTTAATCTTCATATGTGTTGGTGTTGATGTAGTTAGGGTGTCATAATCGTTGATTTTGATATCTTTTCGCCCTATTTGCATGTTATAATCGCGTATTTTGTCGATTTCTATATATATCTTGTTTGGGTATGTTATACGGAGACGTGGACAAGCTTGAATCGAATATCATCTTTGCAGACTTATTCGTGATGTGATCCGAGAGGACGTATTGTGACCCGTGAGGGCACTTGTGCGTATTTTCATTATGAAATCAATGTTGTACGTGATTACTTTTTGGCACTATTTTATACTCTTTATCGTCATACTTTCCAACGTTCTCGTGCACTAACCGGACGAAACGTAGAGTCATAGAAAAGATATTAATAATCATTGATTGCACACACCCTAATGAAATTAGTACCATCACATACTCTCCATATTAGTATCCAAATATCGAGTTCACCGTAATTATCGTAGGATATTCTTTATTATTTTAAACGCTTGATACCATATCTTTATACTTGATAGGTGGTTAGTTATTACCGTATCATTACTCTTTATAAACTGAAGTTCATGCTTTTGCAGGTTAGTTGTCTCGTGGATACGATACTAGGACTCACCAGGATTATTACTTGTTCGATCTCCTACACTTGGGAGTAGCGCTCACACATTTTGAGACGAGTCAAGATCATGCGCTAGTTCTTAATATAGTTGCGACAACTTCACCCTAAATTAGGAGTTAGTAATATGGAAGTTCATTTTCACATTAATACTCGAAAATCTATGTGGGGATTTCCTAGTCCTAGACATTTTTATACGTTCATGACGCACATATTCCTTCACCATTGTTCCATCTCTACCAAGTGACCAAGGTAATACCAACAGTTTCTCCCTGCGATTCAATACCCGCTCACCACTTAACCGTGTGCTTGCGGTAAAACTACATTGTTTTGGGTGTACATCCTGACGCGATCAAGTTTTTGGCGCCGTTGTCGGGAAGGCTACTGTATTTTATTCTTTCTTGGTTACTTTTATTTTCCTCTATTGTGCTAACATTCTCTATAGATTCTCTTTCTCTGTGCATGAACACATGCTCAAGGGCTATTGACAGCTTGACATTCTTTAATCCTGAAATTGAGCGAACTATAAGGAAGCTTAGAGCAGAGAAGAGGCGTATTCTAGAGGACAACAAGATGGCAGCTGAAAATAATGCCATGAGGAATATCAGAGTTATTTCTATCTGCGACCGACTTACTCCGAACAACTCTTCTACATCATCCATTCTCATGCCAGAATTGCCACCAGACAAGAACTTTGAGCTGAAGACATGATTAGTTGTGCTGATGCAACAAGATCCTTTTCATGAGAACACGCATGAGAATCCACATTACCATATTCAGATGTTCTTGGCGAAGTGCGCTACTTTTCAGGTTCCCAATGTATCAGAGGATGCCATCCATCTGTGGCTTTTTCATGTCACACTCAAGGACAAGGCTTTGTATTGGCTATGTCACAGGCGAACAGTACCTTCACCACATGGGATGATCTTGCAGGTTCCTTCATCAACAAGTACTATCCGCCATCAAAGACTGTCTAACTGAGGAATTATTTGATGTCATTCTGACAAGGACCCCAGGAATCTTTATACAAGGCGTGAGAGCGATTCAAAGATCTTCAACACCATTGCCCCCACCACAACATCGATGATTGGGAGTTGATCCATAGCTTCTACAATGGTCTGAAACCGGACACCCCACCGCTAATGGGAAAATCTTAGCAAAGACTCCTGAAGAGGCCACAACACTACTTGAAGAGATGGCCTCTAATAATCAACAATGGTTCAACGAGAGAGGCCAATCATCGTCATCATTGAAGCTAGCTAGAACTTAAGAGGCAAAAGAAATGGCGGACTTGATTGGGAGGTTTGATGCCTTATCCAGGGTGGTAGAGAGGATTAAGAAGAAGCTGAGTGAGCCATATAGTGCTCAACATACATCATCCGATGGGAGTATGGGTGACTGTCAAGGTCAAGGCCAAGTCCTGTATGTTGGAGCTGATACAAATGAGGAACCTGGTGAACAAGTTCAATATGTTTCAGATTATAAGCTCGGGAGTGGAACAATGGATCTTGGGTGAATCCGTCTTGGAAAACTCACCCCGGATTTTCATATGCGAATAATAATGGAGCTCTAAATCCTCCTCAACAACAACTAACCCAGCAACAACAAGCTTGCCCACCACCTCAGCAGCACAATATCAGCCAAGCCCACCACAGAAACAACAATTTCAGCAGAAGCAACAAGCGGGGCCTTATAGATCCCCCCAGATATAATCATAGTTGAAGGATGCAAAACCCACCGCCGACACCACAAAAGTCTGCTAATGAGACAAGGGTAGATGATTTCATGGCTGCTCAAGAGAAAATCAATACTAAACTATTAGAGGGCAAAGAAAATCTTAACACCGTTATTGCGCAGCTGGCAGATCAAATGACCATGTTGGCGAGGGCGCAAAATCAATTGCCGGCCCAACCGGAGGTAAATCCCAGGTGCAATACCGACCACATCAATGCGGTAGTGGCAGTGACTACTAGAGGCAGGAAGGACACGATGCCCGTCTTGGTCCAGACCCCTTCTTCCAAACATGAAAATCCGGTTGGGATAGATGGCAAAGAAGCTGAGGGACCCATAGTGGTCATTGATGGAGAGGAAAGATCTGAGAGCCCCAGAAAGAGAGAGTTTATGTGCCACCGGTTCTATTTCCACAAAGGTTGGCAAAGGCTAAATTAGAGAAGAAATTTGCTCGATTTCTGGAGTACTTGAGACGCATAAGCCTAAACATCCCGTTCCTAGATGCCATTATTGAGATCCCGACATATGCTAAGTTCCTTAAAGGCTTGATTACGGGACGAAAAAGGACGGAGAAGATCATGCTAGCCGATCAAGGAACATGAGTTGTCAATGAAGATAAGGTGCCGAAGAAATTGAAGGACCCAGGTAGTTTTAGAATTCAATGCACACTTGGCGGAGTTCCCCTTCAGAAAGCAATAGTTAATTTGGGTGCGAGCGCCAGTCTCATGCCCCTCACCATGTTCAAGAAGCTGAATACGTGGACCGATCAAAAGCCCACCGATATAAAGATTCAACTCGCCGACGGGCACATCACTAGACCGGTTGGGGTTGCTGCAAATGTGCCATTACAAATACCGAGCGGCATTTGTGTGCCATGTGACTTTGTTATTATGGACGTGAAGGAAGTGGGAGATACATCACTTATTCTTGGGCGTCCGTTCTTAGCTACAACTGGAGTCATTGTGGATGTGCGGGAAGGAACATTGTCACTCAACGTTGGGAATATTGAGGTAGAATTTCGTCTCCCGTGAGCTATGAAGAATATGCCCATGCTTAAATAGAATGACTATGTCGACCTACTTGAAGAGGTCATTGAAGAAGCAACACCATACACCGTAAAAACTTTACTTATGGATAGTACCGATGAGGAGCCAATTTCTGAAAATAGCTCCCAAGTTGAAGCCTCTCCGGACCCTCTCATTGATGAGGAAGAGAATGACGCTGACGTCGTGAGAATAAGAGAGATATGCAAACACTCTTCCGGGAAGCACCAAAAGCACATGCCATCGGTGAAGACTTTGACATCACCAGAAAAGAACATGGAGCCTTTGAAGGCTAATAGCAAATCTTGTGGGGAGTCATCTCACACCATTATGAGAAAGGAGACGCCGATTAAGGAGACCAAACAAGAGAACATGGAGCATTCAAAGCCCACCAGCCTCCTTGCCAAATTTGACATGCGCATATCTTATGCACCAAATATCACGCGTAGAATGTAAATCATGAGGGGTCGAGCTCAAGACCATACACGAGCTCTTATCGGGAGGCAACCCAACATTTCCCTCTTATTTTAGTTCATTCTTAGCTTTATTTTGTTTTAAACTTACGAAATTCGATAAATCAAAAGCTAGGAAAAAGGGTATTGACATTGGGCGACGTTTTTATTTGTAGGAAGAATTCATGAGGATGCCACTCTAATGGAGAGTACCCATGGTGAAGGAGACCTGCGCTGTCATGCCCTATTTTGCGCTATACGTGTATTCTACTGAAAACACGGGGTATTAAAACTTACGATGCATACGTGGGCATGAAATAAGCGTAGATATCGATGTATGTGACGTAATACAAGGGAGATTAGGCCGTAATATATGGCTGAGGGAAGAGAATGCGAAATGTGAATGCGGGAGGAGAACAAAAGACGTCGTAAGTGCAAAACAACAGGAATGTGTTAGCCGTGTGTGTGTGAAGCATGTATGCATGCAAGGATGTGAGTGGATGTGTGCAGGAAGAGACATGCAAGTGTGAAAGGGTTTAAGGGTCAATGGCAACCCCCGTAAATTTTTAGAAAGGTGAGGGGCAAAACGGTCATTTGGACTAAATTTGCTGTGCGTACATACTTAAGTGGTCGATGCATAAAGTAATGGCAAACTTGTAAATACGTAGAAGTTGAGGGGCAATTTTGGAAGGGTATTTTAGTCATTTTAAGTTAACCATGGCTTATGGGAGAAGCTAAGGAGGGTGTAGAAATTTCTTTAGATTTCTCTCTTTTTCTTTCTAAAACCTTCCTTCATCTTCTCTCTCTCTTTCCCCTCTCCATCCCCTAGATTAGGCCGACCACACCCTCCCCTTTTCCCCTATTTTCTTCACTTCAAAACCCTAATTTATCACTCCAAAAATCAAGAATCTCATATGGGTTCAAGTGGGAAGAAGATGGAGAAGAAAGAAAGAGAAGGAGAAGAGGAAAACCGAGCTTATGAGGTAGGAATCCTCTTGGATTTGAAATTCCATTAAATTGTTCTTGCTCTCATGTTTTTCTAGCAGGATTCACTTAATATGTGATAGGGATAATCAAAAATCTATGTATCATGTTCAATTTCACAATTTTCCCATTGAAATTCTTAGCAAACCCATCTCCTTTGAAATTCAGAAATCTTAATGTCTGATTTTGCCTTGATTGGGGTTACTGTAGCTCAAATTAGGGTTTGAAAAATTTGAGCTTGTAGATATTGAAGTTCTACCCCAAAATCATATAAACTTTGACATATTTTCAATTCAGAAATTGGGAGCAATAAATCCATCTTTACAACTTGTCTGTTTGATTTTCAGTGTTGATACAGTTTAGTGAAATTGGCCTAGGCATCTGCACACATCATGGAATTTTATGATCTGGGTCTTGTTGGAAAGTTAACAAGTTTTTCTAAAAATTCACCAGAGTGCTTATATGTCGAATTTCTGGCTCCAACATGCCCAAAATTGGCTTTCAATACAGACCCTGAAATCTGTCTGAAAAGCAGATCTGATACACTTCACCACATAATTCACCATAAATCACATACTTAATATTTTTACATGAAATTTTGTTTGTGAACCCAGGACTAACATATCTACAACTTTCATTTGGGAAGTTTTGCTAAATTCTGATTATAATTGGGTGACATCAGTCAATTGTTAAGACTGTTTGCAATTTTCCTGCATGCTGACGTATTTGAGTGGTGATTTTAATTGGGTATTGTTGCTAAATTTCCCTATATGATCCATGATTATTGTTGTTACTTGAAAGTTAGTTTAAATTTGCAAATGGCACATGTATATAATATTGTGTTTCTTGATATGAACTACGCCCGTCAAGTGTTCGCTGAAATGCCTCAATGAAACAAAAGTTGAGAAACGTGCGAAATGGGCATGTATATATTTGTAATATGAGAAATGATGTGAATGAGCAATGTTTTAGGACACGGATGGCACTACATGGAGCGAGAGCCACAGTAGAAGGCGGGGGAATTTGCTGTGGGCTGTGACCGTGTAGGCACATCTTGACTCCATCGGTAGTTGCCACAGTTGAGGACGGAGTAGATCACGATACACTTGCATGCCGGCACATTCATGGGATCGCATTGCATTGCATCGCATTGCATCTCATATTGCATCATGTGCATCATTATGTATCATTATATCCATTGTGTGTGATGTGTTGCATATATTTAATGTATGCGTGTTGCGGTTACTCCTTCTGCTGGCGGCACTTCCCCTTTCCCTTTGCCTGTTTCTTTGTGACTCTGTGTTATGCTTCAGGCACTTGCACTATCTTATTAGATAATGGTTGCTTGTACACTTCTGTTATCATTATTATTATTATTCGTGCTAAACCTTTTCTTGCAGTAACTCGATATTGGACCGCAGGTATAATTCCCTTGTTTTAGCTATTTAATTTTCATTATATCACTTGTTACATGCTCTATTTCCCTTGCTTGTCTTGTGATTTGATAACCTTAAAACGGTGTTCCAAATCCAAGTTGGTTCCCACTGGGGCACGCATTGACGTGCTCCTCCCCATTTTTCAGGTAGCGGGTCAGATTGATTGGAGGTGACTTGGAGTTGGGTTCAGGGGTAGCACTTGATGTGAGCTGTCTTGTGGTGTGATATGGTTGTCTTGGGAGGTGGAGAATGACGGTGTATATGTTGTGGTGTACCTGGGTTATGCATATAAATGGAAGTTGTTATGTATATATATATATATATCTTATGTTGTTGTTGTTTTATATATTTCATGAGGTTGTTTAATATTATTATAGAAGTTCACTTGTACTATCTCAGCATATGCGCAGTGGCCTGCTTGTTCAGTTTCTCTTTTTCCTCTCTCATCACCCTCACTCTTCAGAGTACTTGGAAAAGAAGAAGAAGAAAAAAATTTAGATGCCGGGTATTCTAGGGAACGGGGCGTGACAGTTTTTGGTGGCCCATGCAGGTCACTGCACTGTGATGTGCATATGGATAGTACATGTGATTCTTATGTAGATGATCGGTATACATTAGCCCTAAGGTGGGTAGTGTCTAGCCTTAGGACAGAGTCCTAATGCCAAGAGCTCGAGGTATATAGTTATCTGGGGGTCGTTTTAGACTCTTGTTTCGAGATCTGTATAAGAATACCAGTATGGTATGGCTATTGTCTTGTGAAGTTGTATGATGTCCTTGTGTATGATGTATAGTTAGATTCATGTGCAATTTACGTTAAATATACGTGCGTGGATCCTTGATGTAATGTATACCCTATTGAATATGTATATACTTATATATTAAGATGTGGGTGGCACCTAGATATGTATAGAGCATGTGGATTCATGTGTATCCCCTTGTATCCCACCTTGGTAGACGTGGGTATACTAGATGTGTAGTGTCACTGATGATGGAATTATTTAATTGAGTATTGGCTGACTATGAAGATATAGATTGAACTATATAATTGAATAACTATATGAGGTATATTGTTAGATGGGTGTATACGTGTGTGGTGTATACTATATGAGGTGTATACATATGTGGTTGAATGATTATATGCTAACATATGGTATTGCCTTAAATGTAAGACATATGAGTCTTCAATGTATTATTGTTTCTGGGGGATAATGGTTGTAGTCATGTTAAATTATCAATATTAGAGTGGGGGAAAACAAAGATATTTCCCTACCAACATGTTGAGTATGATGGACATGTGGATCGGTCATAAGAGGTACATGGGAGTGTACGTCAATGGTGATAAACGTATATGTCTATAATGAGTCATATAGGAGCACCGAGATATGTGTGTGTGTGTGTGTGTGACCCTTGAAGACATGTATGTTGTGTTGTGTGTGTACCTGACCCTTGTATGTGTGTTTGTATATCCGGCTGTAGGCATGTATGTGTGCCTAACTAGCCATTTGTTACTTATACTTGTATGCTTATGCCTTACATGTGTGTAAACCGTATAACATGTATGGGATGTGGTATATGAGCCTGTCAATGTGATATGGTTGCTGCATAACGAAGAATGGGTCTGTGGTGTACTTAGGTTGGTATGCCCTATGTAGCTTGGCCATATATGGTGTGTATATAGCGATATAGATAAGTAATGGACGTATGGATAGTATGAGTAATGCTCCAGGGGGTTTGGAGTAGATGTATCTTAAGGAGGGTAGGAATGCTTTAGACCTGGCCACCTAAGTTGAGGCATTAACACTATACCGTGCCTACTATGGAATAGGGATATATGTATAACGTGTAACTTATGTAGAATGTGATGAATGTAAGGATTTGGAATTATACAATTCATGTATAAGTGGGGTGGCTATGGGTTTGCGCAGCTAAGTGGAGTTATGGTTTATATATGTGTGTATACGCTTACCATGTAAAATGGTGTTTATAAGAACATTTGGATGTATATGTCGTGTAAGAATTCTTCTACTTATGGTGGCATGAGGGAGGACTGTGTATTGGTATATGAGATACTTGTATGTATGTAGGTATGTTGTAGCAAGCGTGGTGTGATTGTGTATATGTGTTGTCATTAGTGAATATGTATTGGTGTATGTCTTATGAGTGGTTATATGTATATGTATGTGAATTATCCCTATTCTGATATACATGTATCAGTATATGGAGTGTGACTATCGACTGAATGTGTACGAATGTTGAAATACACTTATTTGTGTGTATACTAGTATGTTAGTTGAAGTGTGGACATATCGAATGTTAGGTATATAGTGGTATAGGTAGCTACCGACTACCTGCTAGTATAGTTGAGTAGCTTGACTATATAGGCGTGTAATAGCAGGATATGTATACTAAGTGTGAATGGGTGTGCGCTCATACATGGTAATGTGTGTGCATGGGGTTTTGGTCCTAGTACGTATATATAAGCATGTTTGCGTGCATATATACTATTAGTATAATAATCTTGTGTGTATGTGTGTACCTATATTTGGCTATGTGTGGATTCCGAAATCTATGTATGGTATTGATGCTTATACATCTGTGGGTGTATAATGAGTATGTGCATAATGAGTATGTGCATGTGAGTAGTTATGTGGGGGTAGTGCTTGTTGCGTATACATGAATATGTACCATACCTGTATGAATTTCTATTTTACGTGTCACAATGGAGTGTAGGGATGTGTTTAAGCATGTGCAGTGTGTAGTAGAGGCAATGTATGGCTGTGTGTATATTGGTTGAATAAATATATACTTATATATATATATATATATATATATATATATATATATATATATATATATATATATATATATATATCCGTGTTTGTTTATCTGTGAATCTTTTCGACATGGTTGCCTATCTATGTGTATCTGGTAGAAGCGTATCCCTGTGTGTATGCATGTATGTGTATGTCTGTACTAGAGCATGTGTGTATATATAGTCATATGCAGTGTGGGTATGAATGTGATGAGTATGAAATATAGGTGTATATATATTTTTGATGAATATAAGTGAATGAAACTGTTTGGTATATAGGTATTGAGATGTGTGTGATTGTTTGCATATGTATATGCGTGTGGAGTGTATATGGATATTTATAATTATTTGACTATCATGGCAGTATGTGCGTAGGATGTGCAAAGGTAGTTATATATATATATATATATATATATATATATATATATATATATATATATATATATATATATATATATATATATATATATATATATATATATATAGCATATGGCAGGGGATGTGTTATGTTTGTGCCCTCTTGTGTGTATTGTGTGGTATATGTGCCTATCTGTGTGAGGCAGTAGGTACATGTGGGGTTATGTGTATAATTATTTATAGTATAATTGTGAATCTTATGTTACCCGATCATGCAAGTGTTAGTATGTGTACGTAAATATATGTATGAATGTGACTAAATAATGTGTATATAGATATTTATATGCCTATACATGTGAGTGAGCCCACATGACTAAGTATTGGGTGCATCGGGATCCGGTGTACATATGGTGTGACACCGTGATAGTGACCCTGTTTATCAAATAATGGTGTGTAGATTAATGTGTATTGTTGTGTGTTTGTGCATGGATATAGACGTATATGTATATATATAATCAGGTAGAATATAAGTCGCTATACTTGAAAGTATCGTGATATGAGTACGATGTGATGTCGTATCACATAGGTATGAGTAGTGATCTGGATACTTATAATGATACATATAGAGATTAATTGTGATATATGTGTGTGTGTGTGTGTGTGTGTGTGTGTGTGTGTGTGTGTGTGTGTGTGTGTGTGTGTTGTATATGTCAGTGTGTATATATGTGCTTAGATATTCATGTGAAGAATGCCTATGTGTGTATATATATGTGTAGTGAATGCATATAGTGATATGTATGTGCTACTAGATGAATAGTAGGAAGTATCCGTGATATGTATGTGATGCAGATGTGTATGAATGAAAATAAAGTATATAGTGAATATGAGTGTGGTGTAGATACGTATGTTGAGTATTGGTGTTTCATACCAATATTATTTTAATGATGATCACAACATTATGTTGTTGCTAATGACTCTCATGTTTTAGTGTCACAGTTTCATTCCTAGAATATCTTTCTTGGAGACTAATCACTTGGTGCAAGAATGGACATCAAGTGGAGAAGGGCCAAAGCTTAGACTCGAGGAGTGCCAAAGCTTGGAGATGATGTAGAGCAATCAAGGCATCAAGATTGAAGACTTAGACTCTAAGGAAAGCAATGTAATCCATGTAATATTTACTTTGTTGCTTTCTCTCTCTTTTGAGTCTAGGTTAATGTACTGCCTTGATAGATGGTTTACTCATTCATGCATATGCATGTAGCCATCTTAGTGAGCCTTAGGATTATCATAGAATCCAACCCAATAGGTTCACTTTGACCAAAGACTCATTTGGAGTCTCTGGCTTTCCATCAGTCGCCTGCTGAAGGGTTTACAGTCGACTGGGTGATTTCCAGTCGCCTGTCGATCCTTCTACAGTCGACTGATATGCATAGCTCAAGTCAACATTTCAATTGACTCAAACTTGTGCTTTACGCATAGTCGACTGCTGCTCAGTTTACAGTCGCCTGTAGATTTACAGTCGCCTGAGAATTGGCCAACAGTCGTCTGAGTAGCGTAAGTGCAATCTCTGCATCTCTCTGTCTTTTCTCCATCTTATACAGCAGACGACTGATGAAGGTATTACAGTCGCCTGACTATATGATAGTCGACTGTATTATTGACATTAGTCGCCTGTATGCTTATCTGGAGAAAGAGTGCAGCTCTCTGTTTTATTCCATCCCCTGCAGCAGTCGCCTGCTGGAGGATAAACAGGCACCTGTCCTGTTTACAGTCGACTGTATCAACTTCATCAGTCGACTGTCCTGGCTCATATTATAGCCGTTGGATATTTTCTAGCCGTTGATCAGTTGACTGTCTTTTGATTATCAGTCGACTGTTCCTGTCGTTTTCGTCCAGTTTCTAGCCGTTGCAGAATTGATTCTTTGGTTGTTTTCTTGTGTTTTGGGGTTTGATATAGGTTTATATATATATGGGTGTGCTGCCATCTCTAGAACTTCTTGATGCTATTGAAAATCACAAGAGATCTGTAAGCAACTCTCAAACTCCCTCAATTCCCTCATTTGAGCATTCATTTCTCTTCATGCATTGAAGTCCAGCTCAAGGGAATTCATCCAAGTGCTTTCAAGCATATCTCAACACTTGGAGATTCTCTTCCATGCCTTGCATTCTGATCGAGCCCCGGGAGTACACACACCCGGGACAAACGACTTGTAGTTTTACCGCAAGCACACGGTGTAGCGACGAGCGAGTATCGAACTCAGGGAGGACAAATGACCGTGTCTCCTTCCAATCACCTAGCTATCAAGAGGATCGAGAATCATTTGGGGTAAACAGTCACAATCGTGCAAACGTCAAGAGAAAATATCAAATTAATAAAACGTCTAGGAGTAGGGAATCCCCACTACAGATCGCCTCTCATCATTGTGATTCATAGGTTTCGTTATTACCAAACTTGAATGTGGGTGAACTAGTCGCAACTAAATATAGAACCAAGCTCATGCTCTCGCGCTATCACCGGTCTATAGCAAAACTAGGATATGGCCCAATCTCTTGCAAACCCTAGCCTAAGCCGCTAGCGTGAAGAACGACGTCATCGTTCAATCGTATCTTGAGCCCACTCTCGTGTAAACTCGAGCTACGACCTAGATTGTGATAGTTCCTATCCGTCCAATCTCTTGCAAACGAATATGAGTATAGATTCACAATTGAAAATCCTAGCTTTGGTCCAATCTCTTGCAAACCAAGTTTAGAGAAATCCAATCGTCAATCTAAATCGAATTTCTAGCGCTTCCTATCAATTGGGACCCAATCTCTTGCAAATCCCAATCGATAAGAATCTCTAGCTATCCGTAATTAATCATTCACAACCTAACCCTAATCAATTCTAGCAACAATTCCACAATTTCATCACAATTTAGAAATATGGTCCATAGGATTCATCCCTACGCCCTAAGACGACGACACTACTCAATATTCATCATGCAATTCTCAGAAAAATCAATAATAATATCAAGAGAATTCATTGCAATAGAGAAATAGCTAATAAAAATTGAGTTTTTGATAGGAAATAGCCAAACCAATGTAGATCCAATGATTTCCCAAGAGTATCCAATAAAAGTAGCCTTCAAATCTTCAAAGAGAAAGTCTAAATCTAACAATCTAAGAAAGTTCTGAAAAGTTCTAAAAAAGGCTGCCAAAAGCTCTCCTAACTAGGGCCAAAACTGGGTTTAAATACCTCCTAAAATCACCCAGAAAATCTTGACCAAACTGCCCCTGCGCAGCCCAGAAATCACAACTCTCGCAGCAGGCGGAGCGGCTCACTCGGCCGAGTGGCATTGTCACTCGGCCGAGTGACAAACCCTGTAAGAAAACAGTAAGTCAGGGGGGTCTCAGGGTCTGCCTTCGGAGGTGACTCGGCCGAGGGGCTTTATTCACTCGGCCGAGTGGCATTCATACTCGGCCGAGTGGGGCCTCTCAGATTGTCTGACAGATTCTAGTAACTCTGCCTCTTTCTGGACGAATTTCTCGTGCCACTCAGGCAAGTGAACTCTCCTACTCGGCCAAGTGGGCTGTCGTCATTCGGCCGAGTACACGCTGATTCTCTTCTTTTGTGCGTGTCCATTTTGGTCGGCCGAGTGGGCTTCTTGCTCGGCCGAGTGAGTGCTCCACTCGGCCAAGTGGCATGCTGTAAATGACCAATCTTCTCCATTTCTCCTCCTTGTCGCTCTTACGAAGTTCCTTCTTCTTCCACTCATCCTCTATCACTGAATGGCCCTCAAACGAGCCGTGGGTGACACTCCCTAGTGCTTGCAAACCCCTCGATCTAAATCGCTCCATATTTCCTGAAATACGACAAAAACAAGAAATAGTGAAAAGCATCGCAATATTGTCGAATAATCGTGAAAAATGCGATATGGGCGATCAAAATGGCCTGCAAACATGCAGAAAAAAGGCGTAAAATATGGAGTGATCAAAATCCCCCAAGCTTACCTCAGACTCGTCCTCGAGGAAGATAAGTAAAAGGCGAGCTCGACGGAAAAAATAATAAAAAGAAAAGACGGAAGAGATAGAAAATAAGGAAGAAAGCAAAGAGAGAGGTGCTAGATCATTTTCTCAGGACGTGGGTTTTGCTTACTCAGTTAGCACACGGCGAATGTAAAACTCATTCCGAAGATTTTTATCTCGATACCATAGTATATGGATGCATTCAAAATAGAAAAACCGAGAATAGCAAAATAATATGAAATACGGAATTATTCTAGAATTAACATCGTCTGAAGCATCTAAAGTGGTATACATAATCATAGACCACACACTTTTCAATTGAATGCTTTCTATTTGGAGTATAAGAGATATCACACAATATGGATCAACAATAATAGAAAGGCATGGTTTTCATGAAATGCATGCTAAGTGTCAATTCCTGGATTTCGTAAAACTTTTAGTGATCTCACCAAGTATAGAAAATTACCTAGCTTAGGTTGTCATGCACTGTCAGGTAGTCACTCTCTCACACATCATTGGTTCCTCTCCACCAAGCTTATCTATAAGCGTGGTGGCATAAGATAAATCAATAAATATATTCCCCATTTTTGGTGCTCCAAAAGAAAATAAAAGAGGGAAGAAAGAGAGAAAGAGTATGAGATGGGATCATGTATAAACTTCTTTTCTCCTTTCTTTTCTTTTTCTCATTTTTTTGATTCATATATACAATTGTGATCCCAAATCAAAAGATAGAAAGATATACATGTATTTTTTCTTTTTGATTTTGGGGGTAGCAGAGCATGAACTTTATAAAGCGGGGGAATTGCCAATATAGGATCCGCTAAAGGGAGATTCACCAATGAATATAAATAGATAATTAATGCTCAAGATATGTGGAGAAAGAAATAAATGTAACGCTCGGTTCACTCTATAAGACGTGCACAACAACTTCAGCAGAGTAATGTAATCTACTCAGTTTGATCTCAAAAAGTAAACTAGTCCAGTTATATCAACCTAACATTCATTCATTCACCCTGAAAGTGAGGTGTACATTTTTCATGCAATAAGAAGTGAAATAAGAAAGGAAAGCAGTACTCCAGATATAAGCAATCAATGCGTGAAGCTTGGTGTGTTTTCTATGAAGAGCATACATATGAATTATCAGACTTCAGCTAATAACAGAATTTCATCCATATTCATATACGAAAAGGTGGGTTACTATCTCAAATGCATAGTATGACAAAGCATATGATATCTGAAATAAAAACTACGGCGTGACAAAATAGTATGCAAACAGAGATAAGCTAATCACCACGTCATCATCATCATCACAGAAAAGTCATCTATAACAAAAGATGAAAGAAATAAGGATAAATGAAAATAGAAACTACTGTACATATGCAGCACACAAAGAAAGTAAGAAAAACGTGATGCATGGTAAAAGCGAAAAAAGCGAGTGAAAAGGGGGTAAAATGGAAAATGTGAGAAAAGCAAAAATAAAAGGGGTGACAAAAAGCAAAAGCATGAGAACTCACTCCCCCAAGCTAAAGTGCACAGTGTCCTCAATGTGCGAAGTGTGGCACACCGAGAGACGTGAAATGGGTGGGGTGGGTGAGGATGCATGCATGATGAAAATAAAAGAAAAGGAAATGATATGGTAATGCAGGTGATGCATGCAGAGGTCAAAATGGTGAAGAATATCAGGTCCCAAAAATAAGCTGACTCACTCCCAAAGAGATATAAATAGATATGACCAAAAAGGTACCAAAATAGTGTGTGTGGAGGTGGGGATCAAAAATCACCAGGCTCAAAAACAACCAGCAAAACAACAGAAATATAGAAGGCATCCAGTTGTGCCTAGGCTGGTGGTGGTGCACCAGCACCGTCCTGTGGCGGAGGTGGTGGTGGAGGTGGTGGGAGTGGTAGGTGCTGGGTGGGTGTCGGTGGTGGAGGCAGACGCGCCAGAATCTGGTTCAGGCAAGCCTGAATACTGGGAAGAATGGCGACGCGGGTCTACACAGCACTAACTATGGCGGAGAGAGCCCTGAAATCCTCTCTAAGTCCACTAACAGCCCCCTCAAGAGCACGAATGCTCTGAACTAGAGTGTCGGGGGGTGGTGGAGCAGAGGGACGCACAGGTCTAACTGGTGAAGTGCGGGGCTGTCTCACGCGGGCAGTGTAGTGGATGGGTCCTGCAGGGAAGTGGGGTAGTGGTGCTATGCTCACTAAGTGATGCCCAGCCTCAGTGAGAGGTTGGGACGTAGGAAAGGTCGAAGTGGAAGCAGCAGCGGAAGTGGAAGTGAAAACAGACGACGAGGCGGCGGGAGAGGTCAGTGACGCAGATGTGGGGACAGATGTCACGACAATATCAGAAAAGACAGCGGTAGTGGAGACCGAGAAGTCGACGGCTGGGAAGGCCGTGAAGGGCACAAAAGATGACTCCCCAGGAGTCGAGAACAACAATCGGGATAGGGACCTGTAACGCCTCGCTTCCCAAAAAAACATCGGAAGAGAGAACATTACGCGGTCCGCTTGAACTGGAGCGGTGACGCTCTAGTCCAATAAGCGTGGTGTTAACAATACGACAGGTTCTTGCGTGCATTTCAGAACAATAAGAATACATTCGAAAGATAAAAGCCACATCCTGAAATATTAAGTACATACACAAAATTAAACGACAAACCACAACAAGGCTAAAGTACAGCGAAGGAACGTACACAAACAAAAGTACTGGAAGTAACCTAATGAAACCAGCAACAGGTAGGTCTAGTCCTCCGCAGGGAAAGGCTCGGCGTCAACGGCGAATTCCTGGCTCGCTAGGCTAGATGTCTCTAAAGGATCCCCCTGCGACTCTAGCTCAAAAATCTGACATACATTCAAAAGACATGAATGTATGTCAGCAAGGTCTGCAAGCAAAGGTCAGAAACCCAGGCAAAGTGTGCAAATAATATGAATTTAGAAATGTCAGTTATTTGCATATAATTAAGGTGTCCACAACAGCATTTTAAGGGATGACAATTTAAAAGCGAAGTAGAATTAAACAACCCTAGCATGGCAGTTCTAAGCAGGTTGAAGTAAGGTAATGACATCTATTTAAACATTGTTAGCATGACAATTGCAATTTCATGTCAGTGTTTTCTATCACTCATAGGGTTCTCGCCTTTAGGTCGTGATGAGAAGGTCGTTCCTCTCACGGGGGCTTACCGTGATTGACGCTAGCCCACCGCATGCGGGTGGTGCTCTTGAGGAGAGTACCCTTCATACGCCCAGTGGCCGCTCAACCCTAACCCCACCCAAAAGTTTGCCGGAACACGAGCTGGCCTAGTCGACTCACACGACATCACGAAAGTCACGAATTCGCCTTCGAGGCGCATGATTTCACGATGTCACTCTCTAATGACCAAGCAAGATGTTCATTCATTTCAAGTCGTCAATGTTTCATTATTGCACAACATTTATAAAAAATTGGAAGGTTGTCAAGACGGGTTACTGGACACCGAAAATTCACACCAATCAGGCAAGCGAGCCAGGAATTCGCCGTTGACGCCGAGCCTTTCCCTACGGAGGACTAGACCTACCCGTTGCTGGTTTCATTAGGTTACTTCCAGTACTTTTGTTTGTGTACGTTCCTTCGCTGTACTTTAGCCTTGTTGTGCTTTGTCGTTTAATTTTGTGTATGTACTTAATATTTCAGGATGTGGCTTTTATCTTTCGAATGTATTCTTATTGTTCTGAAATGCACGCAAGAACCTGCCGTATTGTTAACACCACGCTTATTGGACTAGAGCGTCACCGCTCCAGTTCAAGCGGACCGCGTAATGTTCTCTCTTCCGGTGTTTTTTTGGGAAGCGGGGCGTTACAGTCTCTACTGCGGTGGTGAAAGAGGACTCGCCACACTCAATAATGGTAGGGGGACGTTCAGGACTCAGAGTGGTAATGGGCTCGGCAGAAATAGGCACAGTGGGGGGGGTGGTGGTGCACGGCTCAGCTAAAGTGCTCCCGACACTAACAGACGTGTGGACAGAGGTGTTGGGAGGTGCAGACAGGGCAGGAGCAGGCTGAGGGATCACAGGGTCGATGGGTGGAACGAGGGGCTCCTGCTGAGCATCCTCGGGCTCAAGCATATAGGCGGCGGGGATAAGGAGACCCATCGCTGGAATCCAGTCTCCGCCGTCTGGTCCAATATGCGTCCGAGCAGGGCTCGGGAGAACCATGTAATCCACGCCGAAGGGACCATGCAGCCACACCCAGTGCTGACGACCATGGGGACGAAGCATCTTCATTCGGGCCATAACATCTATAGAAAGTGTAGTGGGGCCCGGAGGTCGACGCAGGTCATCAGGAAGGTCGACGCCGGTCATAAGGGCCAAGAGGGTGATCAGACCGCCGCAACAGATAGGCGAGCGAGCACTCATAGAAATAATGATGCGGTTCAAAAACCAACTGGCAATGTTGATCTCGACGGCGGGGACCAAATCGTCACTACCCCTATCTAGGACCCTGGGGTGTTTCATCGCATAGAGCATGTAGAGCTCTGACGTAGATAGCATCCCGGGCTCGTACCTCGCAAGAAAAGTAGTCGCCATAAGGCGCTGTGCCATGCGGAGGCAGGGGTGGACAATAGCGGATGCCTTGGCCCTACTAGGGTCAAAGGCGAGTGGGGATCCCGTGATCCGTGTCCAAAAGGCATGGGTGTCAAACGACGGAGGTGGGATGTGCGTGGGAGCGTAAGCGCGGTCTGGGTCAGGGACGGCGAGCCACTGGAAAAATGCTCTAAGCATGTTGAGAGTGATCTCGCACTCTCAATCCATCAAACAGAAGGAGCATCCTCCAGGGGTCCGGTCAATGGAACTAAGGACCTCTAGTGTCGGACGGATGTAAGTATCCGCCGACACCGACATAAAGTCGCGCCATCCCACGTTGCCATACAACATGAGAAGCCCCTCAAGTACCCCTAGGCAGTCTAGGTCGGCTAGGTGTGCAAACCTAGAGGGTACTATCGAGCGATGGTAGATACACTTGAATCTGGCGCGGTGTGCATCATCTCGAAACGTAATCCCCATCGGCCCGACGGCGGGAGTGGGTGGTGCCTGTGTGGGGATGGGATCGGTAGGAAGCGGCTGTATAGGTGATGGTGGGCTAGGTGGAGGGGAGTCCGCCCTAGCGGAAGAGGAGCCAAGATCACCTGACTTCTTCCGCTTGGAAGCGGGCTCCCGCGTGCGTGAACTACGGCGTGGCGGCATGTGTGCCGCGAAACGTGCCCACCCAAAATGAAATGCGACGTGCTAAATAATGAAACGAGTATACCTAAGCACGCCGTGAGAGCAATCAGCAATGTGTGCGAAGACACGCCTCCTCTGCAAGGCTCCGTATGCGTCAAAAAGCTCCCCAAATCTCCCCCAAGCTAGCCTGAAAAGCAAACGATAAAATCAGTCAATAATAACTAATATGTATGGGGGAGATAAGGGGTAACAGATATATATAGGATTTAATTTGAATTTGGGGCGCAACAGGCGTACAAATAGGGAGAAATAAGGAGAAAAATCAAATTTGGGGCGTATTGCGCGTGACCGGCGGCGGGGGAGGCCGGCGCCGGCGGCGTGCTATGGGGGGGAGCGTCGACGTCGGTCGACGGTCGACGTCGGCCAGCGACGGGGTCGGATCGGGCAAAGTGGTTGCGGTTCGAGCGATTGGGGAAGGGGAAGCAGCGGCCTCGGGCGAAATTTGGGGAAAGCGGAGTTTTAAAATTCACGCCACCCGCTCAGGGATTATAAAGGGTAGTTACGGTTTGGCCGAGTGATATGTTCATTCAGCCGAGTGAATAAAATTTTCGAAATATCTTTCCAACATACGACTCGGCCGAATGACTTTTCCCACTCGGCCGAATGGACAAGTTCCACTCGGCCGAGTGGCTTGGCCACTCAGCAATTTTTGAGCACCAGAGGGTATCTGATTCACTCGGTCGAGTGATAAGGCACTCGACCGAGTGGCAACTTATACTAAAATTCACAGAAAATGACAGAGAGTCGGTCTACAGAAACTTCCCTGATTGGTACTCCACTCGGCCGAGTGGAGTCTTTGTTCGGCCGAGTGACATATGTTACTCGGCCGAGTGGCCTCCTGTTTTCTGCAACGGCTCTCTATTTTCGCTCCATTTTCTATTTTTCTTCCTCCAGTCAGTTCCTTCCTCATCCTGGGGCCAGAGCGCGTTCCTGAAGCGCTCTCCCTTGCCTTGGACATCCTCCATATGAGTGATCTCTCTTTCTCCATCTCATGTCATGAAATTTAGGACCCGTTGTCACGAATTTCATAGATGCTAGACTCTAAATACTAAGAAAAATCTAGAATAAAAAATGAAAATTAACTAAAAATGATATGAAACCATCAGGTTACCTCCCGACAAGCGCTCATTTAAGGTCATGAGCTCGACCCCTTATGATTTTCGATTAGAACATGATGTTGAGCGCATGCGAGATACACCCGTCGAATTTGCCGGGAAGGCCACTTGGATTTGGTTGTTGGTGCTCGTCGGCCTTCCTCGGCGTCCCCTCATCATGGGTAGAGTTGGGGGATAAGTCTTCCAAGCTTGAGCTAGAACCAATTTTCTTCCTCACCGGTGACGCCGGCCTTCGGTCCGGTGGAGCTTTCTTTGGATTCTTGGCCGTTGAGAGCTTGCAAAGCTCCCTTATCCTTGCGACATCAGCGTCGCCTTCATCATCAGCCATGGAGCTATCCGGAGGGTCCTCCGTCTTTTCCTCAATGCTAGAAATTTGGCCTTCTTCTAGGCCATCATCATGGAGAGCGCCAACAGAGTAAGGAATGGCCTCGTCAATTACCTCATCAAGGAGGTATGAAAGATCGTGGGGACGTCCCTTGAGTAGATATACACGATTCACTTCAACGACGGAGACTCCTTCGGAATAATGCTTGAGCCGTTGTCCATTCACCTTGAATGTGGCTCCGTCTTTCCCTTCCAATTCAAAAGCTCCCCCGGTTGTATGTGCTTAATGGTGAATGGTCCGGACCATCGCGATCTCAATTTTCCGGGAAAGAGTCGGAGCCAGGAATTGAATCGGAGGACTTTATCTCCTACCTTGAAGTCCGTGACGGTTATGCGTGCGTCGTGGAGGATCCTCGTCCTTTCCTTGTAGATTCTTGAGCTCTCGTAAGCATCTCGTCTGATCTTGTCAAGCTCATTGATGTCTAAGAGTCGCCTCGTCGCCGCACTCTTGTAGTCATAATTAAATGTCTTGATGGCCCAATATGCGCGGTGCTCCAACTCTACCGGTAAGTGACAGGCTTTCCCGTAAACAAGCCGGTATGTTGTGGTGCCAATGGGAGTGCGAAAAGCCGTGCGATACGCCCATAGAGCATCATTTAATTTCATAGACCAATCCTTCCTGGATCTATCGATGGTTTTTTCAAGAATTTGTTTGATTTCCCGGTTCGAAACCTCCACTTGTCCGCTCGTCTGAGGGTGATATGCAATGCCAATTCTATGATTCACCCCGTGCTTTTTCAACATGGCTTCAAATTTGTTTTTATGAAGTGACTCCCCCCATTGCTTATCAAAGTACGGGACACCCCAAAGCGTGGGAAGATGTTTTGCTTGAAAAATTTGGACACCACCCTCGCATCATTAGTAGGGTTCGCAATGGCTTCCACCCATTTAGAGACGTAATCCAAGGCTAATAAGATGTACTTATTTCCCTTGCTCGACGGAAAAGGTCCCATGAAGTCCACTCCCCAACAATCAAATAGCTCAATTTCTAGAATGTGCTTCATTGACATCTCGTTTCGCTTTGATATATTTCCGGTCCGTTGGCATCTATCGCATCCCTTGACGAGGTCATGTGTGTCCTTGAACATGGTTGGCCAAAAGAACCCGCACTGTAATATCTTAGCGGTAGTTTTAGAGGCCGCATGATGTCCTCCGCATGGCATACTATGGCAATGCAAAATGATCGACGTGGCTTCCTCCTTGGAAACACACCTCAGTATAACTTCGTCCTTGCATATCTTGAGGCGATATGGATCTTCCCAGAAATAGTTTCGGACTTCGTGTATAAATCTCCTCTTTTGTTGCGTGGGCATCCCACATGGTTTTATCCCACAAACCAAATAATTAACGAAATCCGCATACCAAGGCACCTCTCCGGGTCTTACGAAGAATAGCCTCTCATCGACAAAGGTGTCATCGATTGGCAAGCTTTCATCCTCCTTGTCGCGAACAAGCATAGACAAGTGGTCCGCCACAACGTTGTCCATTCCCTTCTTGTCCCAATCTCCAAGTCAAATTCTTGCAACAAAAGTATCCATCTTATCAATCTTTGTTTTGCCTCTTTTTTTGCTTAGAAGATACTTCAGTGCCGCATGGTCGGTGTGGACAATAACTTTGGATCCAAGGAGGTAGGACCGAAACTTCTCGATGGAATAGACAACCGCTAAAAGCTCTTTCTCGGTGGTGGTATAATTTTTCTGCGCATCGTCCAATGTTTTGCTAGCATAGAATATAGCATGAAGCTTTTTGTCTTTCCTCTGTCCTAGCGTCGCTCCAATGGCTTGGTCACTTGCATCACACATAAGCTCGAAGGGAAGGCTCCAATCTGGCAGTTTTATGATGGGGGCGGAAATAAGTGCTTCCTTCAACGTATTGAATGCTTGCAAGCATTCTCCTGAAAGACAAAGGGATCATCTTTAGCAAGTAAGGCGGTAAGAGGTCGGACAATCAAGGAAAAATCCTTGATAAAGCGACGGTAAAACCCCACATGACCAAGAAATCCTCTAATGCCCTTAACATTGATAGGAGGAGGGAGTTTTTCGATTACCTCGATTTTCGCCTTATCAACCTCAATTCCTCTAGAAGAAACAAGGTGCCCAAGAACTATCCCTTCGGTGACCATAAATGACATTTCTCCTAATTAAGAGTGAGATTATTTTGTTGGCATCTTTTAAGAACTTTGTGAGGTTAGCCAAACAAGAATCAAACTCACTTCCATAAACAGAAAAATCATCCATGAAGACTTCCATAATATTTTCAATGTAATCAGAAAAGATTGATGTCATGCACATTTGAAAAGTGGCGGGAGCATTGCAAAGTCCAAAGGGCATTCTACGATAGGCATATGTACCATAAGGACATGTGAAAGTGGTCTTTTCTTGGTCATCTTCATGCAAGGGGATTTGAAAGAATCCCGAATACCCATCCAAATAACAGAAGTACTTGTGCTTAGCAAGGCGTTCTAGCATTTGATCAATGAATGGCAACGGGTAATGGTCTTTCCGGGTGGCTTTATTTAATTTTCTATAATCAATACACATACGCCATCCCGTGACAGTGCGTGTAGAAATGGGTTCTCCTTTTTCGTTTTTACAACGGTCATCCCTCCCTTTTTAGGGACGACATGAACGGTGCTAACCCATCTGCTGTCAGAGATAGGATATATAATGCCGACTTCAAGCAATTTAAGGATTTCTTTCTTAACCACCTCCTTCATGTTGTGGTTTAACCGCCTTTGAGGCTCTATGGAGGTGGCTTCAGTGTTTTCCAAGTGGATTCTATGCGTGCAGAGCCTAGGGCTTATTCCCTTAAGATCAGAGATGGTGTAGCCAAGCACATCCTTGTGACTCCTAAGGACATCTAAGAGTCTTTCTAGTTGATCATGGTTGAGGTGGGCATTAATAATAACCGGATAGGTCAATTTATTACCCAAGAAAGCGTACCTTAGATTTGGTGGTAATTGTTTAAGCTCTACCTCAGGTGGCGTTGTACCCTCACCTTCCTCTCCTTGTGAAAGCTTGACCTCTTCCGCAACATCTGGGTTTAGTTCCTGCTCTTTGAGTGGGCTTCCCCATGCAGACTCAGATTCACTTCTTGGTGAGGACGGTGCATCGGAATAGACATTGCATAACTATACGCGGGCATCGATGGGACTACCACTGTGCTCCGGCCCAAACCTGAGATCAAGAGATGTGTCAGTGGGCTCATAAATATAAGAGTGAGGGTCATAGAGTGTACTTCCCTGAATCTCGGCATGCCGTGTGGACTCCTCTGAAGTGTAGTACTCTTTGATGCATGCTCTGTCGTTTTCAAAACATAACTTGCCGTCTCCAACATCAACTCTGATGTTACCCTCGATAGTCCCTTCCAGGGAGATTTGATCCATCACAAAAATAGCAAATTGTTGCTCAATGGGGGTCCTTGATATCAACGGCGAAAGCCCCTGTGGTATGGACCTCATCAACAAGTTCATTAAGAAGGCTCGCGAAGGAGTCATCATCTCCCAGGCTAGACTCAGTCATCAACATTGCGTACCCCATGTTCCTGTTAATAGCTTATGGAGAATTCTGGGAGAGCAAGTAAATTGGGCAACAAACAGAGTCAAAAAGGAAAAAGAAAGAAAGAAAGATAGATGGTAAGAGATAACCGGGTGATCAAAATCGAACACCGTCAAATCTAGATCCCCGGCAACGGCACCAAAAACTTGATCGAGCCCTGTGAGTACACACACCCGGGACAAACGACTTGTAGTTTTACCGCAAGCGCACGGTGTAGCGACGAGCGGGTATCGAACTCAGGGAGGACAAATGACCGTGTCTCCTTCCAATCACCTAGCTATCAAGAGGATCGAGAATCATTTGGGGTAAACAGTCACAAGCGTGCAAATTTCAAGAGAAAATATCAAATTAATAAAACATCTAGGAGTAGGGAATCCCCACTACGGACCGCCTCTCATCATTGTGATTCATAGGTTTTGTTATTGCTAAACTTGAATGTGGGTGAACTAGTCGCAACTAAATGTAGAACCAAGCTCACGCTCTCGCGCTATCGCCGGTCTATAGCAAACCTAGGATATGGCCCAATCTCTTGCAAACCCTAGCCTAAGCCGTTAGCGTGAAGAACGACATCATTGTTCAATCGTATCTCAAGCCCACTCTCGTGCAAACTCGGGCTACGACCTAGATTATGATAGTTCCTATCCGTCCAATCTCTTGCAAACGAATATGGATATAGATTCACAATTGAAAATCCTAGCTTTGGTCCAAACTCTTGCAAACCAAGTTTAGAGAAATCCAATCGTCAATCTAAATCGAATTTCTAGGGCTTCCTATCAATTGGGACCCAATCTCTTACAAATCCCAATCGATAAGAATCCCTAACTATCCGTAATTAATCAATCACAACCTAACCCTAATCAATTCTAGCAATAATTCCACAATTTCATCACAATTTAGAAATAGGGTCCATAGGGTTCATCCTTACGCCCTAAGACGATGGCACTACTCAATATTCATCATGCAATTCTCAGAAAAATCAATAATAATATCAAGAGAATTCATTGCAATAGAGAAATAGCTAATAAAAATTGAGTTTTTGATAGGAAATAGCCAAACCAATGTAGATCCAATGATTTCCCAAGAGTATCCAATAAAAGTAGCCTTCAAATCTTCAAAAAGAAAGTCTAAATCTAATAATCTAAAAAAGTTCTGAAAAGCTCTGAAAAAGGCTGCCAAAAGCTCTCCTAACTAGGGCAAAAACTGGGTTTAAATACCCCCTAAAATCGCCCAGAAAAGCGTGACCAAACTGCTCCTGCGCAGCCCAGAAATCGCAACTCTCGCAGCAGGCGGAGCGGCTCACTCGGCCTAGTGGCATTGTCACTCGGCCAAGTGACAAACCCTGTAATAAAACAGTAAGTCAGGGGGGTCTCAGGGTCTGCCTTCGGAGGTGACTCGGCCGAGTGGCATTAATACTCGGCAGAGTGGGGCCTCTCAGATTGTCTGAAAGATTCCCGTAACTCTGCCTCTTTCTGGACGAATTTCTCGTGCCACTCGGGCGAGTGAACTCTCCTACTCGGCCGAGTGGGCTGTCGTCACTCGGCCGAGTACACGCTGATTCTCTTCTTTTGTGCGTGTCCATTTTGGTTGGCCGAGTGGGCTTCTTGCTCGGCCGAGTGGGTGCTCCACTCGGCCGAGTGGCATGCTGTAAATGCACAATCTTCTCCGTTTCTCCTCCTCGTCGCTCTTACGAAGTTTCTTCTTCTTCCACTCATCCTCTATCACTGAATGGCCCTCAAACGAGCCGTGGGTGACACTCCCTAGCGCTTGCAAACCCCTCGATCTCAAAATCGCTCCAAATCGCTCCATATTTCCTGAAATACGACAAAAACAAGAAATAGTGAAAAGCATCGCAATTTTGTCGAATAATCGTGAAAAACACGATATGGGCGATCAAAACGGCATGCAAACATGCAGAAAAATGTGTAAAATATGAAGTGATCACATTCATCCATGAGTAAGCATCTCAAGGCATAGGTAAGAGTATTTATTTTACTTGGTAAATGTGTAACACTAATTCTCTTTGTGGGAATTAGTCTTTCTGTCTTTGTGGGAGTTTATCTCTTTGTGGGATTAGGATATTCTCTTAATGGGAATAACTCTCTTTGTGGGAGTTTAGTGTCCTAGTGTAGGGCTAACCCTAATTCTCTGAGAGGGAGTTAGCGATTCTCTTTATGGGAATCTTGATCCTCGTGTAGGGTTAGTTGGGTCCTTGTGTAGGGCATAAATCCTCTTGGTGGGATATCTCCTTGTGAGATTATTATTCACTTCTCTTTGTGGGAATAGAGTGAATATTGGTGAGGCTGGACGTACCCAAGTTTGGGGAACCAGGGTAAAATCTTGTGTTTGCGTTTGGATTGATTGTGTCAATTATTTCCTCTTGCATTTATAATTCCGCATTTGCAAGTTTAATTTTAATTGGACAATTTTATTGCCATTACACTATTCACCCCACCTCTAGTGCGTGTTGTTAGTATTGTAAGGGTAAGGCGATCCTTACAATTGGTATCACAACGAGGTTATAGCATACTGCAACGATGGCATTCAACACCTCATCCGCGTCTCATGAAGAAGGTCATTCAACTGTTCGACACCCGCTCTTCAAAGGAACCAAGTACCCTAATTGGAAGATCTGGATGATGGTCTACTTGAAGGGTCACGACATTTGAGACATCACGGAGTCGCCATTTGAGGAGCCTACTTCACCCGCGGCCTCAAGAACTAAAGCGGAGAAGGACTCGATCAGAGTCAATGCTAGGGCTATGTGTGTACTCCATTACGCCCTCACTTTGGATGAGTTCGACCGTATCTCAATGTGCAAATCGGCCATCGGAATTTGGCATACATTGGAGATTTCTCATGAAGTGTTACTTCAACATAAGAAAGAGGTTCAACCATTTAGACCCGAGAAGAAAAAGGGGGTTGCACTCCATGTCGAGAACGAGTCATTCAAGTGGAGAAAGAAATTCCATCGAGAAGCTCCGAGTGAAGAAGATGTAGAAGGAGATGACAGCGACGATGACTACATCGAGCTTGCCAAGCAATTCAAGAATTTCAAGGCATTCCTCAAGGAAAAACAAGGTATATCTTCGTCAAAGTTTGCCTCCCAGCCTAACAAGCTTATTTGTTTCAATCGTGGAGGAAAATGTCATCCTGCTACTGAATGTCCTTCCAAACCCACCAAAGATACTTATAAGGATAAAGGAAAGAAATATTAGAAAGCCAAGTCCGAGGTCAAGAACCAAAAGAAGGGACTTATTGGCAAAATTGATGATTCCGATGTGGACACATCAAATGATGAAGAATATGATGACAAGGGGCACGATCACATGTGTTTCGTTGCTTTTGATGATTCTTCATCAACTTCCTCTAACTCAAGCGATGAAGAGATAGAGGCATGGCTCAACTCCAAAGGAGAAAGTTGCTTCATGGCTAATAGGGAAGAGTCTTCGTCAAGCTCAAGCGAGGAGGAAAGAGATAAGGAAGTCAGGGAAGAAAGTGATGAGGAAGTTGAAGAGGAAAAGCTATCCTACGAGGAACCCGAATACCGCTTAAGTGTGGCCTCCAACTTGGCAAGTAAGTGCATCGACTCATATGATAAAATGAAAGCTAAACTTGATAATGCTATGAGTAGGGTGCATGATTTAGAATCGTCTTGTGGAAATATTCATGATGCTTTGCATGTTTGTGACACTAGTGAGAGAGAGACACTTATCTCTCAAGTTAAGGAATTGAGTTTAACAAATGATAATTTATTAACTCAAAACCTTAGCTTAGAAACTCGCATTCAATAACTTACATTGAAATGTGAAGAGGAATCCCGTAAGCTCATAAGCTTTGTGTATTCTAGGGATTCACTCCACGATTTGCTTGAAAAACAACATCCGGAAAATCATAGAGGAGGTTTGGGGTATATTCAAAATGTGGTACCCAAACCCATCTCTAATTCCTCTTACAGTGCAAATACAAGAAATATTGCTAAAACACCTAAGAAGAATCACCATGCTTTCTTGTACAACAATAACATCAACAAGAAGCATGTAGATCACGAGGTAATGAGGAAGAATGAAGAATCTTCATTTTTGCTAAAAGCAAAATCCTCATTCTTTGCATGCCAAGAAATTAGTTTCTACACCTAAGCATGCCATACCATTCCTCTTGCAAAGGCAAAACCCTTGCCTAGAAAATCCTTGAGTTTATGGATTCCCACTAAGGTTAGTGTGCAAGAGAGGGATAGTTACATCAACTCTCTAGTTAGGGATGTGATCACCTCATGTGCTTACATTAGGAAGTCAAACTCCTCTTAGGTTTGGTTCCCTAATATTTAGGTTCCTCACACATATGCATATTGCATGGGTATCGTGCTTAAATGTTTATTTTTGCATACCCATTGTTTGTGTGTGTTTCATGATTTTGAAAATGTTTTCAAACTTATTTTTCATGAAAATGGGGACCTTGGGGTTTATTGACATGCATGCATTTTTGATCCATGTGTATGTCAATGGGGGAGTTAATATGTTTTATTTTAAAATATTTTAAGACATACTTTAACTCCCATTTCGGGGTTGTTTGAGATCATTATTTACAATTGGTTATTTTTGGTTTCAAACCAAACCTCTTGTATATTGCCAACATGTTTCTTGTTATATTTGTTTTAGCAATATCCTTGTGTATCTTTGAAGCTTGATTTTTCCATATTTATTGCTTTGATACACTTTAGGCCCATGGCTCCATTATTTGTATATCAATTAGTAAATTGGACTATTTTCCAAGATTCTTTTTTTACAATTGGTATTTACCTCAATTGTTAGAGATTGTTAATTTCCTACTTTATAATTGGTATTAGATCCTAGAAGTCAAAGTTGACCATTTCTATGATCTAGGGGGAGCATGGGATAGTGAATTGATACCCACTAAAATTTTCAGTTTGGTATCATACATCTCCTTATTTCTTGCATATTGTCACATCTTGGTTAAGATGACAAAAGGGGATATGTTTGATGTCCACCTTTTTGACGATGTCAAGGGGGAGAGTTATATGCATTATGTAACCATATAGGGTAGAGTTATATACATATGCATATGGGGAGAGATATATGGGATTGTATAAACCTTTCATGTTTGCATGATATTGTTTATTACAATTGGTTTATATTATCCATACCTATTATATGTCACCATGAATTTATTTGGTATAATGAGAATTTACTATTGTGTATCTCATTGTACAATTGGTGCATATAAGTAGGGGAGCTCATTAGCTTTATGCTTTAACTCTTTGTATTTTACATAATGTGTGTCATCATCAAAAAGGGAGAGATTGTTGAGTATTGGTGTTTCATACCAATCTTATTTTGATGATGATCACAACATTATGTTGTTGCTAATGACTCTCATGTTTTAGTATCACAGTTTCATTCCTAGAATATCTTTCTTGGAGACTAATCACTTGGTGTAAGGATGGACATCAAGTGGAGAAGGGCCAAAACATGGACTCGAGGAATGCCAAAGCTTGAAGATGATGGAGAGCAATCAAGGCATCAAGATTGAAGACTTAGACTCTAAGGAAAGCAATGTAATCCATGTAATATTTACTTTATTGCTTTCTCTCTCTTTTGAGTCTATGTTAATGTACTGCCTTGATAGATGGTTTACTCATTCATGCATATGCATTTAGCCATCTTAGTGAGCATTAGGATTATCATAGAATCCAACCCAATAGGTTCACTTTAACCAAAGACTCATTTGGAGTCTATGGCTTTCCATCAGTCGCCTGCTGAAGGGTTTACAGTCGACTGGGTGATTTCCAGTGGCCTGTCGATCCTTCTACAGTCGACTGATATGCACAGCTCAAGTCAACATTTCAATTGACTCAAACTTGTGCTTTACACACAGTCAACTACTGCTCAGTTTACAGTCGCCTGTAGATTTACAGTCGCCTGGGAATTGGCCAACAGTCGTCTGAGTAGCGTAAGTGCAATCTCTGCATCTCTCTGTCTTTTCTCCATCTTATACAACAGACGACTGATGAAGGCATTACAGTCGCCTGACTATATGATAGTCGACGGTATTATTGACATTAGTCGCCTGTATGCTTATCTGGAGAAAGAGTGCAACTCTCTGTTTTATTCCATCCTCTGCAGCAGTCGCCTGCTGAAGGATTAACAGGCGCCTGTCCTGTTTACAGTCGACTGTCCTGGCTCAGATTATAGCCGTTGGATATTTTCTAGCTGTTGATCAGTCGACTGTCTTTTGATCATCAGTCGACTGTTCCTGTCGTTTTCGCCCAGTTTCTAGCCGTTGCAAAATTGATTCTTTGGCTGTTTTCTTGGGTTTTGTGGTTTGATATAGGGTTCTATATATATGGGTGTGCTGCCATCTCTAGAACTTCTTGATGCTATTGAAAATCACAAGAGATTAAGCAACTCTCAAACTCCCTCAATTCCCTCATTTGAGCATTCATTCCTCTTCATGCATTGAAGTCCAGATCAAGGGAATTCATCTAAGGGCTTTCAAGCATATCTCAACACTTGGATATCCTCTTGTTGGATCCTGTGGATGGCAAACAACACTAAAAGGGGGGGGGTTGAATAGTGTTGTGCAAATAGTATACTTTTTCGATTGTTAAGATTAGCACAAATAAAATCCTTCTAATGTTGCCTAAGAAGCCAAGTAGAGTGATCTACGCTTGGTTCTTAATCAACAAAGTAATCTTACAAATATGATAGAGAAAAGATTACAATTAGATATAAATCTTTACAAGGAGATCTTTACACAGCGGAATTAAATAAATAATCTTTGCAATAATAAATCAACAAGGAATTACAAAGACATAAGATTAGCAAAAAAACGCTTGTACAAGAAATATAAACAATCATAGAAAAACAAACGCAGAGACAAGCGATTTTATCCTGGTTCCCTGCAACCCGGGTACGTCCAGTACCTGACCAATCCGGTACGAGATTTTCCACTATCTGCCTTGGCAAATACAAGTACCTAACTTCACTCGTTAGGATTTCCAACGACCTAGTCTAAACCAGGATTTCCGACTGGTAACACCTAGACTTGTCTAGTGTTCCAACAACAACACAATGAAACTTATATCCAATACACCACAATAAATTGATAGAGATTGGTTTTTACGCCCGATTCTATAGCCAATCAATGATAGACAAAGTTGTGTAGTGGCTTGATAGAATAAGAGTCTAGATTACACAAAGATACGAGAGAATTCTTTGTGATCTTGATCTAATGCTTTTCAAAAATCCTTTAAATAAAAAGAAAGAGAATAGCAATAAGGATTTTGAAAAACGTTTAGCCAATAAAACAAGAGTATGATCTTTAAAAAAGTAATAACAGAATTTTGCAAGATCACAATAAAAATAGAATTGGCTAGAGAGAATGAGAGCTTTGAATTGAAGAGCGTTTGCACGAGAGATTTGATTTTCAATAGATGTTGTGTTTTCTCAAATGAAATTAGCTCTTATTTATAGGGAAAATTCTGAGATTTGAAATTCAAATTTTCTTTGACTTTTGTCCCAAAAATCACGGAGAAAATCACTCAATGAATTTTCAAAATTCAAATCAAAACGTCAGAATTTTACAGCTGGTAGTCGACTCCCTACTGTTGGTAGTCGACTCCCAGAGTGTTTCAGGGAATCTTGAATCTCAGCTGGTAGTCGACTCCCTACTGTTGGTAGTCGACTCCCAGAGGAGTTTTTCCTGCAACACTTCTAGTCAGACAAGTAGTTAACTCCAGGGTGTGTGGAGTTTAACTACGGAAGTTATATGATGACTAGAGAAAGCTCTTAAAACATTTTTGAAGATATAAAAAGATTTTCAAAAAGCTTTTTCAAATTGTTTGTGTGCGTGTGTTTTGTCTATATGATTTGGCTTTAACAAATACCCTAAAGAGACACGACACACTCACTATAGACTTAGGACATGTCTTCGGAAGCTTGATCAATTTGATGAAGTGGATGCGTGCTTCACTGGGCTTCTTGTTCTATTTTAGCTTTGAACTTCATCATTTGACTTAGATACGTTTGTCCTTGTCTTTGAGCGTAGATTTGTGCTCCTTTGAGTATGAGTAAAACTTCGCATATTCTGCACACTTTAGTGTAGTGTAGTTAGTACACTTAAGCTTTCATTTGGTGTGCTCATCATCAAAATCACTTGGGGTGGAATTCAATTTCCATCACTCTCCCCCGTTTTGATGATGACACCCAAATGAAAAAATGAAGATAAATGAAAGTATACTTACTCCCCCTGCTTTGATGTGGTTCTCCCCCTGCATCGAAGCTGTTAGCAATACAATTCATATAATTTCATTTTTACATTTCATATATTTTTCTCTCCCTTGTCATCAACAAAAACAACAACAAATGAAAAAGCTAGTGACAAAGCATTATAATTTATCATTATTCAATTCCTTTTCACTAACAATACCCAATTCTCTACGAAGTCTAGAGAATGTTTCTTTTTGTAGGGGTTTTGTTAGAATATCTGCAACTTACAATTCAGAGGAGACAAATTTAAGTTCAACATCCTTTTTAGTACAGTGATCATCGATAAATCTATGTCTGATATCAATATGTTTTGTTCTAGGATGAAGAACAGAATTTTTAGTGAGATTAATCGCGCTTTTATTATCGCAATAAATTACACATGTAGATGTATTAACACCATAATCTACGAGAACTTGTTTCATCCAAAGAATCTGGGCACAGGCTAGTCCAGCAGCTATGTATTCTGCCTCAGTGGTAGATAGTGAGACTGAACTTTGCTTTTTGCTAAACCACGAGATAAGGGAATGTCCAATAAAATGACATGTTCCACTTGTGCTTTTTCTTGTGGATTTACAACCAGCATAGTCTGCGTCAATAAACGAAGTTAAATCAAATGTGCCGCTTTTGGGATAAAATAGTCCAAAATCAGTAGTGGTCTTAAGATATCTAAATATGTATTTTACCGTTTTCAGATGTGATTCTCTAGGATCACATTGAAATCTAGCACATGCACAAACACTAAACATAATGTCAGGCCGGCTAGCAGTCAAATAGAGTAACGATCCGACCATACCTCGATATGTTTTCTGGTCGACCTTTTTACCTGCTTCGTCTTTGTCTAAAGATGTGGATGTTGCCATTGGTATGTTCTTTCCTGATGTGGTTTCCATCCCGAACCTTTTGATTAGGTCTTTGGCATACTTCGTTTGATGAATGAAGGTTCCTTCCTTTCCTTGTTTGATTTGTAAGCCGAGAAAATATGTGAGCTCGCCCATGTGGCTCATTTCAAATTCTTCGTGCATTAGCTTAGCAAACTCTTGACAAAGATCTTCATTAGTAGATCCGAAGATAATGTCGTCTACATAAACTTGAATAAGAATAATATCATCATGAATTTTCTTAACAAATAAGGTTGTGTCTATCTTTCCAATAATGTAACTTGAGTCAATTAAAAATTTTCTTAATCTTTCATACCAAGCTCTTGGAGCTTGTTTTAGACCATACAGGGCTTTGTTTAACTTGTAAACAAATCCTGTGTTTTTATCATGTTCAAATCCAGGAGGTTGCTCAACGTAGACTTCCTCCTTTATGAATCCATTTAGGAAAGCACTTTTTACATCCATTTGGTATAGTTTGAAATTTCTATATGATGCAAATGCACGTAACATCCTAATAGATTCTAATCTAGCAACAGGATCAAAAGTTTCATCGAAATCTATACCTTCTTCTTGTGAGTATCCTTTCGCTACTAACCTTGCTTTATTTCTTACTACATTTCCATCTTCGTCTAGTTTGTTCCGATATACCCATTTGGTGCCGATAACTGGACGGTCTTCCGGTCTAGGTACTAACTCCCATACTTGATTGCGTTCAAATTGCAGAAGTTCTTCTTGCATAGCTTCAATCCATGCTTCATCTGCAAGAGCTTCTTCTACCTTTTTTGGCTCAACGTTAGAAACAAATGCAACATGTGTCAAGTGTTCTATTTGAGATCTAGTTCTAATTCCTGCATCAATATCACCTATGACTTGTGTGTGTGGGTGATATGTGACTTCAGGAAATGATTTAGGTAGAGGACTAGAGATGTCATTAGCAGTGATAGATTCATTATTGGGAGTAGATGCAATGATTATACTATCATCATCATTATGAGCAGTATTATGAGGTAGAGATTCATCAAATGTTACATGTAGAGTTTCAACAATAGTTTCGGAACTTTTATTGTAAACTCTATATGCTTTACTACATAAAGAGTAACCGATAAATATGCCTTCATCCGCTTTGGAGTCAAATTTATCTAAGTTATCTTTAGTATTCAGAATATAGCACTTACAACCAAAAACTCTGAAGTAAGATACTTTCGGAATTCGTTGGAGCAATAACTCATGGGTCTTTTCAAAAGGTTTTCTTATTAAAACTTTGTTTTGAATATAGCACGCGGTTGCCACAGCTTCCGCCCAAAAACTTTTTGGAAGGTTGCTTTCACACAACATTGTTCGTGCACACTCTTGGAGTGTTCTATTTTTCCTTTCAACTACCCCATTTTGAGGAGCAGCTCTAGGAAAAGCAAAAGTATGAGAAATGCCTTGTTTTTCACAAAACAGTTTAAAATGTTCATTTTCAAATTCACCACCGTGATCACTTCTTAAAGAAATAATTTTCAAAGAGTATAAACGTTCAATTCTTTTGAAAAATATTTCGAATTCACGGAAGGCATCATTCTTATGAGTTAAGAATAATACCCACGTATATCGAGTAAAATCATCAACTATGACAAATACGTATCTAGAGTTACATAAGGATGGAGTTCTAGTTAGGCCAAACAAGTCCATATGAAGTAGTTCAAGTGGCCCATTTGACCTAAGAGCTCCAATATTCTTAAATGAACTCTTATGCATTTTGCCAAATTGAAATGAATTACATATTGTATCCAATTTAAAATTTATTTTGGGAAGTCCTTGCACCAACTCTTTCCTAGAGATCTTATTCATGTTTTTGATGTTCACATGGCCAAATCGTCTATGCCAGAGCAAATGGTCATTTGTTGAAACAATTAAACATACATTTGATTCATATTCATTTAGTCTAAGTACATAAATATTTTCTACTCGCTTGCCTTTAACATGACTGTTTTTCATATCCTTGTCATAGACTAAGCAGGAGTTAAGAGTAAATAGAACTTTCATACCTTTGTTGCACAGTTGACTTATGCTTATCAGATTATGCTTTAATCCTTTCACCAAGCTTACATCTTTGATGAGCAATTTTGAAGGACTGCCGATATTACCTATTCCGACAATTTTACCTTTCTTGTTGTCACCAAATGTCACGGTTCTGCCATCATACATTTTTAGATTGCTAAGAAGTCTTGCGTTCCATGTCATGTGTGCGGAGCATCCGCTGTCCATTATCCATGTGTCCTAAAAAAAATAATTTTAACACGTTTGGTACCCACTTATAATTGGGTCCGATTTGTTAGAGAAAAGATAATTTTATTGTTGTGAGCGATCTTGACTGTTTGGGTATCAGAAGAATGTACATGAAGTATGTGGATACCCTAATGTATGTACAAAATGAAAGAATTACTTATTAGGAACCCAAATTCGATTTGAATTTGATTACCTATGAACAAATGAATCATTATAAGATCCATGCATACTTCTTGTCAAATTATGAACATAAGCATTTTTATCATGCAGACATAAGTGTTTAGGTACGCATATCATATTATTTCTAACATTGTGTACATTGCGAGGATTGTGTAAAAAATGTGATCTTTGATGTGCATTGTGTATAACATGTGGATCATATGAAGCATGAGGTGCATTATTGTGTCTAGCATTTTTACCATACATAAAAGCATACTTTTTAACATTGGCATGCACAACATTTACATTTCTACTCATATCCTTAGATGTAGAAGCTTGAGCATGAGTAGATATATCAACAATATTTCTAGGAGCATAAGAACAAAAAGAGATAGAACTATTTCTGATACAATCAAATTTTGCAACTAATTCTTCATGCTTTATACGACTAGAAGCAATAATATTTGCAAGTGAATCTATCTTGTCATTTAAACATGAAACATACGAAGCATGTTCATTTTTCAATAAATCATGATCACAAAATAATTTATCATGTTCTTTATTCAGAGTCTTGTGTTTCTTGTCTAGTACCTAGTGTTTCTTTGACAAACGTTCATATTCTCTATAGAGGTTTTCATATGCGCTTACAATGTCAAACTCATTTTCCTCATCGGAACTAGAATCACTTACCTCGTCTTTGTCGTTTTGACGTGCCATCATGCATAGTTCTTCATTGTTGACTCGAGGTATCTTCATGGGTGTTTGGATCTCATTTGATCTTGATCCAAATCTTTCGTCCAATATGTTGAGGATTTTGTGCGCGGTATCTGCCTCTTCTACAAGATATAACATCATATCAGTTAAACCAATATAAATTAGATGTATTACCTTTATGTTTCTGAAGTAGGCTTCTTCTTGATCCGGATTCCATTGCGTTTGCGGAATGGTTGGAATCTCATATGGTTCTTTAAGAAATCTCGTGTATTTTGGATCTTGTGCCTCCAAGAAGATCTCCATTCTTCTTCTCCATTGGGAATAGAAGTTGCCGTCAAAGATTGGAGGTGTATGAATGCTATAGAACGTTGTTGATGCCATCGCCTTTGACCTTGCTCTGATACCAAGTTGTAACGGCCTGTATTTTCCAATACTTTCAAATTAAGTATTTAAAGAAAATTCAATTTTAATTGTATTTTATAATGGTTTGTTAGGAGTCTTAAACTGATTTCAAAAAATTTCCTATAAAAATATTTTGGAGTACCAGACTAGTTATGGAGTACTTTAGTAAAATCGGATTTCATCAGATACCTCTAAAAGATCTGATAAAAATTCATTTTCAGATATTGCAGTTTTGGGTCAATGAATTTATTTTCTATACAAACGTCTTCAAAACGTTTTCAAACTTCTGCAGTAGCATCCTATCATCATTTGGGGATTCCCACATTAATTTCGTAATTTTCTGATATCATTTCAATAGAGAACCCGCAAACCCGCTTTCTAAACGTTTTGGCGAAAAACTAGTATTTTCGTAGCTCAAACCCTGAAACGGTCTTCGTATTCGCCATCCTCGCGATGATACGATCCCGTGGGTATGTTTTCGTAATTTTTCGGACACGTTTACTGGTAGGGGCATTTTCGTAATTTCGCTTTTGTATTCTCACTAATGACTTTTGTTAATGGAGTATTACCCCCCTAACCTAATTACCCCACCTAACCCAGCCCGTATCTACCCTACCCACTTTCTCTCAGCTAACCCACACACCCCCCTCATCTACCCTCTCATCTACCCCTTTTCCCTAACCCTATATAACTAACCCCCCTCTTCCCATTTTAATTAACCCAGGACACAGACCCTCTCTCTCTCTCTTCCCCGCTGTAACACACACACTCTCTCTCCCCCACCGTAACTCTCTCTCCCGCTCTTTCCCCTCTCCGCTCCACCGAGCTCCGGCGAACCCCCACCAAGCTCCGCCGCCGCCGAAATCGACGAGCCCGCCGCCCCGCTGCGCCATCTCCTCGAGCTCCGTTCATTGCCCACGCTCCGCCCCTCAGCTCCGCCCACATCCTCGCCCAGCGCCAACTCACCCAGGTGACGCCCAAGGCCCCTCCGACGTCGTCCTCCCTCCACTGTCCGCCGTGCACGCCTCTCCGCCACCCTCGCCGGAGCACACGACGCCGTTTCCGCCTGACGTCGCCACCCCTAGCCGTCGCCTGACCCACGCCGCCGCCGCTGCATCGCCGTCGCCGCCGCTCCTCGCCGTCGACCTCGTCCCGCCGCCGTAGACCGTCGCTGCCGCCTTGGCCGCCGTCGCCGAAGTCGACGAGAATCCCCGCATGCAACGTCGAACAACAGCGTAAGTTTCGAATGGCAAACTTGTAAATATCGTAATATTTTCGTAAATTCGTATTTTTAATTATTTTTAAATAGGGTTTATTGGTTTTAAATTGATAAGTAAATTTATAGGACACAGAAAAATGTGAGACTAGCTCCATAAAATCAGAAATGACATTCTGGACCCAATGGCGCTAGTTTCATCTCAATCCGATGCCTAGTTTTTCCAGAATTAATTTTTAAGCCTATAAGTTAAATCCGTTATTTTCGTTCAAAAATCCGTATCTTCTTATTTTTACGTAAACTAATACTTGAGAAAAATATATGTTATATAACTCTCCGATACGGTCATTTTGACACCTCACTTGCGACATTCTGATGTAGATTGCACCCAGAATAAATTGTGGAATAAATACATCACTAATTGAAAAATAGTTTTAAAAAAAATTGTTTTTGATCTTTTAAAAATTCTAAAAATTACTATAAGCTTTAGAAAAATATTCCCTCTTACAGTAAAACTATTTTTAGCATATATAGCATATATAAAAATTTAGAACGCTTTTCATCACCGTCTTAATCAGTTTAAGTCGTTAACAAATTCCGTTAAATAGGTTAGTTAGTTAATAATGTTTTGATAGGTTGATTTGATGTCTTATAATTAGTTAATAACCATGGAACTGATATCGCCAATCTATTGACGCAGAAAAACGTGCATCACGTTACCATCGCCTGGACACTCACACCCACGTCAAGGCAAGTATTTTTAGTAATGAATTACAAATCTGGTCGTTCCAACTTAGTGCTAAATCTGATGTACTTGTCAATTTCTGGTAGCCCATTTAACTTGTTCTCAATTTTGTTGCTTTCTAATTTAAATGGACTAGTCATATCAATGTTGATCATTTGGAACAATTTTCCACATGCTTGTAACTAAATTGGACTGCTTTTACAGTTTTACTATCTGCATGTTAACAAGATAAATCAATTGGGAAAAACGAGTATGTTACAAACACACATGTGATAACCATCGATTACAGATGGGGTGAAACCATCGAATACAGATGGAGTGAAACCATACATCGACTACAGATGTAATGGAACTTAGTCAGTGAACAGACATACACAAAGAGCCGTGTTGGCTACTCCCGTCAGGTCATGTGTGACTAGTCTGGCTCGTGCTTCAGTATGGTCACATATGACTAGTCTGGCTCGTGTTCCAGTAAACGGCGGAACACTTTGGGGTGGGGTTGGTCCATTGCAGTAGGGTTTGTGAGTGTGTCTCGAACATGACTACGGCCCCTCCGGTGGAGGCAGCCATTGTGTTGGAGCGTCACGGTAAAACCACCGGTGATAAGGTGTATCGAGAACATTTCACCTACCCAGGCATGGACTTATCACGTGCACAAACAATCAAATACTCAACATACAACTGTTTTACTTTACTTATAACTTCTTTACTTTTAACTGCAAAAATATCCATGCATGCTCATACTTTACTTTTCTGCACTTATTATTCATAACTGTGTACTAACGCTCTTTTGTCCTCTTATAGTTGTTCCTCGTTTCATTACTTTAAATATCTTGCCGAGCTTATCGCTGACATATATTTCAATGTTTTATGAAATATATGTTAGGTTTAGAGACAGAGTACCTTGAGGACCCTACTTTTGAGGATCCCATCTTAGAGGTGAACACCACTGATCAGATTTACGAAGACATTGAGATCCTCCCCGCGGAAGGCTAAAGCAGAACGTTTATATTTCAGTTTATTATTTGTATTGTTATTTTTAGGTGTGTTTGCTTTCAGCAGATTGTACGGCCATGCTAGGCCTTAACTGTTTGTGTATTTGCTTTGGACGCTGGTAATGTAATGTAATAAATATTTGTGCTGTTTCTGAGAAACTCGCGTGCAGGGACCTGCCTTCGCTAATTAAACGCTTAGTGTGCTTAAGTCAAAGAAGAGAGAAAAAAATAATCACCCCTTCTTTGCTTTAAGCACATGCGGACCCGCTCGCGTCCTCGCCCCCAAGTATACTGGGAAGCGGGGCGTGACAGGTTTTGGTGGTGGCCCACGCAGGTCCTCTTGCACTCTGCGAGACACTTCAGAAATAGTATAAATATTATTACTAACCAGATCGTTTGGGCAAACTAGTACACAAATATTTACTTTGTTTGATTGCAGCGTGGCAGATCAGCCCAACACTCGTAATGGAAATGGTGACGCCTACAACGAGATCGTGGGACTCGTAAGAGAAATGATGGAACTCCAAACTCGATTACTCTCTGCGCTCAGTCGTTTCGCTCCTCATCTGGTCGAAGATCCTGAAGACCAAGTGTTCCAGTCCAGTCAAGGTTTAATCTACAACGCCCAAGCGCCAAGGACATCTACCGATCTAACACCCGATGAGGAAATACTGGGAACATCACGTAACTACGAGGATGTAGTTAAACTTCGAGAGACAGCCCAAGTTGGAGGGAGTAAGCATCCTGAGGAACCAATAAGAGATGCTCTTAGAACAAAACAAACTGCCCTGTTTAAAAAGGTCCGCATCTCCAGTCAACAACTAATATCAGATGAAGCGCCACCATTGTAGCCGACAGGGGCATGTCAAGAAGGATTGTCGGGTGTAGCTGAGGCAATGCCTGATATGCAGAGCATCTGAACACGCTACCAGGGACTGCACTCGCCGCACCAGCAAGCCAACAACTACTCAGTATGGACTACCTCTGGCTCCACAACAGAAGACTTTCGCATTAGCGAGGCAGAACCAGTCGAGACGTCAAATCTTCACCATAACAGCCGCGGGGACTGAGTCGGATGGACAAGTGATTTCAGGTATTACTTACACCCTTCTTTTATAGTACTTATATTACATGCATGAGTTACTTTTTATCTTTTGCTAAGATATTTCCAATGTACTAGATGTTGTATTGATAGCCTCTTATCCAGCCCTATCCCTTTTGATTCGTGAGCCACTCACTACTTCATATCCCGAGGATTTGTAGAGAAACATTTTATTCATGTTGACTTTTTACCAAATCGCTTGAGCATCACTACTGCGAGTGGAGTAGTGAGGACTTCTGCTGGATGTCGATTTTGCCCATAGTGATTTGTGGATACGAGTTGTTCGCAGATTTTATGGTAGTCGACATGACAAACTTCAATGCGATGTTCGGCATGGATTGGTTAGGAAATTTCTACGCTACTATCGAGTGTCACAACAAGAAAGTAGTGTTTGAAATCCCTGATCATCCTGTGTTGAATTCATGAGAGGAAACCGTTCACTTGGGCCTATCAAGTTTCGGGCCAAGCCGAACGAACTAATCATTGCATCAATGCAGGTTGAGCCATGCTTTTGTAACGCCATCGATCTTCATCACTAGCAACATTTCTTTAGCTAATGATTGCCTTCTGATCATTCTACTAATTCTTATAATTCTTCCTAATCGCTTTTAGTTCGCCTGAACTCTAGTTACGTTTATTCTAAGGAGGGTAGCATTCAATTTTCGATCACCAGAAGTTCGAGTTCGACAACGGAAGCGAATCGAAGGACGCTCAGAAGTATTGGAGGATAGTGCTGGTGATTTGAGACGAGCCAAACCTGACGTGTAAGTATAGGCTGTTTGCGTCTTTTGAGCTAGTGTTTCTCTTCTAGCCCCTACTTCTATCTTGTACCCGTCTTTTCTCTCCAAGGGTTTGACTTCCTTTCCCACCTACCACCTTCCTCCCCCCTCTTTATTTCGTTTGTCCGTTTTCCCCCCCTCGAGACCCGTGCCCGCCGAACCCTACCCTACCTAACCCCGACTTCGGTGCCCCTCTCCCCCCATTTCTTTTTAAAAACCCTCTCCTTCCTCCCCAAGCCACGTTCGTGAGAAGACTCGATCCGTTGTGGCGAATCCGAAGGCGAAGTTCGTAGACTACCGTGCTGCATACGCAAGCGTAAGTCTCAACTTCATTTATCGATCCTAACTCTGTTTTGGTAGGATCCTACAAGTTTTTCCTGCAACACTTCTAGTCAGACAAGTAGTTAACTCCAGGGTGTGTGGAGTTTAACTACGGAAGTTATAGGATGACTAGAGAAAGCTCTTAAAACATTTTTGAAGATATAAAAAGATTTTCAAAAAGCTTTTTCAAATTGTTTGTGTGCGTGTGTTTTGTCTATATGATTTGGCTTTAACAAATACCCTAAAGAGACACGACACACTCACTATAGACTTAGGACATGTCTTCGGAAGCTTGATCAATTTGATGAAGTGGATGCGAGCTTCACTAGAGCTTCTTGTTCTATTTTAGCTTTGAACTTCATCATTTGACTTAGACACGTTTGTCCTTGTCTTTGAGCGTAGATTTGTGCTCCTTTGAGTATGAGTAAAACTTCGCATATTCTGTACACTTTAGTGTAGTGTAGTTAGTACACTTAAGCTTTCATTTGGTGTGCTCATCATCAAAATCACTTGGGGTGGAATTCAATTTCCATCACCTCTTCCATGCCTTGAATTCATCCATGACTAAGCATCTCAAGGCATAGGTAAGAGTATTTATTTTACTTGGTGAATTTGTAACACTAATTCTCTTTGTGGGAATTGGTCTTTCTCTCTTTGTGGGAGTTTATCTCTTTGTGGGATTAGGATATTATCTTAGTGGGAATAACTCTCTTTGTGGGAGTAACTCTCTTTGTGGGAGTTTAGTGTCCTAGTGTAGGGCTAACCCTAATTCTCTGAGTGGGAGTTAGCGATTCTCTTGGTGGGAATCTTGATCCTCGTGTAGGGTTGGTTGGGTCCTTGTGTAGGGCATAAATCCTCTTGGTGGGGTATCTCCTTGTGAGATTTGTATTCACTTCTCTTTGTGGGAATATAGTGAATATTGGTGAGGTTGGACGTACCCAAGTTTGGGGAACCAGGGTAAAATCTTGTGTTTGCGTTTGGATTGATTGTGTCAATTATTTCCTCTTGCATTTATAATTCCGCCTTTGCAATTTTAATTTTAATTGGACAATTTTATTGCCATTACACTATTCACCACACCTCTAGTGTGTGTTGTTAGTATTGCAAGGGTAAGGCGATCCTTACAACGTATTCTTGTTTATATTTCATGGGTAGAAAGACCTCCATATCTAGCTGACCTTCGGCAGGGTTCACACCCTAGAAAGTCTGAGGACGGACTTTATTTTAAGGTGGGTAGGATGTCATGTCTTATTTTGCACTATACGTGTATTCTACTGAAAACACGTGGTATTTCAACTTACGATGCATACATGGGCATGAAATAAGCGTAGATATCGATGTATGTGACGTAGTATAAGGGAGATTAGGCCGTAATACGTGGCCGAGGAAAGAGAATGCGAAAAGTGAATGCGGGAGGAGAGCAAAAGATGTCGTAAGTGCAAAACAACAGGAATGTGTTAGTCGTGTGTGTGAAGCATGTACGCATGCAAGGATGTGCGTGGATGTGTGTAGGAAGAGCCATGCAAGCGTGAAAGGGGTTAGGGGTCAATGGCAACCCCCATAAATTTTTAGAAAGGTGAGGGGCAAACGGTCATTTGGACTAAATTTACTGTGCGTACATACTTAAGTGGTCGGTGCATAAAGTAAAGGGAAACTTAAAATACCTAGAAGTTGAGGGGCAATTTTGGAAGGGTATTTTAGTCATTTTAAGTTAACCATGGCTTATGGGAGAAGCTAAGGACGGTGTAGAAATTTCTTTAGATTTCTCTCTTTTTCTTTCTAAAACCTTCCTTTATCATCTCTCCCTCTTTCCCCTCTCCATCCCCTAGCTTAGGCCGACCACACCCTCCCCTTTTCCCCTATTTTCTTCACTTCAAACCCCTAATTTATCACTCCAAAAATCAAGAATCTCATATGGGTTCAAGTGGGAAGAAGATGGAGAAGAAAGAAAGAGAAGGAGAAGAGGAAAACCAAGCTTTTGAGGTAGGAATCCTATTGGATTTGGAATTCCATTAAATTGTTCTTGCTCTCATGTTTTTATAGTATGATTCACTTAATATGTGATAGGGGTAATCAAAAATCTATGTATCATGTTCAATTTCACAATTTTCCCCTTGAAATTCTTAGCAAACACATCTCCATTGAAATTCAGAAATCTTGATGTCTGATTTTGCCTTGATTGTGGTTACTGTAGCTCGAATTAGCGTTCTACAAAAATATAAGCTTGTAGATCTTGAAGTTCTACCCCAAAATCATATAAATTTTGACATAGTTTCAATTCAGAAATTAGGAGCAATAAATCCATCTTTACAACTTGTCTGTTTGATTTTCAGTGTTGACACAGTTTAGTAAAATTGTCCTAGACACCTGCACACATCATGTAATTTTATGATCTTGGTCTTGTTGGAAATGTAACAAGTTTTTATAAAAATTCACCAGAGTGCTTATATGTCTAATTTCTAGCTCCAACATGCGTAAAATTGGCTTTCAATACAGACCCTGAAATCTGTCTGAAAAGCAGATCTGATACACTTCACCAAATAATTCACCATAAATCACATACTTAATATTTTTACATGAAATATTATCTGTGAATCCAGGACTAACATATCTACAACTTTTATTTGGGAAGTTTTGTTAAATTCTGATTATAATTGGGTGACATCAGACAATTGTTTGGACTGTTTGCAATTTTCCTGCAAGATGAAGTATTTGAGTGGTGATATTAATTGGGTATTGTTGTTAAATTTCCCTATATGATCAATGATTATTGTTGTTACTTGAAAGTTAGTTTAATTTTGCAAATGGCACATGTATATAATATTGTGTTTCTTGATATGAACTACGCCCGTCAAGTGTTCGCTGAAATGCCTCAATGAAATAAAAGTTGAGAAACATGCGAAATAGGCATGTATATATTTGTAATATGAGAAATGATGTGAATGAGCAATGTTTAAGGACACATATAGAACTACATGGAGCGAGAGCCACAGTAGGAGGCAGGGGAATTCGCTGTGGGCCGTACCGTGTAGGCACCTCTTGACTCCATCGGTAGTTACCACAGCTGAGAACAGAGTAGATCACGATACACTTGCACACCGGCACATTCATGAGATCCCATTGCATTACATCTCATGTTGCATCATGTGCATCATTATGTATCATTATATCCATTGTGTGCGATGTGTTGCATATATGTAATGTATGCGTGTTGCGTGTTACTCCTTCTGCTGGCAGCACTTCCCCTTTCCCTTTGCCTGTTTCTTTGTGACTCTGTGTTATGCTTCAGGCACTTGCACTATCTTATTAGATAATGGTTACTTGGACACTTGTGTTATTATTATTATTATTATTCGTGCTAACCCTTTTCTTACTGTAACTCGACATTGGACCGAAGGTATGATTCCCTTGTTTTTAGCTATTTAATTTTCATTATATCACTTATTACATGCTCTATTTCCCTTGATTGTCTTGTGATTTGATAACCTTAAAACGGTGTTCCAAATCCAAGTTGGTTCCCACTGTGGCACGCATTGACGTGCTCCTCCCCATTTTTCAGGTAGCAAGGTCAGCTTGGTTGGAGGTGACTTGGAGTTGGGTTCAGGGGTACCACTTGGTGTGAGCTGTCTTGTGGTGTGATATGGTTGTCTTGGGAGGTGGAGAATGACGGTGTATATGTTGTGGTGTACCTGGGTTATGCATATAAATGGAAGTTGTTATATATATGTTATGTTATTGTTGTTCTATATATTTTATGAGGTTGTTTAATATTATTGTGGAGCTTCACTTATACTATCCCAGCATATGCGCAGTGGCCTGCTTGTTCAGTTTCTCCTTTCTCTCTCTTTTCCTCTCTCATCACCCTCACTCTTCAGAATACTTGGAAAAAAAGGAGAAAAAAATTTAGATGCCGGGTATTCTGGGGAACGGGGCGTGACATGCTCTATAGAGGTGTTTGAATGAGAACAGAAGGAGGGACCTGAAGACTGAAGGCGAGAAAGAAGATGGAGAAAAACAGAAAATGGAGCTGGAAAAATTAGCTTCACTTGGCCGAGTGAAATTTTCACTCGACCGTGTGAACACTTGATTCTGGATATAAATTGCTTATTTCCCCCCATTTCCCGGCATTTTATGTGTATATTGTGTCTATTTTGGCTTTGATACGTGCGTATTTGAGATATTGTGTATTATTAAAGCCTGTTCCTATTTTATACATAAAATATGGTTTTTATGGACTAATTTTTGCTCCTATTATTTTTCAGGTATTTTTGGGGGTTTTCTGGATTTTCTGGAATTTTTCCAGAATTTTCTGGAGCTTGGAGCTATTTTCCGGGATTTGTTTGGAGCTAGAAAGCTATTCTGGATTTTTAAAAGAAAAGAAAATATAAAAATATAAAAAATAAGCCTGTGGGCCGGCCCGCTGGCCGACCCACTTCTGCGGCCCGCTCTTTGAGCAGGCCGCTGCATTGATGTTTAATAAAAAAATTATAATAATGCAACTGCCCAGCAGCCCGCACGGGCAAGCGGCCCGCGCGTGCCCGCGCCCGCGGGTCGGGTGCCCCAGCGCCCGACCCGACCCGCTCCTTTTGAGGCGTGCAGATGTTTTTTTGGCGGGTCGGGTGGCCAGCGCCCGACCCGCAAGCCCGGTAGTTTGGGTTTTTTCGGCCTGATGCGATTTTAGAGGCCAGTTCTTTTTTTTGAGATTTTGGGGTTTTTTTGAACCCCTCTTCTTCCCCAATAGGCTAGGGTTAGGGTTGGAAGCCATGGGGGGAGGTTGATGAAGCTTGGAGCTTGGATGAGCATTTGGGAGAGGAAGAATTCATCTTGGAGTGACACTTAGGTGAAATTTCTCTAATCTCTTGTGTATTTGATTTAGGTTTTTGTGTTGTAATTTGGATGATAGCTTTGAGTAAAGACTTCTTCTTTTTCATCATGATTCTCTAAATCTTGCTTGTGTGGTTGTGTTGTGATTGTTGTTGTTGGATTGTGAATTTCATCTCTATCATGTGTTTATCTTCTAAATTGGTGGATAAAACTCGAGTTAGTTTGTTTATTGGAACCCTAAGGGGAAATCCAAGGAGAGGCTCATCGTAGCGGACCCTCTCTAATGTGCTCATTGTATAATACTTGCATGGGTTTCATTCATTTCTTATTGCACCCCACTTGTTCGATGAAATGCCGCATGTTCCGATTGAGCTTTCTTAGCCGGATAATCAATTGAGTTATATTTGGGATGATTTCTTGCGCCCACGACCTCATTCACATGCACACCACATGAGTCCTCCCCACATGAGTCCTCCTCGTTGCCTGCCGATTCGGCTCTCCACCCTTAGTGCGTAGGCTAGAATTGTAGTGTCACCAAACATTTTCCCTCTTCCATTCACGTAGCGAGGTAGTTGTAACACGCTATTATCTCTTTTCATCGATCAATTTTGCGAGTGTAGAACAACTTGTTCCTGTGATCCGACCCGGTACTCACTGGTTATTTATAAAATATTGCATTGACGCTCCTACGCTTGGGAGTGGAAGGCGTGCCTGCTTGCACGTCCTCCAGTTCAATCAACACTCACTCGACCGAGTGAGATCACTGATCAGGGAAGTATAAAACACCAACTCTGTATATTTATACCACTCGACCGAGTGACTATGTCACTTGACCAGTGGATCCCTGTAGCAGAAACTAAAAGATCAATGCTTTGTGAAGCCTCTCCACTCGACCGAGTAATTAGTTCACTTGACCAAGCGACTAATCCACTCGACCGAGTGGGAGACTGTAGCATAAATATTGAAATATGTGTTCTGTCCCATCTTCCTACTCGACCGAGCGACTCATCTCATTCAGTCGAGTCACTCGACTCAGTTGCTACCGCAAAAGTTATAACTTTCAGCCTTTCTTGGCTACTCGACTAAGTGACCAATGTCACTCGACCGAGTGACTTAAGGTGCCATAACCCTATATAAAATGATTTCAAACTCGACCGAGTGTTTCACCCCCAAATCAAAGAGCTCTCACCTCCTCCTTCTAACCTCCATCGACTCGACCGAGCATTATGACCACTCGACCGCGACGCTTGGCCCGACCACCTTTGGCCACCTAGCTCTGGCTGAGTTCGACCATCCCCTCCTCCATCAAACCCTATTTCGCAACCAATCCCTTCCCCTACCTCTCGTAAGCCCTAATTCAACCCCTAAACCAAATCAACCCTATTAATCTCCTTATTTTCTTGATCTACTCCAATTAATTCAAATTATAAATGTTGATTTACATTTTTGTGCACCAGGAAAGCTTTGGGGAGATCCTTTCTAACGATTACAGAGATATGACTTGGAGGAGCCATCCTACACTATGAGCATTGCTTGGGAGCCGCATCGCTCGTTCGGAACACTCATTCCTTTTCATATTTTGAGCGATTATATTCACACGTTTTTCATGGAGTACACCATATTCACGTCATTATACCATGCCTCTATGGACTAGGTCTGGTGGTAGGTAGCCTACCACTAAGAGGAAGAAAACAGGCGACCCCAGCCCTTCTTCTTCTCGGACAGTGCCACCACCACCACATATCAATTATATCTCAGCACTGCCAGTGCCTCCTGCACCACCAGTACAGCCAACTCCACCCATAAAGACGTATGTGATTACTTTCAGAGATGATGCACATTGAGCCAAATTTGAGAGGATCTCCAAACGTCAGATCATTCCTTCTAGGTTCACTCACATTTATACACTAGAGCGCCTAGGGGTATTCCAGGGGCTGTACCAGCTGTATGATAACGTCGGTTAGGATGCCTTTTTGTCCGTGTCGACAGACACCTACGTCCGACTAGCAGTTGAGGTCTTGAATTCTATTCGTAGTACTCCTAGGGGTTATTCATTTAGACTCATGGGCCGTGAGTGTGAGATGTCCCATGACATGGTCCGAGCTTACTTTCACTGAGCCTCAGTCCCAAACCCTGACAGGGCATATGTCCCTAGTCATCACACTCCCTCCGTAGTTTCTGCTGATGCATTCTGGGAGCTGATCACATGCATCCCACACTTCGACCCTAATAGGGCGAAGGCCTCTTTCATAGTCCACCCCTGCCTACGCCTTGCACAATGCCTTATGGAAATCACCATTTTAGCTAGGCCAGAGGTTGGAACTATGTCATACCTGAGTTATTCATCTTATGGGCTATAACACGGGAGAGAGCATATGAGGCTGGTGGAGACACCTAGTCCCTACCATATCTATTGATGTCTCCAACTAGTATTTCGATCGCATTCTTTCCACGCACATCTCCAGTAAGGTAATTTGTTGTGGTAGTCTGATCACCCTTCTGGATCATATATTTGACATCCAGTTTCCTGCTGATCTGTGCCGTGCTACATGGCCCACTTCTCTTTCTGAATATGTTTTGACCTTTATGCACATGCTCTAAGCACACGGACATCGCCATTGGGTCTGGTTACATGGTCCTTTCTCTGCATATTACATCGTGCTTCCGAACCCCGATCAGACCCATGTGGGACCAGCAGGTGCATGGTGGAGGTTCCCCATGGAACTTCTCATCCCACCTGTATATGTACTAGATCCCGATGATGAGCAGCAGGAGCATCCCGTCGAGCCTCACCCACCATGATCCCTATAGTTCAGCCTGCCTCTGAGCCCCTCCTGGACCCATCACATATGTCTCCACTTCTGCTCGTGCTGAGGGTTCCACATCCACGTCCATCCCTAGCAGTACCATGGCTGTGTCTGATGCTACCCCTATCATTTCGAAGAGTGTTAAGCCTGTTATCCCTTCCATTCCTGAGAGTGCTGATCCTTTCACTCCTTTGTCCATAGAGACCCCTACCTCACTTGAGTCACCGACATCTAGAGTGGCCTTATCTTCAGATTTCACGCCCACCCCACCTGTCGATATTCCCGTCTCTACCACTGGAGTATTTTCTGAGAGTATCGTGGTGTCTGTCACCACATCTTTTGCCACGACCTCTGCACCCTCCTCTACTTCCGAAGATAGAGACTTACACCTGCACGCAGTCGAGTCGGTAGTATCTGGACTAAGAGGAGATTTTCAAGTCCTCACCCAAGCCGTTGCTGCCCAGCAGACCCACATTGTGCTTATCCCTGATATTCAATGGACGCTGACTCAGATTTTGCAGCAACTGCAGTAGCAGTAGCCAGCCTCCTCCGCCACCACCACCCCACCACATGGAGGTGATGGCGCAGCACCTGAGTAGGCACTTCACTTGATGCTTGAGACACCTTTACTCCATTCTCTCCCCATTATTTTGCATGCCTCTCTCTCTTCACTCTATCATGGAACTATATGTTCTAGCTTGGGGGAGAGTATTTTTGGCCACCTTTGCATGCATGTGACGTGCGTTTATATTTCATATATTCAGGCACATCTTCTTCGTGTTTTTCCGTTATTTTCCGCCGTCTCGTATCCGTTTTCTCGTATTTTCTAGTTTTCTTTCACTTTTCCTTGTTTTTGCGTGTTTGCAGGAGTTTACCCACGTAGGGGACACATAACGAAGATATCATAAGTCCCCGGAGCAACGGGAGGAGTCACGCATGATCCAGGGGGTCAAACGATGAAGATCGCCATGTTTCAGCCCCCACCCGATCGGTTGGACACAGCCAACCGATCGGGTGATGCACGCGTGCACCACCCAGACAGCAGCTGAAGCAACAAGAGCATCAACCGACCGGTTCGATGACCGGTTCAACCCGACGAACTTCTCGGGAAATTGGAGCTGAAATCCAACCGATTGGGTGATATTCACCCGATCGGTTCATCTGTAGCCGTTTCCCCCAAGTCACGACCCGGAGAGCTGACCCGACCGCCAGCAGCCCGTGCGTAAACGTCTGAAGTTACTGTCTTTTGGGCGATAATTCCAACTGATTGGTTGATTTATCAACCGTAAATCAACCGATCGGTTCACCTGATGAGCTCAAGATCCAAACGATGAGCAGCTTCCACCAACCGATCGTGTTGTCTGATCGGGTGAAGTCCTGAAGAGCGCTGCCGAAGAACGAAGCAGGTCACCCGATCGGTTGATTCTTCACCCGATCGGTGACGTCGTTTTCTAAATATATAAACCCTAGGTTTTCAGAAATGGGGGTTGTATTTTTTTACTGTTTTTCTCTCTTACGACGGCTGTAATTTTCTTGTTATTTGTAAGTGTTCCGATCTTTACCAAACCTTGATATTATCTTAATTGCATTGCTACTACTCTATTTCAATCGCCTGATTATGTTTCTAACGGTTGATTTTCATTTAGATTGCTTTTTACCTAATATGGGTGAGTGATCGCGTCCCGGATACACACCCGGGACGAGACTCGCTAGTCTTACCGCAAGCGCACGGTGTAGCGGCGAGCGGGTATTGAACACGAGGAGGGCAAATGACAGTGTCTTCTTCAATTCACCTGGCTATAAGAACAGTCGAGAAATATTCGCAATAAAGCGGTCACAGTCGTTCAATCGTATAAGGAAAATATCAAATTAATAAAAACGCCTAGGGATAGGGAATCCCCGCTACAAACCGTATCTCGTCATTGTGATTCGTAGGTTTCACAATTGCTAGACTTGAAATTCAGGTGAACTAGTTGCAACTAAATGTAGAACCAAGCTCACGCTCTCGCGCTATTGCCGGTCTATAGCAAACCTAGGGTTGGGTCCAATCTCTTGCAAACCCTAACCTAGGCAAGCTAGCGTGAAGAACAACATCATCGTCCAATCGTATCCCGAGCCCACTCTCGTGCAAACTCGAGCTACGACCTAGGTTGGGATAGTTCCTACCCGTCCAATCTCTTGCAAATGGGTATTGGTATAGAATTACAATCGAAAACCCTAGTTTCGGTCCAATCTCTTGCAAACCGCTTCCAGAGAAACCCAATTGTAACCCAATTCGAATTTCTAGGGCTTCCTATCGAGTTGGGATCCAATCTCTTGCAAATCCCAATCGGTATGAATCCCTAGCTATTCGTATTAAATCAATCCCAAACTAACCCTAATCAATTCTAGCAAGAATTCCACCAATTCATCACAAATTAGAAATAGGATTCATAGGGTTCATCCCTATGCCCTAAGACAATAAAACTACTCACAATTCATAATGCAAATCATTAGAAATTCAATAATAAAAACAATAGAATTCAGTGCAATAGAAAATATATCAATAAAAATGAGGTTTTTGATAGAAAGAGAGACAAACCAATGAAGATTCAATAGCATCCAACAAAATAATACTTTTTATCCCTCTCCAAAGAACCAAATCTAATCTCCTAAAAAAAGTCTTCTAAAAGGCTGCCAAAAATATGAGAAAAAGCTCTCCTAACTAGGTTAAAAACTGGGGTTAAATACCCCCCACAATCGCCCAAAAAACTGTGACAAAATTGCCCCTGCGCAGCTTGAAAATCGCACTTTACGCTACAGGCAGCGCGGCTCAATCGGCCGAGTGACAAATGTCACTCGGCCGAGTGACAGACCCTGACGGATTCCAGTAACTTCGGACTTTTGGGGGTCGTCTCCTCGGGAGTCACTCGGCCGAGTGACTTTCTTCACTCGGCCGAGTGACTTTCTTCACTCGGCTGATGTGATTTCTTCATTCGACGAGTCGGAACTCGGGAGCTGACTGACGGATTACAGTAACTTCGGGATTTTTGCTTGTCGTCGTCGAGATGCCACTCGGGCGAGTGGTGTCTCCGTGCTCGGTCGAGTGGTCTGGCGATGCTCAGCCGAGTGCACGCTGATATCCAATCTGTTGCGTGTCCGATCTGGCCGGCCGAGCGGGCTGTCGATGGTCGGCCGAGTGACTCCTTCACTCGGCCGAGTGGCATGCTGAAAATGCCCAATCTTCGTATTTTTGCTTCCTCGTCGCTCCTACGACGTTCTTTCTTCTTCCACTCCTCTCCAATCGCAGAATTCCCCTCAAAAGAGTCACGGGTGACACTCCGGAGTGGGTGCATCTCAGAATCACTCCAAATCGCTCCAAATCTCCTGAAATTCGACAAAAACAAGAAATCGTGAAAAGAATCGCAATATTGTCGAATAATCGTGAAAAACGCGATACGAGCGATCAAAATGGCATGCAAACATGCAGAAAAAAGGTGTAAAATATGGAGTGATCAAAATCCCCCAAGCTTACCTCTACTCGTCCTCGAGGAAGATGAGTAAAAAGCAAACCCGGTGGATAAAGATAATGGAAACGATGGAAAAATGGAAAATGAAAAATGAAAAACGAAATAGAAAACGAAGAAGGAAGCTGCTAGATCATTTTTCTCAGGACGTGGGTTTTGCTTACTCATATAGCACGCGTCGAATATAAAACACATGTCAAAGACTTTTATCTCGATATCATAGTATAATGGTGCATTTGAAATAGAAAACCCAAGAATATCAATATAGCATGAAAAATGGAATAATTCTAGAATTAACATCGTCTGAAGCATCTAAAGCGGTATACAAAATCGTAGATCACACACTTTTCAATTGAATGCTTTCTATAATGAGTATAAGAGATATCACACAATAGAGTAGTAAGAATAGAAAAGCGTGGTTTTCATGAAATGAATGCTAAGCGTAGATTTCTGGATTTCGTGAAACTTTAGCAATCTCACCGAGTATAAAATATTACTTAGCCTAGGTTGTCATGCACCGTCAAGTAGTCGCTCTCTCACACATCATCGGATCCTCTCCCCCAAGCTTATCCATAAGCGTGGTGGCATAAACAAAACAATATTTACATTCCCCGTTTCTTTTGAAGCTCCAAAAGTAAAAGAAATAAAAATAAAAGCAAAAGAGGAAAGAAAGAGAGAAAGGGTACGAGATGGGATTGTTTTCGAACTTCTTTTCTCTTTTCTTTTCTTTTTCTCCAATCTTTTTCTTTTTCTCTTTTTTTTTCGAATATCATATATACACAAATGATCCCAAATCAAAAGAGAAGGATGTACAAGTATTTTTTTCTTTGGTTTTGGGGAATTTGGAGCATGGGATATAATAACGGGGGGATGCCAATAATAGAATTGCTAAGGGGAGATTCACCAATGAATTTAAAATAGAGAAATAATGTTCAAGATATGTGGAGAAAGAAATAAATGTATCTCTCGGTTCACTATATAGGACGTGCATGACAACTTCAGCAGGGTAATTTAATCTACTCAGTTTAATCTCAAAAAGCGAACTAGTCCAGATATATCAATGCTAGCAAACATTCAATCAACCTGAAGTGAAGCGTATAAATCGTGCAATAAGAAGTGATATGAGAAAAGAGAGCAGTACTCCAGATATAAGCAATCAATGCGTGAATCTTGGTGTGTTTTCTACGATAGCATACATATGAATCATCAGACATCAGCTAATAATAGAATTTCATCCATTTTCATACGGAAAAAGAAGTGGGTTACTATTTCTAAATGCAAAGCAGAACATAGCATATGATTTCAGAAACAAAAGCTATGACATGACAAAATTAGCATGCATATAGAGAAAAGCTAACACCACGTCATCGTCATCACAGAAAAATCATCTCTAGCAAAAGATGAAAGAAATAAGGATAAAAGAAAACAGAACTATTTATAACGCAGCACACAAAGAAAATAAGAAAAACGTGATGCATGGTAAAAAAATGAAAAAGTGATGAAAAATGGGTGCAAAAGCGGAAAAAACGTGAAAAAACTTAAAATAAAGGTGATAAAAGCGAAAAGTGTGAGAACTCACTCCCCCAAGCTAAAGTGCACAGTGTCCTCAATGTGCAAAGTGTGGCACACCAAGAGACGTGTAATGGGTGGGGTGGGTGAGGATGCATGCATGATAAAAAAGAAAAAAAGAACACATAGAAAATATGATGTGGATATGATGCATGCAAAGATCAGAGTGATGCAGATATGTGTCACCAAAAATACTCTCCCTCTCTCCCAAAAAAGATATAGAGTGATATGATCAAGGCAGAGACTAGAGCAGTGTGGAGGAGGGGGGGGGGGGGCAGAAAATATCTCCAGGACCAGCAGAGAATGGGCAGCATAACGACAAAAATATCAATGTCATCAAGAGTGTGCCTAAGCTGGTGGTGCTGCACCATCTCCATCCTGAGGTGGAGGTGGAGGTGGTGGTGGGGGTGGTGGGATCTGCTAGGGGGGTAGTGGAGGCAGTCGTGCCAGGATCTGATTCAGGCAAGCCTGAATATCGGGAAGCATGGCGACGCGGGACTGCACGGTACTGACCGTGGCAGACAGAGCCCTAACGTCGCCTCTGAGTCCACTCACCGCCCCCTCAAGAGCACGAATGCTCTGAAGAAGAGTGTCGGGGGGAGGTGGTGCATAGGGACGTACATGTCTAGGCTGTGAAGGACGGGGCTGTCTGACACGGGCTGTGTAAATAATCGGGCCAGCAGGTATGTACGGAAAAGGTGCTGTGCTCACTAGTGGATGCCCAGCCTCAGTGTGAGGCTGGGACGCAGGCTGGGTCGAAGTGGCAACGGCAGCAGCAGCTGAAGTGGTGGAAGAAAAAATCGGCGACGAGGAAGCGGGAGAGGTCAGTGACACAGAAGCGGGGACAAATGTCACGACACTCTTGGAAAGGACAGCTGCGGTGGAGACAGAAGAGTTGACCACTGGGGAGGAAGTGTATGGACCAAAAGGTGACACCCCAGCGGTCAGTAAACTGGACAGGGTCTCCACAACGGCGGAGAAGGAAGACTCGCCGCTCTCAAGGATAGTGGGTGGACGCTCGGGAAGAAGTGAGGAAATAGGCTCAACCGAGATAGGCACAACAGTGGTGGGGGTGGTGGACGTGGTGGACGACTCAGCAAGGGTACCCCCGACACTGACAGAAGTGTGGACAGAGGTGCCGGGGGGTGCAGACAGTGCAGGCTCGGGCTGAGGGATCACGGGGTCGACGGGTGCAGGTGGTGCCTGCTCAGCTCCCTCGGCCTCTAGCACGTAGGCGGCGGGGATCAGGAGATCCATCGTCGGAAGCCAGTCCCTGTGTGCCGGTCCTATATGTGTCTGAGCGGGGCTCGGGAGGATCATGTAATCGGCACTAAAGGGACCGTGCAACCATACCCAGTGCCGATGGCCATGGGGACGAAGCATCTTCATCCGGGCCATAACATCTATCAAGAGTGAAGTGGGGCCCGGGGCTCGTCGCAGGTCGTCAGGTAGGTCCACGCCGGTCATAAGGGCTAGTAGTGTGATCAGACTGCCGCAGCAAATAGGTGAGCGAGCGCCCACCGTAATGATGATGCGGTCTAAAAACCAGCTAGAAATATCAATCTCAATGGCGGGGACCAGGTCGTCGCTACCCCTATCCAGAACTCTAGGGCGAGTCATCGAGTAGAGCATGTAGAGCTCAGGCGTAGACATCGAGCTCAGGCATAGACATCGTCCCAGGCTCGTACCTCTCTAAGAAAGTGGTCGCCATGAGACGCTGTGCTATGCAGAGGCAGGGGTGGACTATAGCTGAGGCCTTGGCCCTACTAGGGTCAAAGCCAAGTGGAGATCCCGTGATCCGTGTCCAGAATGTGGAAGTGTCGAACGACGGTGGTGGAATGTGCGTGGGCGCGTAGGCTCGGTCGGGGACAGGGACAGCGGGCCACTGGAAGAATGCACGAAGCATGTCGAGAGTGACCTCGCACTCTCGATCCATCAATCGGAATGTGCATCCCCCAGCGGTCCGGTCAATAGAGCTCAGGACCTCTAGTGTCGGACGGATGTAAGTATCCGCCGACACCGACAAGAAATCACGCCATCCCATGTTGTCGTACAACGTGAGCATCCCCTCTAGTACCCCTAGGCGGTCAAGGTCTGCTAAGTGTGCAAACCTAGAGGGCACTATCGAGCGCTGGGCGATACACTCAAATCAGACGCGTTGTGCGTCGTTTCTGAACGTGATCCCCAGCGGCCCGACGGCAGGAGCCGGTGGTGGGACATGATCAGCTGGGATAGGCTGTGTGGGTGGTGGCGGCGGTGGTAGGCTAGGTGGAGGGGAGTCCTCCCTAGCATGAGAGGGACCAGGGTCATCGGTCCGCCTCCACTTGGGGGCGGATCCCCGTGTGCGTGGCCTAGTACGGGGCGGCATGTGTGCCGCGAGTGCTCACCCAACAAAAATAATATGCAGCATGCTAAATAATGGAACGAGTGTACCTGAACACGCCGCGAGAGCAAATCAGCAAGTGCGTGTGAAGAACGCCGCCTCCACGAAGCCAAAAGCGCGTCCAGAAGCTCCCCAAAGCTCCCCCAAGATAGCCTGCAAATCAAACAATGATATCAGCGGATAATATTCGAAATACATGGGGGAGATGGGGTATAATAGATAGATAAGAAATTTAATTTGAGTTTTGGGCTCAACGGGTCTACGGATCGAGAAAAATGGGGAGAAGAGGGGGTTTTGGGGCAAACTGAGGCTATAGGGGGCGGTGGAGGTCGGCGTCGGCGAGGTGGTGCGGCGGCCGACCGGCGGCGAGGTGAGAGGGAGCGGTCGCGGGTCGGAGGGAGTTGATTCGGGTACAGGGGATGTTGCAGCAGGCGAGAGAGGTGAAGCAGCGGAGAGCTCGGGCGAAAACGAAGAGATTTGGGTTTTTAGAAAATCACGCCCGTCGCTCAGTTTATATATAAATTGTTACGACTCGGCCGAGTGGAAATGTCACTCGGCCGAGTGCGTAAACGAAATTTTTTTTGAAAATCTCATTCCCACTTATGACTCGGCCGAGTGGCATTTGTTCACTCGGCCGAAGGGAGAAACTTCGTTCGGCCGAGTGGCACTGCCACTCGGCAATTTTCGCCCTAGGAGGGTATCCGTTTCACTCGGCCGAGTGACTTTACGTACTCGACCGAGTGGTAACTAATACTGAAATGCACAAAAAGACAGAGAGTTGGTTCCGCATACTTTCCTGGTTGGTGCCCCACTCGGCCGAGTGGGGTCCTTTGCTCGGCCGAGTCGCATATGATACTCGGCCGAGTGGCGTGCTGTTTTCTGCTTCGGGGCTCCGTTTTCGCTCTACTCTCTGTTTTTCTACCTCCAGTTGGTTTCTACCTCTTCCTAAGCCTTGAGCGCATTCCTGGAGTGCTCTTCTTTGCCTCGGTCATCCTCCATATGATAGATCTCCTTTTCTCCTCTCCTGTCATAGAATTTAAGACCCATTGTCACGATTTTTTTGGGCAATTGACTCAAAACACTAATAAAGTCTAAAACAAAAGTGAAAACCAAAATAGAAATAATGCAAAAACCGTCGGGTTGCCTCCCGATAAGCGCTCGTTGAAGGTCTTGAGCTCGACCCCTTTGGATTTTCAATTTAGCGCGGGATGTTGGGTGCATATGAGATGCACCCGTCGAATTTGTCGGGAAGACCGCTCGGATTTGGATCGTGGTGGTGCGTGGCCTTCCTCAGTGCCCCTTCATCATGGGCAATGTTGGGGAATGGCTCCCCTGAGCTTGAGCTTGTTCCGGTCTTCGACTTCGTCGGTGACACCGATCTTCGAATCGGTGGAGCTTTCTTCGGATTCTTCAATATCGAGAGCTTGCAAAGCTCTCGTATTCTTGCGACTTCAGCGTCGCCATCATCATTTGCCGTGGAGCTATTGGGAGAGTCCTCCAACTTCTCCTATTTGACCAAATCTTGGCCTTCTTCAAAGCCGTCATCATGGAGTGCACCGATGGAGTGGGGGATAGCCTCTTCTATAACCTCGTCAAGGAGGTCCACATAATCTAGCTCTTCATGATACGACATGTGCTTCATAGCCTTTGGTATATGGAGCTCGACTTCAATGTTGCCGACATTCAAGGTAAGAGTCCCTTCCAGCACATCGACGATTACACCAGCGGTGGCAAGGAATGGGCGTCCAAGTATGAGCGATGTGTCATCCTCCTCCTTGATATCCATGATCACAAAATCACAAGGCAAGCATATGCCTCCCGGAACTTGGAGTGGGATGTTCTCCGCGATCCTAACCGGCCTAGTGATCCGACCGTCCGCGAGTTGAATCCTCATGTCGATAGGCTTTAAATCGGTGCCGGTGTTCAACTTCCGGAACATGGTGAGAGGCATGAGGCTCACACTAGCGCCCAAATCAACCAATGCTTTTTGTAAGGGGACGCCTCCTAGTGTGCAAGGAATCCGAAAACTCCCGGGATCTTTAAATTTGGCGGGCTCCTTTTCCTTCCTAGTGAACCAAGTTCGTTGTTCCACGAGCATGATCTTCTCTTTCCTTTTTCTTCCCGTAATCAAGTCCTTTAAGAACTTCGTGTGGGACGGGATTTCCACTATGGCATCAAGGAAAGGGATATTGAGGCTCACTCCTCTCAAGTATTCGAGGAACTTGGCTAGCCTCTTCTTGATCTTGGATCTAGCTAGCCGTTGAGGGAAAGGCACCGGTGGCATGAATCGGCGCTCATCAATAGGTTCCTCCACTCTATATTTTGCTCCTTCTTGCGGCTCCTTCTCTTTTTCCACCTCAATTACCGGCTCGCTCTCTTCTAGAATCTTCACCATGGGTTCCTTGACTTGAGTCATGGGGGGAGTGGTATCCTTCCCACCCCTTGTCGTAACCGCAACAACCGCGTTGATATGGTCGGTGTTGCCCCGTGGATTTGGCTCGGGTTGAGCCAGCAATTGTTGGTTTTTTCTATTAAGCAACGTAAGTTGCTCCCCAATTTGAGCGACGACGGTGGTGAGAGAATCTTGTCCCGCCTTCAACGTGGCGTTAATCTTTCTCTGCTCCACCATAAACTCCTCCACCTTAGCTTCAAAATCCGAACGTGGTTGAGCTTGTGGAGGGTTGGGATTTCTCCAACCTTGATTATACCCGGGTGGCCTATAAGGTCCCACTTGTTGCCTAGGTGGGAAGTTTTGTTGCGGTGGCACCCTTGGTTGATAATTTGGTTGTGGTGGTGGAGCCCGAGCTTGAGGAGGTTGTTATGGCGGGGGTTCAAGGCACCATCATTATTAGCATAGGAAAAACCCGGATGGTTTCTAGCGGCCGGGTTGGCCCAATATCCAGAATTCCCCGCAACATACTGAATTTGCTCCAAAGCTCCTTCTCCATGCTCTCCTCCTACATACATGGCTTGGGATTGGTCTTGCCAATCACTCATATGGTTTGTCGGTGCGAATGTAGAAGGAGATCCATGCGACTCGGTAATGTATTTCTCCAATCTCTCCACTACCTTGTGGAGAGAGTCAAATTTTCTAGCAAGCTCCGCCACGGCCTTGGCCTCATAAATACTCGTGGGCTTCAAGGAGGACGAAGAATGTCCTCGCTCGTCGCCCCACTGTTGGTTGTTGGATGCCATCTCCTCTAGTAAGGCCGTAGCTTCATCGGGGGTCTTTGACAAAATGGCTCCATTGGCGGTAGCATCAATAATCTGTTTTGTGCCCGGTTGTAGTCCATTGTAAAAACTGTGGACAAGCTCCCAATCCTCTATGCTGTGATGTGGGCATTGATGCTGCAAGTCCTTGAAGTGCTCCCATGCCTCATAGAGAGTCTCATGCAGTCCTTGCTTGAAGGACATGAGAGCACTTCTTATCTTCATCGTCTTGGAGGGCGGGTAAAATTTGGCGACGAAGGCACTCGCCAATTCATCCCAAGTGGTGAAGATTCCTTCAGCCTGCGTTCTCAACCAATATAAGGCCTTATCCTTGAGTGTGAAGGGGAAGAGGCGCAGTTTGATAGCATCTATGGAGACGCCCGACATTTGGAAGGTGGCACATTTTGATAAAAAGAGCTGGATGTGGTAATGAGGGTTTTCATGGGAATTCCCATGAAAAGGGTCTTGCTGCATCAGAACTACCAATCCAGTCTTCAACTCGAAATTTTTTGTCGGCCGCCAACTCCGGCATAGCTATGGACGAGGTCGTGGAGGAAGTCTTAGGCCAATGCCTATCTCTAATGGAAATGATCCTCGCCATTCGCGCCGCCAATTCTTCGGGTGTCTCAGGATGGGTCATAAAATTCCCTTCCGTATCGAGTCTCCTCTCCGCTCTGATCCTCCTCAATGTACGTTCGATCTCCGGATCGTATAGTATTCTTCGGGGTTCACTATGGATCTTGTGTACATGCAAGGAAAAATAGAGTTTCAAAGAAATAGTTAGCACAAAGGAAGGGTAAAATAGAAATAGAAATAATAAAACAAAAAGAAAAATAGCTAGGTAGGTAGAATCAAACACTATCGCCTCCCCGGCAACGGCGCCAAAAACTTGATCGCGCTCCAGATAAACACCCGGGACGAGACTCGCAAGTCTTACCGCAAGCGCACGGTGTAGCGGCGAGTGGGTATCGAACACGAGGAGGGCAAATGACAGTGTCTTCTTGAATTCACCTGGCTATAAGAACAATCGAGAAATATTCGCAGTAAATTGGTCACAGTCGTTCAATCGTATAAAGAAAATATCAAATTAATAAAAACGCCTAGGGATAGGGAATCCCCGCTACAAACCGTATCTCGTCATTGTGATTCGTAGGTTTCACAATTGCTAGACTTGAAATTCAGGTGAACTAGTTGCAACTAAATGTAGAACCAAGCTCACGCTCTCGCGCTATTGCCGGTCTATAGCAAACCTAGGGTTGGGTCCAATCTCTTGCAAACCCTAACCTAGGCAAGCTAGCGTGAAGAACAACATCATCGTCCAATCGTATCCCGAGCCCACTCTCGTGCAAACTCGAGCTACGACCTAGGTTGGGATAGTTCCTACCCGTCCAATCTCTTGCAAATGGGTATTGGTATAGAATTACAATCGAAAACCCTAGTTTCGGTCCAATCTCTTGCAAACCGCTTCCAGAGAAACCCAATTGTAACCCAATTCGAATTTCTAGGGCTTCCTATCGAGTTGGGATCCAATCTCTTGCAAATCCCAATCGGTATGAATCCCTAGCTATTCGTATTAAATCAATCCCAAACTAACCCTAATCAATTCTAGCAAGAATTCCACCAATTCATCACAAATTAGAAATAGGGTTCATAGGGTTCATCCCTATGCCCTAAGACGATAAAACTACTCACAATTCATAATGCAAATCATTAGAAATTCAATAATAAAAACAATAGAATTCAGTGCAATAGAAAATATATCAATAAAAATGAGGTTTTTGATAGAAAGAGAGACAAACCAATGAAGATTCAATAGCATCCAACAAAATAACACTTTTTATCCCTCTCCAAAGAACCAAATCTAATCTCCTAAAAAAAGTCTTCTAAAAGGCTGCCAAAAATATGAGAAAAAGCTCTCCTAACTAGGTTAAAAACTGGGGTTAAATACCCCCCACAATCGCCCAAAAAACTGTGACAAAATTGCCCCTGCGCAGCTTGAAAATCGCACTTTACGCTACAGGCAGCGCGGCTCAATCGGCCGAGTGACAAATGTCACTCGGCCGAGTGACAGACCCTGACGGATTCCAGTAACTTCGGACTTTTGGGGGTCGTCTCCTCGGGAGTCACTCGGTCGAGTGCCTTTCTTCACTCGGCCGATGTGATTTCTTCATTCGACGAGTCGGAACTCGGGAGCTGACTGACGGATTACAGTAACTTCGGGATTTTTGCTTGTCGTCGTCGAGATGCCACTCGGGCGAGTGGTGTCTCCGTGCTCGACCGAGTGGTCTGGCGATGCTCGACCGAGTGCACGCTGATATCCAATCTGCTGCATGTTCGATCTGGCCGGCCGAGCAGGCTGTCGATGGTCGGCCGAGTGACTCCTTCACTCGACCGAGTGGCATGCTGAAAATGCCCAATCTTCGTATTTTTGCTTCCTCGTCGCTCCTACGACGTTCTTTCTTCTTCCACTCCTCTCCAATCGCAGAATTCCCCTCAAAAGAGTCACGGGTGACACTTCGGAGTGGGTGCATCTCAGAATCACTCCAAATCGCTCCAAATCTCCTGAAATTCGACAAAAACAAGAAATCGTGAAAAGCATCGCAATATTGTCGAATAATCGTGAAAACCACGATACGAGCGATCAAAATGACATGCAAACATGCAGAAAAAAGGTTTAAAATATGGAGTGATCAGTGAGTAGTTCCCAAATCTGGGATTTTGGTGGAAACCCCTTCGCGGGTTCTCCCTAATGCGCCCATAGGACTAGGAAATCGATAGGGATTAGGAATCTATTGGTTACGCGGGGTGTTTTATTGTCATCGGCGGGAAAAAGACCGCCTTTGACCGTTGGGCCAAGGGGGAATAAACTTGGTGGTTGACTCCCTAGCCATAGCTCACGCCCTTAGCATAGACGTCGAATCCTAGCGCGCGGGAGCGGCATGATGAGATGTTGGGAGTTATCATTGCGAGTTTAGTGCACCCAGAGTCGGTCAGTGTTAATGGACATGGGAATGCCCACTGACCGAACCCAGGTAGTCCGGCGTATCATCCTGGGCACCGACCGGAATATCGGGTAGATGGGACGCTGGTATCACTCTTAGAGGCAACGTCTCACCATTAGACCCTAATTCCGATCGTTATCCCATCCACCGATCGTATTAGTGAGAATCACATGATAGGGTGGACACCGAAGTCCCGGGTTTCCCTTTATATTGTTTATCCCTTGCATTCTATTTCTGTGACAACCCATCCACTGATTCGGGCTAGCTCGCCCATAGGGTGAATTCGGTCCTTTCTGACATAAGCACAACCATGCCTCCCTGAGTTCGACCCCCCAAGCCACACTACAATACCGTGCGCTTGCGGTTACAAATATTTAAATCTCGCGCCCCCAATATCCAATTGCACACGTTACACACACACAAAATGACGGGGACGTCAAGCTTTATGGCGCTGTTGTCGGGGAGGCAACGTGCTTGTTAGTTTAGGATCTCATGAACCCTTGAGTCTAGCTCACATCTCTATCTCGCGATAATTTTCGCATTCTTCTTTTTCATTTTTCATTTTTATTTTCTTATTTTTATTTTCCATTTTATCTGTTTCTTTCCCACTTTTCGCTTCATGGGTGTTTGTTGCTTTTAATGCGCAGGAATATAAGAAGTCTTGACGACTTGATTCCTGTTGATCCTGAGATAAATGTCACCCTAAGGCATCTGGCCACAGAGAAAAGAAGAAGAGAAGAGCCTGAAACCATGGGAGAGAATACCCCACCGCATAAGTCCCTGCTGGAGTACTCGATGCCATCCATCGGGTCCACCACCTCCATCCGACCTCCTGCTATCACGGTGCAGAGCTTCGAGCTCAAGCCATCCTTAGTGACGTGGATCCAGTAGGATCAATTCTCGGGGACACCCATGGAGAGCCCCATCGAACACCTAGACTCCTTCTTGGAGAAATGTGACACCTTCTGCATAAATGGTGTCGCAACTGAGGCGATCCGTCTGAAGCTATTCCCCTTCTCTCTGTGGGATAAGGCCAAGCTGTGGCTTAGGGGGAAGGACCCAAATACGTTCAACACTTGGGAGAAGCTTTCAAACGCTTTTCTGACAAAGTTCTTTCCTCCGGGGAAGACCATGAAGCTGAGTAGTGAGATCTCCTCCTTCTCCCAAGCCAGCCACGAGTCCCTGCATGAAGCTTGGACGAGATTTAAAGAGATGCAGCGAAGATGCCCTCATCACGAGCTTCCCAAGTGACAGATAATTAATCTGTTCTACAACGGATTGAGGGATGATTTGAAATCTTCGATGGATGTCGCGGCTGGGGGGTCCTTCATGTCCAGAAGCGAAGAAGATGCCGGGAACATATTAGAAAATATGGCATCGAACAATGAGCGGTGGTGTGACAAGAGAGCCACACCTAGATCTTGGGGTATCCACAGGGTCGAGGACGTCGACAAATTATCCAGCAAGTTTGACTTCTGTCGACCCAGATCTCCGCGCTAATGGTAGGAGCCGGTGGTGCCAGTACACAACAAATTGCGGCGGTGGAAGCAGAAGTCATGGGGGACTTCGAGGGTGGCGACATCTCACCACCGTTGGACCAAGCGAGCGCACTATTCTACAATCCTACGGGAAATGCACCGTACCCACCACGGACTAGCTCCAACCCGGCCTACTCTCCAAACAACCAGAATCACCCCAACCTTAGCTACCGGGCACCGTATCAGCAGCCGCTTCCTCAGCAACAGCAGTAGCTAGTATATCAGCTACCTAGGCAACCGCAGTAGCACTTTCAACAACATCAGCCTCCACAACAGTATCAGCAGTATCTCCTAAGGAACCAACAGCCCATTCAGCAGCAGCAGCAGCAGCAGCAGTATGGCCAGCAGAGGGCCATCTCCCCAGTTGAGTCCCTCTTGACTCAATACATTACCAACCAGGAGAAGATAAATTTGAAGCTGGAAATGGGTCAAAGGGCTCTCACTGACCAAGTAACCCAGCTGGGGTTACAAGTGGCAAACTTTCAAAGGTCGCAAAATCTATTACCGCCACAACCGGAAGTGAACCCGAGGGGAGCAAACCAGACTTTGGCACTCACGTACGAGCATGCGAATGTATCCTCTATCGTGCTGAGAAGTGGAACACAAATCCCCGCAAGAGTGCCCCCCAGGAACCGGAAGCACCGTTGGTCGTAGAGCGACCAATTGAAAAATTGAATGACGGCGGTGCTTCATCGCCAAAGCCAACGACTCCGGAGGGAGTCCTTGAAGAGGAAAAGAAGAGAGACGAGGAAGGGAGCCTCAAAGTATTCAAGCCCGTTGTGCCTTTTCCACAACGGTGTGCCCAAGCCAAGATAGACGAGAAGTATGGCAAATTCTTTACCATGGTCAAGGATCTAAGCTTGCAAATCCCCTTCCTCGAAGCTATCGAGACGATTCCCTCCTACGCAAATTTTTTGAAGGATTTGGTGACAAGAGGGTCCAGAAAGGAGAAGGTCGTATTAACGGTGGAATGCAGGGCTCTCATTCAGAGAGCAAATCCGCCTAAGCTTAAAGACCCGGGGAGCTTCCCATCCCTTGTGTGATCGGGGAGGTAAAGATCCATCGCGCGCTCGTCGATCTTAGAGCGAGCGTCAGTTTAATGCCCCTGTCGCTGTATAAGAGGATAGGGATGGGCGACTTGGAGCCCACCGGTATGACCCTACAGCTTGCAGACCGTTCGGTCAAATATCCGGTGGGGGTTGTAGATGACCTCCCTGTCAACGTAAGTGGGGTGCATGTGCCAGTGGACTTCGTCGTCATGGACATGCCTGAAGATGCGCACACCCCCATCATCCTTGGACGGCCTTTCATGGCCACTGCCGGCGTTTTAATAGATGTGAAGAATGGGAAGCTTTCCCTTAACGTCGGCAACGAAAAAGTCGAGTTTGACTTGGGGTTGTCAATGAAGCACCCCAATCCCCCGAACGATCCAAGATGCAATATGCTGGAGTTAGAAGAAGAGAGAGTTGTGGAAGAAAGCGCCTGGGAAATTCTTTCAAGGAATCCCCCTGACAGTTGGGGGACTTAGAAGAACATGTCGGACCGAAGGAAGATGATGTTGCTGGGAAATAGGATGCGGCACATATGGTCCCTCCCGGATTTCAAAAAGCTCCTCCGACGAGGAGGAAAGGGAAAGAGCCCATGGGGCTCACCGGAGATGAGATCCAAATCCTGAAACGAGTGGTGGTAGACGCCAATATAAGGGAGAAGCCTCCGGATTCCATCAATGGAGGGAGGGTCGTCGAGCAAGTTTTCTTATCACCACCGATGACACTGAAGGCCGCCAACTCTGAATCTGAAGCGATGCCGAATTTAGGGCATCACCCCGGTCCACCTAGAATATCATCTACGGGCGTCGAGCAAACGACGTTAAACAAAAGCGCTTCATAGGAGGCAACCCATGCTCTAAACTTTTATCTTTTTTTGGGTTTATTTTCACCTTTATTTTTCTTACTTTAATGAATAAATCCAGCCGCAGGAACTTCTGTCGAGAGACTTAGGCCATTTGTGAATTTTTGCAGGAAACAAGGCCTCACCCGATCGGGTGATTACTCAACCGATCGGGTGAGACGTATCAGCCAATGGCCGTATCTGAGCTCCAACGAACCGGTCGGGTGAAGCAATGTGAGACCGGGTGGCAGACCGTGTAAGCTGGGCCAAAGTCTCGGAAAATTTTGGGATTTGATCAACCGATCGGTTGATAAGAAGCGTGATCGTGTGAGTGACCGAGTGAGCTGCACTGAACTTTCAGAAATAAATTTGAAGGGGCCAACCGATCGGTTGAGTCCTCAACCGATCGGTTCGCCTGTAGCCTCTTTTCAGCAATTTTTTCGACCTAATTGTCAACCGATCGGGTGAGTTTTCACCCGATCGGTTCGACTTAAACCCTATAAATAACCCGCCCTCACCCGTTCATTTCCCCATCACCGACTTCGACTCTCCATCGCCGTTTTGACTTCCCCAAGCTCCAACCGGCCTCCTCCTTCCCTCAACCGACCGCAAACCCCTCTCACTCGATCCCTCCACTCTCCATCTCTATCTCTCCATCGATCTCTTTCACCCGATCGGTTCGACTTAAACCCTATAAATAACCCGCCCTCACCCGTTCATTTCCCCATCACCCGACTTCGACTCTCCATCGCCGTTTTGACTTCCCCAAGCTCCAACCGGCCTCCTCCTTCCCTCAACCGACCGCAAACCCCTCTCACTCGATCCCTCCACTCTCCATCTCTATCTCTCCATCGCTCTCTCTCTCTCTCTCTCTCTCTCTCTCTCTCTCTCTCTCTCTCTCTCTCTCTCTCTCTCTCTCTCTCTCTCTCTCTCTTCGATTTCACCCGCATCAAAACCCTAATTTTCGCCCATTTTCCCCCATTTTCGAAATTTGCTGAAAAGAGTTGCAGCGGCTTCATATTTATTCCCATTTATGGATGGCAATTCTACCCGCGGGTACGGATACCCGTGGATACCCGCCCGTTTGGGTACGGATATGGGTATACTTTTGTACCCATGGGTACGGGTACCCATGTCTTACCCACGTGTAAAATTGGACGGGTACGGATATTATATATACATACCCATGTATACCCGTACCCGGTCATTTTAATATTAATATATTATTCTTATAAAGTAAATTTCATATAAACCCCAATTAAATATTTTTCAAAAAAAATATCTAAATTAATATATGTAAATACAATGAATAAAAATATAAAACTATGCATAACAATTAACAAACCTAGAGTTAACACCACAGCCACGGGTTTCAAATTTGAGGTCTCACAGGGATAAATACAGATTCAATAGTCAAGGCCAAGGGTTTCCAATTTCCTCCAGTAAGCGGGGTTGCAGCGTCTCTAAATATTATTATTTATGTGTTTCATTCAATATTTTCTACATATTGTGCTATTCTGTGAGCCAAGTAGCAATTGTGTTGGCTGTTGCATTATAAGGCTTAGTGACAGAATGCTTTCTTGTATATATGCCTTAAAACCAGCACTAAACTCTACATGTCTTTGTTAATCTTTTAAACCAATGAAGATGAGGAAACTGCTAATTTGAACTTGATTGTTATATACTTTCTTGCATACATGTGTATTTTTACTACTTTGATGCTTGAAAAAATATATATAACTTTCAATAATTTTTTACATGTCACTCAAAATGCTTGCAGTATGGATACAGATATGGATGTTTGTCAATCTTTTTACAGGTAATGGGTATGGATACCCATACCCATTGGGTATATGGATGGATATCCATACGATGGGTATGGATATCCATATCCATACCCAGCGGGTACACGGGTACCCACGAGCATCCGTATACCAGATGGGTATGGGTATGGGTACAAAAATTTACCCATCACGGGTATGGGTACGGGTATGGGTACGGGTAAATTGAGCAGGTACGGGTATGGATAGTGCATATCCATACCCGCCCACCCGTTTTGCCATCCCTATTCCCATTGCATTACGTTGGGTCATATACGAGCAAGGATCCTCGACTCTACTGGGTAACTTCGCTCCCTAGCTCAATTTTATATTTTGCCCTAGAAATTTCTATTTGCTCGATTGCCTGTGTTTGGGTACATTCATCACATCTTGCATACACTCACTCACACACGCTCACATGGGAAAAGATAAGGATACATGTAAGGGTATTATACGAGAGGAGGAGGAGTCTCGTAAGAGATGAAAGACCACACGTTCACCATGTTCACGCCCTCCTCCTGCTCGGCCTGTGATCGCCCCCGATATACACCCGGAGAACGATTGTAGTTTTACCGCAAGCGCACGGTCAAGTGGCGAGCGAGTATCGAACACGAGGAGGTGGTGTTGGATCCAATCTATCCTAGGTTGGTTTGACTACAAATGTTTTATTGGTGGAGATGGTTATGGAATGATATAATGGAAATGGTGGTGGATGTCGGTGTCGGTGATAAAGAAGTCGGATAAAGTATCGATTCAAATTTAATACAATAAAAGAGTCTAGAGCTAGGGAATCCCCACTACGGATCGTCATACGTCATTGTAAATAGTGAATCTCAATATTACTAGGCTTGTGTTGAGGTGAACTAGTCGTAACTGAATAGAGAACCAAGCTCACGCTCTCACGCTATTGTCGGTCTATAGCAATCCTAGGATAGGACCCAATCTCTTGCAAACCCTAGCCTAAGCCGCTAGCATTAGGATCGACATCATCGTTCAATCGTATCTCGAGCACACTCTCGTGCAAACTCGAGCTACGACCTAGGTTGAGATAGTTCCAACCCGTCCAATCTCTTGCAAACGGATATTGGTATATAAACACGATTAAAAATCCTAGTTTTAGTCCAATCTCTTGCAAACCAATTCTAGAGAAGCCCAATCGTAAATCTAAATCGGATTTCTAGGGCTTTCCATCAATTGGGACCCAATCTCTTGCAAATCCCAATCGATATGAATCCCTAGCTATCCGTAATTAATCGATCACAACCTAAGCTCCTAGTAATTCAAGCAATTTAGAAATTCATTCATCACAAATCTGAAATTAGATCCATATGGTTCATCCCCATGCCCTAGAACAACAAATCTACTCAAGCATAGCAATAACGATATAAGAATCAATAAAAATCATTGCTTGCATACAAAAAGATAGAAAAACAAAGATTCAAATAACGAGAATAAAATACTTAGCTTTGATGAAGATCTTCAATCCAAATACAAGCTTTTAGATCCAAGAGGGGGGCCTAGGGCATGGCCTAACCTCTAAAATAATCACTAATAAAACATTTTGGGAACCCCCTCTAATGACGGCTACAACCCTCTTAAATAGCCCCCAAAAACCCTAACAAAACTGCCCAAAAACCCTCTGAAACCCGCGCCCAAAACTGAATCTTTGCATAACTTAAATTCTGCGCCAGTCGCGACTCGGCCGAGTGGAAAGCTCACTCGGCCGAGTGGGAATTCCTGTAGAATTTCCAGAAAACAGCACTCTGTCAAAAACTGGCAAAAACTGGTCACTCGGCCGAGTGGGAATCTCACTCGGCTGAGTGGAAATGTCACTCGGCCGAGTGACACTGACATGCGAATTCCAGCACTGCAGCATCGACTTGCAGAAATTCTCCAGATTTCATCCGACCTCCGATTGATGTGTTCTTAGCTGCGTTGGAACCATCATAAAGTCTATTATCCATAAAAAATATGAGAAAAATACTTTGACATCTAGAATGATAGCAGATTTCAAAAGAGTAGAAGGCTGTCTGAAAATCTGGGCGCTCGTGTCATCGGCTTCACTCGGCCGAGTGGGATTCTTCACTCGGGCGAGTGGACTTCTCTACTCGGCCGAGTAGGTCTTCTAATGTTCTCCACAGAATTCCAGAGAGTCGGCTTTAATTTCTTTCAGAAGTCCTGACTCACTCGGGCGAGTGGCGATATCTACTCGGCCGAGTGGATGTAACCACTCGGTCGAGTGCATTGTGGCTCAAGATCCCTTCGTATCAGTTGTACTCGGCCGAATGCACTTCTTCACTCGGCCGAGTTGGCTGTGTTACTCGGCCGAGTGGCCTGTTTCTGGAGTCAACTCTTCTTCTCCTCGCCTCTTCATCGATTCTATCGATTTCCTTCTTCTTCCACTCATCTTCCAGCGCCGTTAGCTCATCGATAGAGCCATAGGCGACGCTCCGGTACATGTGCAAGTCCTTTAAGCTCATTTTTGCTCCCGATTTCTCTATATTTTTTGAAATCCGACAAAAAACAAGAAATAGTGAAAAGTAACTCAATATCGTCGAATACTCGTGAAAATCGCAATATGAGCAATCGAAATGGCGTGAAAACATGCAGAAAAAAGGTGTAAAATATGGAGCGATCAAAATCCCCCAAGCTTACCTCTTACTCGTCCTCGAGGAAGATAAGTAGAGAGACGAACTCGGGAGATGAAAACAAAGAAAATGAAATGAAAAAGAAAGAACACGAGGTGGAAGGGGTCGCTAGCTTATACTCTCAGATCTCAAGCCATAAGCTACACATCACGATAACGTGGAAAATACGAATCACATGCTATAAGGATTTCATATCTTACTTAGACATGATACTTGCAAGCTTTTAAGAATAACAAAAGGGACTCTCTAAATTCATACAATCAATTCATATCCACATCACGCATTTCATAGAAATTAATATACAAATGTTGGCGATGCATTTTTCAATCAAAAGTTATAAATGAAGCATATAAGATACACACCAAGCATGCAATAGAGAATAAAATAAGAGTCATGGCATTCACATATTTATTTCAAATCATGAAAAATCTCCATATCTAATATATTTTGCAAAGTCTAAGCATTATCGAATATTCCCATTCATGCACGTCTCCACTCTAATGTCATACTCACTCATATGGTCAAATGAATTCCCCCCCAAGCTTAGCTTGAGGCATCACATCTAAAGGAATACGATAGTGGAAAATGGGATTTTTGCCTTGGTTTTCCAAGTATTTTATGGCTCCAATAATGAGATATAGAAATATCTTTCTTTTTCTTTTTTGAACATTTTGTTTCTCATTTTTCTTCTAGGATTTTTGTAGGAGCAATTTGATTTGTATTTTTGATTTTTGGCTCCTTTTTGGCTTTTTGGACTTTTTGGAGCAACCTTTTTCTTTTGTAGGGATTTTTGGGAAATAGATGCGATATAAGTAGCCTTAGGAGGTGAACTCAAGTGACATGTGGAGAATAAAAAGATATACGTGGAGAAAGAAATAATGTAGCACTCGGTTCACTCTAAGATGTGCACGAACGGTTCAATAAAATAATACTTAAACTAAAACTCATATGTAAGCATGGATATTCTCAATCATTTCAATAAATAGTGAAGTCAAGCAGTAAAGTTTACAGCCATATCAGGCATGCAACAGAAGGTGAATAAGACAATAAAACTGATGCTTCAGATATACTAATGATGCATGAATCTTGGTGCATTTCCAACAAAAGCTTACTAAACACTAATCAATACATTCAGCTTCAATTAATATCATGCATTCATATAGAGGAATCATCAAAAGAATATATAAGCAAGCACATGGATAGCAAGACTATGGAATACTCAAAGTAGCATGGTAAGGAATAATAAGCATCGTGATGGTTGGTTAAACAATAAGAGATATCATCATACAAAACTCATCTAGCGGAAGAAGATAAAGGAAAATAAAGAAATAAAAAATAAAAGAGAGGAAAGAAAAGAAAAACAAGCACACAACATGATGCATGAACACACATAAAAGGAAAATAAGATGGAAAATTCAAAAAGATGATGCAAAATTTTGAAAAATTCTAAAAAACCCTAAAAATAAAGTAAAAGTGCAACTAGATGGCATGGAAATGCACTCTCCCAAGCTTAAACTTCACATTGTCCTCAATGTGATCATAAAAGGAAAAATATGAGGAACAACGATAAATATGAGGGAGGAGAATGAAAAATGATGAAATGAATGACATGAAATCCTAATGCAACTACATACACATGCAATGATGCATGAGAGCGCTTTCCCCCAAGCTTATGCTAAACAATCCTATTTAAATGACTCGATCAAAAATGTCATGGCTTTGCTTAGCGAGATTGAGTCAAACGAATAAGAATGTGAGTATTCACTTGAAAGAAATGCTCGATGGGTGGTGAGCAAAAAGGATGTGACACATCAAAATATAAAGAGGGCAATTAATATATATAATGGGTTTGGGGTGTAAAAATTTTTGTTGCCGTCATATGAAGTGATATTTATTCAATCAAATCTATACGGTCCTCTCGTTGTCGAGAGGATTCGTGTTTATTGACAGTATAAAATTTCTACACTACTGGATTGATATCACCTATAGCAAAAGGCGGATCCAGTATCTTTGCCGGTGCAGGCAGCTGCTCCAACTACTCTTTCCGTGGCTCCGCCAGGCCCGTGTGTCCACGAACACCAACGAACTCCAGCAATGCATCCTCCTGCATTCCCACAAGGACTCCACCTGTATCCTGCAGAGAATAGGATGCATCAGTTCGCTGCAAAAAATTCACACTCATAATAAAAGTATTCCAAAGAGGATCGTCTATAGAAATATATGAAATAACTAGTGGTGGATGATAGTTCCCTAGAAAAAATTCAATATCCTCTTGCGCTGTGATAGCTATCTCCGTGGTATCCTCTCTCAGTTGCTCAGGTAACTCTGCTCCCGAATCAATTGAACTACCGCTCTCCGCTTGTTTGCACCTGCCATCAAAGGATAAGTCAGTGTATAAACCGGTGTCACAAAAGGATTCATCAAGTATACTTCCCTGAACGTGGGTATCCCAAGGCTGCTCTTCTCGAGCGTTGATCTCTTCGGTGCATGTTTCGATGACTTCATTCATTGGCGGCTGAGGGACTCCGTCTACTTCCAGATACAGCTTATAATTTCTAATATCGACCCTAATGCTGCCTTTGATTGTTCCTTCCGGAGAGAGTTGATCAATGATGTAGGTGGCGAATAGTTGTTCAAGGTGGTCCTCTATATTGATGGCAATAGGTCCCGTGGTCTGAACTTCATCCACGAGTTCCTCCAGTAGGGATGCAAAAGTTTCATCGTGTTGCAGGTTAGAGTCTGTACTCATCATTGCGCTTTTCGGATAACCTGATCAACAAAGACAAATACCTAAAGAAACATATCAGTGGCACAAGAGAATATAGAAATGATAATAATGGTGGCGAGAGTGAAAATTTCTTTTTGTTAATAAATTTTGTTTCGTAGTGTAATCAACCTAATTGTGACAAATTGGTACCCAACAGGAAACACCTCCCCAGCAACGGCGCCAAAAACTTGATCGCCCCGGATATACACCCGGAGAACGATTGTAGTTTTACCGCAAGCGCATGGTCAAGTGGTGAGCGGGTATCGAACACGAGGAGGTGGTGTTGGATCAAATCTATCCTAGGTTGGTTTGACTACAAATGTTTTATTGGTGGAGATGGTTATGGAATGATATAATGGAAATGGTGTTGGATGTCGGTGTCGGTGATAAAGAAGTCGGATAAAGTATCAATTCAAATTTAATACAATAAAAGAGTCTAAAGCTATGGAATCCCCACTACGGATCGTCACACGTCATTGTAAATAGTGAATCTTAATATTACTAGGCTTGTGTTGAGGTGAACTAGTCGAAACTGAATAGAGAACCAAGCTCACGCTCTCGTGTTATTGTCGGTCTACAGCAACCCTAGGATATGGCCCAATCTCTTGCAAACCCTAGCCTAAGCCGCTAGCATTAGGATCGACATCATCGTTCAATCGTATCTAGAGCCCACTCTCGTGCAAACTCGAGCTACTACCTAGGTTGAGATAGTTCCTACCCGTCCAATCTCTTGCAAACGGATATTGGTATAGAAACACGATTAAAAATCGTAGTTTTGGTCCAATCTCTTGCAAAGCAATTCTAGAGAAGCCCAATCGTAAATCTAAATCGGATTTCTGGGGCTTCCCATCAATTGGGACCCAATCTCTTGCAAATCCCAATCGATATGAATCCCTAGCAATCCGTAATTAATCGATCACAACCTAACCTCCTAGCAATTCTAGCAATTTAGAAATTCATTCATCACAAATCTGAAATTAGATCCATAGGGTTCATCCCCATGCCCTAGAACAACAAATCTACTCAAGCATAACAATAACGATATGCGAATCAATAAAAATCATTGCTTGCATACAAAAAGATAGAAAAACAAAGATTCAAATAACAAGAAGAAAATACTTAGCTTTGATGAAGATCTTCAATCCAAATACAAGCTTTTAGATCCAAGAGGGGGCCTAAGGCATGGCCTAACCTCTAAAATAATCAATAATAAAACATTTTGGGAACCCCCTCTAATGACGGCTACGACCCTCTTAAATAGCCCCCAAAAAACCCTAACAAAACTGCCCAAAAACCCTCTGAAACCCAAGCCCAAAACTGAATCTGCGCGTAACTTAAATTCTGCGCCAGTCGCGACTCGGCCGAGTGGAAAGCTCACTCGGCCGAGTGGGAATTCCTGCAGAATTTACAGAAAACAGCACTCTGTCAAAAACTGGCAAAAACTGGTCACTTGGCCGAGTGGGAATCTCACTCGGCCAAGTGGAAATGTCACTCGGCCGAGTGACACTGACATGCGAATTCCAGCACTGCAGCATCGACTTGCAGAAATTTCCCAGATTTCATCTGACCTCCGATTGACACGTTCTTGGCGGCGTTGGAACTTTCATGAAGTCTATTATCCATAAAAAATATGGGAAAAATACTTTGACATCTAGAATGATAGAAGATTTCAAAAGAGTAGAAGGCTGTCTGAAAATCTGGGCGCTCGTGTCATCGGCTTCACTCGGCCGAGTGGGATTCTTCACTCGGGCGAGTGGACTTCTCTACTCGGCCGAGTAGGTCTTCTAATGTTCTCCCCAAAATTCCAGAGAGTTGGCTTTGATTTCTTTCAGAAGTCCTGACTCACTCGGGTGAGTGGCGATCTCTACTCGACCGAGTGGATGTAACCACTCGGTCGAGTGCATTGTGGCTCAAGATCCCTTCGTATCAATTGTACTCGGCCGAATGCGCTTCTTCACTCGGCCGAGTGGGCTGTGTTACTCGGCCGAGTGGCCTGTTTCTGGAGTCAACTCTTCTTCTCCTCGCCTCTTCATCAATTCTATCGATTTCCTTCTTCTTCTACTCATCTTCCAGCGTAGTTAGCTCCTTGATAGAGCCATGAGCGACGCTCCGGTCCATGTGTAAGTCCTTTAAGCTCATTTTTGCTCCCGATTTCTCTATATTTCCTGAAATCTGACAAAAACTAGAAATAGTGAAAAGTAACACAATATCGTCGAATACTCGTGAAAATCGCAATATGAGCAATCGAAATGGCGTGAAAACATGCAGAAAAAAGGTCTAAAATATGGAGCGATCAGCCTGCACAGCCTGCACAGCCTGCACAACCCCAACCCCAACCCTAACCTATGATCCCAGCTGAGGACCCATTGATGGGCCCGCGTGGCTACCGTTTTAGGAGTCTAGAACAAACGGACTTCTACAATAGACTCGATGCACGGGGACACCTATCCACCAAATTTTTCCATGGCCAAACGCTTATCGATCTCGGTGTGTTCACCGAGGTCGAGACCCTCTTCGCCAATTTAGGATGGATAGCTTTCCTAAACGCCACCGCGGTGTCCTACCCCTCCCTCACACTCGAATTTCTATCCTCCCTTGTTTGTGAGTCGGGGTCGATTGTCGACTTTCGCGTCCGGAACAAACGCATCTGCACCCACCTAGATACCATTAATAACATATTTGGTTTCCCCATCCTTGGGGATGACGCTATCCGTCACTCCGGATACCACCCTGATTTCGACGTCGATCAATTCTGGTTCCGCCTCACCCTACACGATCGCTATCCTCGAGGTAAGGCCAAGGCCTCCTCCATCATTCACACTATCTTCTGTCTGGCCCACCGAATCATTTCTTGCACGTTTTTCCCCAGGGATGAGTCAGCTACCGTGACCATCCCCGATCTTTTCATTTTATGGGCCATGACCTTTCCTTTTGTTTGCGGTGATGATGGGATTTCTTTTAGGGCCCCTACCATTCCCATCCACGCTGGCGATTGGCTTATTCACAAGCTTCTTGAGATTATCCGCACCGACAAGGGCAAGCTTTGTTGCGGGGGCCTTATTACTATCATAGCTGCATATCCCCAATTCAACATTGTCATCCCCCGAGATCTGCCCACTGCCGCAGGACTCTCACGTCTAGATCTCGAAGTCCTGCAGCATATTCACATGATTAAGCCCCGCCCCGATGGCCGTTTCACCTTCCATTACGGGCACCCCCCATCTCCCTATACCATTCTGCCCAACCCTGCTCGCATGACCATCCAGCTTGTAGGAGACTGGACTTTCCCACCTGATCCTGAGTTTCTTGCGGGGTTGCGCCTTCCATTCATCCCGGGTGCACCTAGACCACCTTCCCCTGCTGCCCACTTAGGTGAGCAGGACATTCCTGCGTCCCGAGGAGACTCCGGGGCTGGACCTAGTCATGTCATCCTGGCTTCTGTTCCCGCCACCACTATCACCACCTCTACGGTCCGCACTACCACCACCTCCTCATTTCGTCGGGTCGCTTCTACTCACCTCCACCTCGAGGCCGAGTTAGCTGCATTGCACATTGTCGCTTCTTCTTCCACCCCCTCGGTCCCATCCTCTTCCGTCTTCACTCACCCATGTTTCCTCGCACTTGAGAGGAACGTGGCTGCCATCCTCCGCCTTCTCACTCACGTCCACGGGCCTCCTCCACCCACACCACCTCCCTCTCCACCACCTTCACCCCCTCGACGATTTTCACCTCCCCCATCACATTCTTCACCTCCACCATCACCCCCATAGGCGACCATCCCCTCCTATCACTACTTCCATCCCCACTACCTCATCTACTCCCACCGTTTCCATTCCCTCCACTGTCGCCCCCACAGCTCCACTACCCTCCACTTCCGTCACTCCATATGTGCGCCGCAAGAAATTACAGGTGTGTTCGCGATCACTTCCCCCACCATCCTCACCTACCCCCATACCCCCTTCATCTTCACCTACCCCGGTACCCCCACCATCCACCACCACAATGTTTGCCATTTCACTTCCACTCACCGTCATCACCTCCACACCACCCATCGTCCACACTTCCTCCATACCCACCGATCCATCACCTCGACCACTTTCTCCACTTCTCCGCACACCAGTCACCTCTCCCGCCCACTCTCCCGCATCCCCCACTTCTTCCACCGAGGAGGACGAGGATGATTCCTCTCCTGCTTTTTGATTTCATTTTGTTTTCTGACCTCCCCCTTGCATATCTTTGCATTTTCATGATCATATCATTTTGCTAGCATTGTCACGTCTAGCTCGGGGGAAGTCAATTTTTTTGCGTGCTGTCGTGTGACGTTTTTCTATGTGTGTTTGTTTATTTGTCGTATGGTGTGATTTTCTATTTTTATTTTTTTATATGTCGTGTGTTGTAATCTTTATCTTTATTTTTATTTTCAGTTTCGTATGTGTGTTTTTCTTGTTTTTCGTGTCTTTTTGTGTCAGTGCGTATTTCCCCCCATTTTCATTGCCCTCCTGTGTTTACTCTTATTGCATTGAGGGCAATGCAAGTTTCAGCTTGGGGGAGTCGCACTTTGTGCGTCATTTGCGTCTTTTTCTTCGTTTTGAGTCGTTTTCATCGTGTTTTTATTTTTTTTATTTTCTTCTTTTTATCTCTTTCTCCTAGAGATGAACCCTGTGATGAATTGCCACAACAATCACACACACACCTAGCATGACTTCGATAATCGCATTCACTAACCCTAGGAAGCCGAGTCCTCTTGCATTTCATGCATCGTGGGTCCACTTAGCTTTTTGAGAATCGTGCGTCGTGCCTAGCTTATAGTATGCTTCTACTTTGTGATTTTGTTTTATATACCTGTCCAGAAATGACCCCTAGATTATCATGCTTCGATTTGAATATGTATTTGCCTCTCTTATCTGCTTCTGTGTGCATGAATATATATATATCGTAGGCTTCATTTCGCATGTGTCGGGATTCCACAGTTAGGACTAGGATAACCCATTTTGGCCTATGCTCTGATTAGCGAAATATCTCCCTTGCCCAAGTGTTAAGGACCCGATTTCTTTTTTATTTTACTTGGTGCAAATCCCCTCGTCATGTACTGTTCTCCCACTTGGGAGAGTACACACGTGTATATACCCCAAAATCCAAAAATCCAAAAAAAGGAAGAAAAGAAAAACCCCAAAAAGAGAAAAGAAAGAAAAAAATACATATGTATAGCCAAAAATCCAAAAAAATACATATATCCAAAACCCAAAAAAATTTGCGTGTGAATATTTCCCTACCTATCGAGAATAAAGGGAAGGCGAGAATTTACACCGAGTGTTCTACCCCACATCATCTCAACCCCCCATCGCTTTCGAAAACACTTGGAATAGGAAATTTCTAGCTGTTATCTAGGTGATAGTGTGGTGATGTCCAAGTCCCTAGCTGTGGAGTCCCTGACACATGATATGTTTCGATTCTCACTTTCTTCTCATGCATGCCTGAGCTATATATTCACCGCTTATTTCAATTCGAATCGATATTTGGGTCTTTTTCTTGGATTTGTGTATATGGAGCTTATAGCACAATGTAGATAGTGACACCGTCTGCTAGCACACGACCACACTCACTCGCGCTTCACCGCGTGGGCCCACAGCACTTGTGTGGACTCGTTTCCTTTGGTTTAGTGTTGTGATTCGTCGTTTGCTCGCTTGGTGTGTCATTTTTGATTTTGTTGGCCCTGACGGGCGATTTAGGATTTAGAGTTCTCCTTTTCTCTTTTCCTCTCTATTTTCTTCCTCCGAGCTCCTACCCTCACTCATCTTCCTCGAGGACGAGGAAGGGTTCAGCTTGGGGGATTTAGACGTGCGTTTATATTTCATATATTCATGCACGTCTTCTTCGTGTTTTTCCATTATTTTCCGCCGTCTCGTATCTGTCTTCTCGTATTTTCTAGTTTTCTTTCACTTTTCCTTGTTTTTACGTGTTTGCAGGAGTTTGCCCGCGTAGGGGACACATAACGAGGATATCATAAGTCCCTAGAGCAACGGGAGGAGTCACGCGTGATCCAGGGGCTCAAACAACGAAGATCGCCATCTTTTAGCCCCCACCCGATCGGTTGGACACAGCCAACCAATCGGGTGATGCACGCATGCACCACCCAGACAGCAGCTGAAGCAACGAGAGCATCAACCGACCGGTTCGATGACCGGTTCAACCCGACGAACTTCTCGGGAAATTGGAGCTGAAATCCAACTGATCAGGTGATATTCACCCGATCAGTTCATCTGTAGCCGTTTCCCCCAAGTCACGACCCAGAGAACTGACCCGACCGCCAGCAGACCATGCGTAAACGTCTGAAGTTACTGTCTTTTGGGCGACAATTCCAACCGATCGGTTGATTTATCAACCGATCGGTTCACCTGATGAGCTCAAGATCCAAACGACGAGCAGCTTCCACCAACCGATCATGTTGTCTGACCGGGTGAAGTCCTGAAGAGCGCTGCCGAAGAACGAAGCAGGTCACCCGATCGGTTGATTCTTCACCCGATCGGGTGACGTCGATTTCTATATATATAAACCCTAGGTTTTCAGTAACGGGGGTTGTATTTTTTTTACTGTTTTTCTCTCTTGCGACGGCTGTAATTTTCTTGTTATTTGTAAGTGTTCCGATCTTTACCAAACCTTGATATTATCTTAATTGCATTGCTACTACTCTATTTCAATCGCCTGATTATGTTTCTAACGGTTGATTTTCATTTAGATTGCTTTTTACCTAATATGTGTGAGTAGTTCCCAAATCTGGGATTTTGGTGGAAACCCCTTCGCTCGTTCTCCCTAATGCGCCCATAGGACTAGGAAATCGATAGGGATTAGGAATCTATTGGTTACGCTGGGTGTTTTATTTTCATCGGTAGGAAAAAGACCGCCTTTGACCGTTGGGCCAAGGGGAAATAAACTTGGCGGTTGACTCCCTAGCCATAGCTCACGCCCTTAGCATAGACGTCGAATCCTAGCGCGCGGGAGCCGCAGGATGAGATGTTGGGAGTTATCGTTGCGAGTTTAGTGCTCCGGAAGTCGGTCAGTGTTAATGGACATGGGAATGCCCACTGACCGAACCCGGGTAGTCCGGCGTATCATCCTGGGCACCGACCGGAATATCGGGCAGATGGGACGCTGGTATCACTCTTAGAGGCAATGTCTCACCATTAGACCCTAATTCCGATCGTTATCCCATCCGTCGGTCGTATTAGCGAGAATCAAATGATAGGGTGGAAACCGAAGTCTCGGGTTTCCCTTTATATTGTTTATCCCTCGCATTCTATTTCTGTGACAACCCATCCACTGATTCGGGCTAGCTCACACATAGGGTGAATTCGGTCCTTTCTGACATAAGCACAACCACGCCTCCCTGTGTTCGACCCCCAAGCCACACTACAACACCGTGCGCTTGCGGTTACAAATATTTAAATCTACCGCCCCCATTATCCAATTGCACATATTGCACACAGACAAAACGACGGGGACGTCAACATGCCATCATTTTGCATGCTTAACTGGCATACCTTATTGTACTTACCATCATGTAGATTCATTAATTTCTTTTCTTTTATCATTACCTTTCTTTTCATTTTGCATCATTTTCGCATCCACATCCACCCAGCCCTACCTTATTTGTCAATGTGCCACACTTTGCATATTGAGGACAATGTGATGTTTAGTTTGGGGGAGTGAGTGCACTCACACACTTTTACTTTCTTTATTTTCGTTTTATTTTCACTTTTCTTCATTTTCACTTACTTTCACACCTTTTTTCATTTTTACCATGCATCATATTTTCCTTACTTTTAGAGTGCTTACATGTGTATACTTAGATTTTATTTTATCATTGCTTCTTTTATTTGTTTGCTAGAGATGAATTCGTTGTGATGAAATTAGCTTGAATCTCACTTTACCTACACACATTTCTTTTGCCATGCCATAGTCTTTATTTCTAATATCATTTACGATATGCTTGTGTGCACTTGAGAAAAAGGACTTCCAATGTGATATTTATTGTCCATGAATGAATTTTAATGTTGACTCCTCTGAGAATTACTTTATTGTATAATCTTTGTAGAAAACACACCAAGATTCATGCAGTGACTGCATTATTTTTGGAGTACTGCTTTCATATCTCTATATCACTTCTTAATTGCATGAATTGTGTATTAAATCTTCAGGTCTAATGAACTGAATGGCATTCGATATGAATAGACTAGTTTGCTTTTAGATATCAAACGGAGTAGAGAACATTACCATGCTGAAGTAGTTATGCACTTACAAAGAGTGAACTGAGTGATATAATTTATTCTTTCTCCACATATCTTGAAAACATTTCTACACATACTATCATTGGAAATTCTCCCCTGAAGTGACTCTTATTTTAGCATATTTCCCAAACTACAAAAAGCCCATAAAGCTCCATAATCCCAAAAAGACAAAAGAAAAAAATTATCTTTCTTTGGGAGTCGTACTTGTGTATATATGGAAGAAAAAAAGAAAAGAAAAGAAAAGAAAGAGAGATAAAAAGAGAGAGAGAGAAAAAGAAAAAGAAAAAGAAAACAAAAGGGAAAGAAAAAGAGAACTTCATTGTATATACACGATCCTTTCCTTTCTTTTCTTTCATTTACTTTTCTTTTATGGAGCTACAATACTTGGAAAAAACCATATTCTATACATTCGATGCCATTACGCTTATAGATAAGCTTGGGGGGGGGGAGAAAATCCAGTAATAAGTGAGAGAGTGATTATTTATATATGCATGACTATCAAAGCTAGGTAATATCTAATACTTAGGGAGATGACTCTAAGTCCGACGACATCTATGAGTAAAAAATAGACATGAAATTCATAAGACCACATCTTTTTATTCTTATATGTATGAATTGTGTGATATCTCTTATACTCTAAGAAGAAGCAGTCAATTGAAAAGTGTGTTGTCTATGAATATGTATAACGTTTTCTATGCCTTAGACGATGCTTAACGTTAAAATGATTTCGTATTTCATAAGATTCACTTTGTTCTTAGTTTTTATATCAAGTATGCCAAGTATGAAATGATATTGAAATAAGAGCGATAGTGATGTTTATATTCCTTATAGGTGCATTTGGGTAAGTGAATTCGATTTCTAAGAGAATGATCTAGCATTTCCACCTCTTTGCTTTCTTTTCGATTATTTGGTTTTCTTTATTTTTATTCGCCAAGTTCGCTTTTTACTTATCTTCCTCGAGGACAAGTAAGAGGTAAGCTTGGGGATTTTGATATGCTCATATTTTACACTTTATTTCTGCATATTTCCATGTCATATCGATTGCTCATATTGCAAATTTAAAGCTTAAATGACGATTTCTCGACGAATTTCACTATTTCTATGTTTCGTTGGATTTTCAGGAAATATGGGCAATCGAGAGCAATTGGAGCTAGGAGCATATATACACATACCGGAGCGTTATCGGCGATGATATCGAGGAGCTCACGGTGCTTGAAGATGAGAAGAAACGGAAGGAATAGAAGAGGAGAAGGAAGGAAGTGAGGAAAGAGAAAAAAAGCTTAAAACTCAGCCTACTCGGTCGAGTGACATAGACCATTCGACTGAGAGAAATGGATACAACCCCAACCCCAGCCAAGAAGCGACGCAAATACACTCGACCGAGTGAAATTTCACTCGGCCGAGTGAGAAGCCCACTCGACTGAGTAAGGAAGAAAAGCTGGAGGCAGAATGAGGATTCTGAAGATTTCTGCTGGAACTCTCACTCGACCGAGGGAGCCGACCACTAGACCGAGTGGCCAGAGAAGATAGAATGCTAGTTTTTGAGGATTTTTCGCATGGAATGCCACTCGACCGACTTACATTTTCACTTGACCGAGTGCGACGCCGATCCAGAATTGCAAACTAGAGTTTGCCTAGGTTTGAGGGCATTTTGGTTAGCTTTTTTCTAGGTTTTTGAGTTAGTATAAATAGGTAGTTTTATGAGCCGTCAAAAAGAGAGACAATACGGCTAGAGATCTTAGAGAAGACTCTACTTTATTTTGCTATAGTTTTTGAATTGGAGAGCTAGTTCTTGAATTTCTTGTTGGATTGAATCTTGGAACTCATTGGTTTGTTTAAACTCTTATTGTTTTCTAGTTTTTTTATGAATATTTCTTATTTAGATATTTTGTCTATGATGATTTCTATCGCATCTATCAATTTTATTGCTTTGATCATGAATACTTGTGGGTAGTCTTTTTGCTCTAGGGCAAAGGGATGAACCCTATGTATTTAGAGCTTGATATGTGAAATCTATTGAAAACCCATGTTGCTAAACTTATTCTAGGGTTAGATTATGGTTGATCTCGAATAGCTAGAGATTTCTACTTAGATCTTGAGAGCTCGAGAGATGATCTTGATCTATAGGAGGCCCTTGATATTTGATTTAGATATATAATTGAGATATCCTAGAATTGGCACGTGAGAGCGACCAATTCTAGCATCTTTTCTAAATTTCTATAATTATATTTGCATGTATGACAATAAGACGATTACGAACCATCATAATCTAGTTTCAAACTCACGTTGCACGAGAGTAAACTTGAGTTAGAATTGAATTATATTGTTGATCTTAATGCTAATAATTTAGACTAGGCTTGCACGAGAGCGAGGCTCTAGCTTAAGTTATTATAGACTGGTGTAGCGCGAGGGCATGCACTAGTTCTCAATATATTTTCGAAAATTTCACGCTAAATTAGGAGTTAATAATATGGAAGTTCATATTCACATTGATACTCGAAAATCTATAGTGGGGATTCCCTATTCCTAGACATTCTTATTAATCGAATTTACAACCAACATTTTTATACATTCGCGACACACATCTTCCTTCACACGTGTTCCATCTCTGCCAAGTGACCAAGGTAATACCAATAGTTCCTCCCTGTGATTCGACCCGCTCACCACTTAACTGTGTGCTTGCGTTAAAACTACATTGTTTTGGGTGTACATCCTGACGTGATCACTCTTCTTGCTCGAACGCTGCTAAGTGTGAGGCTCTACTTCTCTTGCGCCTTACCCACTTGGACCAAGTGGGATTGCCCACTCGGACCGAGTGGTCTAAAATGCTGATATGGATTGTTGAAGCTTCATCTTTTCTTTGGCCAAACCTACTTGGACCGAGTGGAAAAGTCCACTTGGTCGTGTGACCTAGAAATGCTGAGGCATTGTGAAGCTTCCATTCTCTTGCTTCCATTCTTCTTCCTTCCTCTTCTTCTCCTCAAATCTCCTTCACCACCAAGTTGAGCACCTAGCAGGCCGCGTTATTGATGCTCTTGCGATCCCAGATGTGTCCATGACTCCATTTTGCTCCAAATCATTTTTGAAACTCTTGAAATTGAGAAAAAGCTCTGAAAGTAATATAATACGATAAACAATCAAATGAGCGATAAAAATGAGATTCTAGCAACTAAAATGGCATGAAACGATACGAAAAAGTATTGAAAATCTGGACACATCAAAATCCCCTAAGCTTACCTTTACCCGTCTTCGAGGAAGACGAATATGAAGTTCACCAGGAAGTAAAAACAATAAATGAAAGAGAATGCAAAGAAGAGAGGGTCGCTAGATTATTCTCTCAGATCTTGGGTTATTCGCCACATATCACAACAACTCTGAAATGACTCACACGATACCTAGAGATTTCGTATCTTATATAAATGAAATGCTTTAAGAGTTTAAGAATGAATAAAAGTGGTCTCTCTAGGGTTCATACACTTATCCTATATCCACATCCTATGTTTCGTAGCATCAAGTATACATAACTTTGACGACACACTTTTCAATCAAAAGCTATAACTGAAGCGTAGAAATTTCATACCAGGCATGCCATATAGAATGGAATAAAAATCAAGACATACACATACTCATGTCAAATCATAGGAAATTCTGGTAACTCAATTGTTTCGTTAAGTTTCAGGATTTTCGAACTTTCCCGTTGTGCATAACTCCACTCTAACGTCATGCTCACTCATTTGGTCAAAGATTTCCCCCCAAGCTTGGCTTGGTGCATCACTTCCAAGGAATTCTAGTGGCATTGGAATTTGGGTTTTCTTGAATTTTTGTTTTCCCAAAATGATATGTATTGGCTCCAAGAGAAATGAAATTTGAATTTTGCTTTGAATTTTGAAACTTTGTTTCTTTTTTGGATTTTTGTAGGAGCAATAGTATTGGTATCTTTGATTTTTGGCTCCTTTTGGCTTATTGGCTTGTTTTGGAATTTTTTGATCTTTTTGGAGCAAACTTTGTATTTGTAAGGAATTTTGGAAATGGATGTGATAAAAATAGTTTGGTGAGGAAAATTAAGTGACATGTAGAGAAAATAAGGTATATGTGGAGAAAGAATTGGGATAACACTGGGTTCACTCAAAAGTGTGCATAAACGATTCATAAGGATAATACATCAACTAAACTCATTTATAAGCTTGTTTATTCTTAATCCTATCAACAAGCAGTGTAGTCAAGCAGTAAAGTCTTTCAAACAAGCATGCAACAAGAATATGAATTAGACATAATAGCATGGTTTCAGTTATGCTAATGATGCATGAATCTTGGTGTGTATCCAATGAAAGCATACTAAATACTACTCTACACGTTCAAATTTAATAGGTTTCATGCACTCACACTAGAGAGATCATTAAAAGAAATTTATTGCAAGTACTTATTAAGCTTAATATTATGAAATACTCTAAGTAGCATGACATGAAGAATAAGTGTTGTGACAGCTGTGAAAGCATAATGATATATCATTACATAGAATTCGCCTTGCAAAAGAAAGAAAAGAAGATAGATAAATAAAATAAAGACCGACATGCAAGCACACAAAAGAAAAAAAATCATTCTAAAAAACAAATGGTGTGAAAAAGATGGAAAAATAAAGAGAAAAAGTGTAGAAACATAGGATAGGAATAAATAAAAGCGATAGCGCTCATTCTCCAAGCTAAACACAACAGTGTCCTCAATGCCGGGAACACGTGTGTAAAGATGGAGAATGATGATAAGGGTGAGTGGGATAAAATAAAACAAAGTAGAAATCCTAGAAATAAGAAAAATAAAAGGAAAATATAAGCTAATGCAAATGCATGATCCTAAAGTCTAAATGCTAAACATGCACACATATGATGAAATGATATGGATGGAGCAAAATGTGTTCTCCCCCAAGCTATCTGAAGCGATGCCCTGAAAATGTAGACAACCGAGCACTGAAAAATAGGGGAGAACTGGAGCAAAACATCAAATCACACATCGGCACCACCCTCTGGAGGTGATGATGTGTCCCGCTGCTGTGGACCATGTGTGGCATCAGACGACATGCATAAGATACTATAGGTGGTACTACTGGAGGTGTAGGTGGGGCAACTGGTGCTAGTGGTGCAACACGTGCTATAAGAATGTCTAAAATCTCCCTAACATCTCGCTGGGTTTCCTGCACTGAATGATGATAGGTAGAGACTGCCCGAGTGAGGGTGGTGAAGTCACGCCCTCAGTCTCTACTATAGTTAATCGTGTGTCATTGCTATTGGAGCAGCCATGTGGGTGGGCACCGCTAGTCTTGCCCTTCTCCTTATGTGTTAGTGCGTGTGCACGAGAATGAAAAACAAACTTGGTGGAGGGAGATCTACATGTAGGCTCAGGCATAGAAACAGGAATGGAAGTGAGCTCAGGTGCATATGTGGGAATGGAAGGGATCTCAGCAGATGTAGACGTCATGGTGACAGAAGTGGGACAGACATCACGATGCTGTCTGAAAATACATCAGTGATGTGGATAGTGGTCTCTCAGACGGAGGCACGAACACTATGGGCGTGGAATCGATAGGTAGAGAAATGATGGGTATGGAGTATATAGATGCAGGAACGACAGATGTAGGGATAGAAGAATCAGGCTCAATAGATACAGGCTCAACGGCATACACAGTAGAGACAGATACATGAATACCCTTAGAAGCAGGTAGTGTAGATGATAGTACAGGGACATGATTCTTGGGGATGGTGGTGGGAACTACACCAGAAATCTCAGCAAGTGTGGTGGTGGGTGAGGTCCTAGGAGCACTAGGAGAGGTATGGATAAACATGCTCGCTGTATGAACGGAAGTGGTGGCTACTCTCTCAGGCTCACCCTCAGAACTAAGCTCCCAATCTTTATCTCCCTCCTCAGTAGCCTCTCCTCTAGGCTCAAGCTCATGAATAGATGGGATATGTGCACCTGGAAGGAGCCAATCCCTATGAAAATGCTCAATACAAGTCACGTCAGGGCTCAGGAGGACCATATGTGGCTCACGACCACGACCTAAAAGATAGATCCAGTGACAACGACCATATGGCCTAATGATGTGCATACATGCAAGCACGTCTGTCGTCAAGGTGGTGGGCCTGGTCACTGCCAAAAGATCGACATGAAGATCTAATCCTAACATGAGGGCTAGGAGTGTGAAGAAACTGCCACAAAAAATATCCTTCGAGGATGAGACCGTGGAAAGTAGGTGGTCGCATAACCAACGGGCTGTGTTAAACATGCGGTAAGGGTAGAGGGTATCATCATCATGACGTCTGATGGATCTGGTCATCCCACTCAGATGGATCAACTCGGTAGTGGAGATGGTGCTAGGCTCATGCTTACAGAATATGGTTGTGGATAAGTGGAAACACGGATGAATGATAGCAGCTGATTTCAATCGACTGGGGTTAAAACAGGGTAAGCCATCTATCCATAACAAGAAGCTATCAAGATTGAAGGTAGATGTATCAGTGTCTGGTGCATAGGGCAAATCAAGATCGAGGATAGGAGGCCAGCTACAGAATGCTCGGAGCATGTCATAGGTCACATCTACAACACTTTGCAAGATCCTAAACATGATACCCTGAGGAGTTCTAAAGATAGAACTCAAAGCCTCTAAGGTGAGACGAACATAGGTGCTCGCCGTCATTGATAAGAAATCCCCCCAATCTATGCTTGGTATAGGCTATGCACACCCTCTAATAACCCTAAGCTCTCTAGTGCAGGGATATCTGGAAACCTAATGGGGATGATAAGGCGCCTCGATATGGTCTCAAATTTTTGACTATGAACGTCATCTTTAAACACGATGCCATATGTGTTCAAGGTGCCCTGAGTGGGTTGCTGTGGATGTGTGGGTGTGGGATCACTCATGGGTGGGGGTGGAAGTGCGAGTGCAAGTGCGGTTGGAGATGGAGGTGGAGATGGTGAGACTCGTGTGGGGGTGTAGATGGAGTGCGTGTGCATTTTTTACGAGAAGAAGAGGCACCGAGATCACCAATCCTCTACTTCTTCGTCGGGGGTATCCTACCCTGTGTCCTAAGAGGCATGATATATAATTATGTGAGAACAAAAGTGAATCACGGAATATGGTACGTAAAGGAAAGAGTGTACCAATCTATCCGTAAAGTAAGCGATCGTTCGGAAGCGATACTTGTGTGATGCCTAGAAAGCGATTCATATTCCCCCAAGCTTGCCTCAAAGTAATCCAAGCTCAAGATGATGTCTCCCTAGCTCCAATCAACCCAAAAAACAAATTAATTCAAGAGATTAGTTGCAAATTCGAAATTAATTGGGATATAGGGTTAAATTTAAGAAAAATGGGGTTTAGGGTATACGAGGGAAATTGAGAGAGATGGAGAGACGGGGATGAGAGATGGAGATGGGGATGAAGGGGTGGAAGGTGGGTATGAAGGGGGTGGAAGGTGGAGATAGAATGACCGAGTGGTAGAGCTCGGTCGAGCTGCTGTCGGTTGCGAAGGTGGACGAGGTGAGCGGAATCGAGTAGGGATGAGTAGGAGGGAAACTCGATCGAGTATGTGGGGGAAATGAGAGAAAGGGAAAGGGGAATTAGGGTTTTAATGAGGGCTCGAGTCAAGTGAAACATCTCGACCGAGTCACGTTCAGAATGGTCTAGGACCCAGCTCATTTAAGCGGTCACTCGGTGGAGTGAACTAAGCCACTCGGCCGAGCAAAATTTAAGACAGAGTGGCCTTTTTTGGGTCGTCTACAGACCGAGTGGCTTACTCCACTCGGTCGAGTCAAATATATGGCAGAAGGCCCTTTTTGCTTCCTCTGCAGGCTCCAGCGCTCGACCGAGTGGCTTCCTCTACTCGGTCGAGTAAAGTTTGTGACAAAGTGATGTTTTTTCTTGTACTGTAGCCTCCTTGACTCGGACTGAGTGGCAATGCCACTCGGTTCGAGTAGCCTCAAATTCACTCCAATGATGTGTAACTTACTCTTCTTTACTCCTTTCGATTTCTCCATCGTTCCTTCATCGTTTTGCATGATCCTTCCATCGAATACTTGCACAAGAACTTAAGCATCAGATATTTTTATAATTTTATATTTTAAGATTTTAATTTAGTTTTAAAATGTTTTTGTATTGAATTTTTTGAATAAAATGAAAGAAAAGAAAAAAATGAAAACTAAAAGGGGAAATTTCGGGTTGCGTCTCGATAAGTGCTTGTTTAAAGTCATAAGCTCGACCACTTTACATCTTCATTGATGCTTTAGGATGTTTGGCATGAAGGAGGTGCACTCATCATGCTTTCCAATAAGGCCATGTGGTGGTAGTTGGCTTATTGTATCCGGGGGACCTTCAGCGGTCTCATCAATCTCATCTGTCCTTGATTGGCACTTCAAAGATGCCTTGTTCATGTGCTCATGGATCTTGATGACCTCGGGGTCGTCATCATTTTCAGCTTCTAGATATCATCAAGAATATGGTGAGTCAGGTGGTTCCTCATCCAATACCTTCAAGTAGGCGGCCAGCGCTCTATCGTATATGACGTTGCCATCATCGTTCATGTCTCGCCTCATTGGGTCCTTCAAGACATCCTCATTCCTTAGCAATTTCCTCCTCCAAGAGCTCCAAATAACTTGCATCGTCATTGGGGAAATGATCCTTCTTCGGCTCTTGCAAGTGGAACTCTATCTCGATAGTCCTAACATTCATCGAAAGTGTCCCTTGTCAGACATCTATGAGGACTCTAGCGGTAGCTATGAAAGGACATCTTAGAATCAGTTGAGAACTCCCCTCTTTAGACATATCCATGATCACAAAGTCCACCGACACACTGATTCCTCCCGGCACTTGCAAAATGACGTCTCGAGCAATGCCTACCAGGTAGGTGACAGATTGATCCGACAACTGTATACGCATCTCCGTGAGTTTCAACTCCGTCCTGTTGTTTTAGCCTTTTGAAAATAGTCAGAATAATGTTCGCTCCTAAATCCACTAATGCTCTCTTGACAGAAGTTTCGCCAATGGAGCACGACACCATGAAACTGCCAGGGTCAGGAAGACTCTTAGGGAAAGTGTTCTTTAGCTCCGATTTGCAATCATGACAGACTCCTGCTTCCTCCTTCCCACTGTCAAATCCCTCAAGAATTTTGCATAAGTCGGGATCTCTGTCAATGCAACCATGAAAGGGATGTTCAAGTGGACACCCTTTAGAAGCTCTATAAAATTGGCGCATTTCTTCTCGAGCATCATAATGTAGCACCTCTGAGGGTATGGAGCTAGAGGACGACTTCCCTTATCATTCTCCTTGTCCCTTGGCTTAGATTTCTGAACCGATTTCTCCAAGAAAGGTGGAGTGTCAGCCAAGATTGTAGCAATAGGAGTAGCCAAAGGGATGGATGATGTCTCCTTCTCTGCTTCGCTAGATGGTTCGTCAATGTCCTTCTCTTGATTCACCAAAATGATCGGCTCCGGAGCTATATGATCCTCTTTATCAATAACAGTCGAGGGTTGTGGGTTCACTAGCCTTGGAACCGGTACCATAACTGCATCGGTGTTCTTTTCTCCTCTTGTTGTCACTGCCACCATGGCATTAACATGGTTCATTGGATTAGGCTCAGGTTGAGCCAGAAGTTTTCCTTGAACCATAGTAAGTTAGCTTAGTTGGCCCGTCAATTGGTCTACGTTGATAGTAAGCTGCTTCTGACTAGCCATCAACTCTGCATTTTGCTTAGCTTGGGTATTGATAAAAGCTTCCAATGCCCCTTCCACACCTGATTTAGGTGCCGACGGTTGTTGGTATTGTTGTTGATATGGTTGTTGGTAAGGTTGACGATTGTTATAGCCTGACAGTCTATAAGGCCCAGCCGGCCTAAATCCTTGATGATGATGCTGCTACCGAGGAGGTGCTTGTGATTGAGGTGGAGGTTATTGTGGCCTTGGCTGAGTGGGTGGTTGTATGGCTCCATTGGGGTTGCCGTAGGAGAATCCTTGATGTGTCGTCCAAGCCAAATTTATCCATTTTGGCCTTGGATTACTCCTATCATCTGAAATGTAGTTGATTTGCTCTGCTGGCACGTCCGTTCCTTCAAAATAACCTTCAATTGGAATGTGCCCTTGCTCGGCATAATCTTTCCATGCAGCATAAACTGCGGCCTTGGAAGGTGAAGGTAACACACTCAACTTCTGTTCAATCCGAGCTACTTGCTTTGAGAGATAATCAAGTTGTCCGTCAAAATTTGTAGCTTGCTTCAGCTCGGAATGAATTCCACAGGCACTCCAAGATGATGTTGAGTGATCATCGCTCCATTGTTGATTGTTGGAGGCCATCTGCTCCAATAACGACATGGCCTCCTTCGGAAGCTTTGCCAATAGTGCTCCATTAGCGGAAGCGTCAATGATCATCTTGGTGTCAGATTTTAACCCAGTGTAGAAGCTTTGGATGAGGTCCCAATCTTGGACTCTGTGATGTGGGCACTGATGTTGCAAGTCCTTGAAGCGCTTACATGATTCATATAGAGATTCATGTGGAAGTTGCTTAAAAAACGTGATAGCACTCCTAAGCCTCACCGTTTTGGATGGTGGATAATATTTATTAAAAAAGGCTTGGCTAGATGCTCCCAATCTTGAATGTATTCCTAGGATGTGCCATCAACTAATATACCGCCTTGTCCCGAAGAGTGAATGGGAACAATCGAAGTTTGATGGCATCTTCACTCACATTGTTTACCTGAAAGGTATCACACTTTGCCAAGAATAGATCAATGTGATGATTAGGAATCTCTCATGGGGATGTCTATGGAAGGCATCCTGCTACATCAATGATATCAAGCTTGTCTTTAACTCAAAATTCCCTGCCCCCAGCCGCGGTCTCAAGATAGAGGATACGTTTGAAAGGTTGGGCTTCATGTAATCCTCAATATTGTTCTGACACGGAGGAGGAGGAGGAGGTTGATCTGCCATTTGGTCCTCCTAAAGTTTCTGCCTCCTTTCAGCTTTGAGTTTCCTTGCAGTTCTTTCGATCTCGGGGTCAAATTGTAGCAAAGCATCAGATCCCCCAAGACGTGTGTTCATGCATAATCAACAAACTCAGAGAAAATATTAGTAACAAAAAAGAATAAAATGCAGTGTGGTGAGAGGTGGTTGGAGAAACTAACAAGCCTCGAACTAAAAACTAAACCCAAGTAAACAGTTGCCTCCCAGGCAACGGCGCCAAAAGATTGTTCGAGTCTGCAAGTGCACGATGCCTAGGCTTTGTAATATAGAAATGTTGTTGATCTATAAAGAAGGTGATTGGTATATGGCTTGGGTTTATAGTTCAGATTTGTGTGACTGTGACAGTTGTTGGTGTATCCAATAGTTTTGCCACAGAAATCTCTCACAATTACTAGCAAAAGAATGGAAACTAGGGCAGTAGGAGTCACCACTAGGATCGCTGGATGTCGATACTAGGTTATAATTCATAGGTTAGGTTTAGTTGCATCTTGAATGTGAAATCATAGCCAACTATCGTTTAACTACTCATCTAACTTATCCCGTGCTTAACCCCACCATCATGGATGTCCTTACACGTGATGTATGCATTATGATCGACAATAAATTCTCAATCTCCACTTACGTCACTATCGTGAATTAGAGTTTCGATCCGTGATATGATGGCTCTTATTGATGCTACTATCGTAGATCATCAATTAGTGATATGTGGCATCGGTGAAGAACCATAGAGTGCGTACCACTATCGTGGATCACAAACCCTAAGTGAATTCACTAACGACCCTAATCAAGCATATATGATAATATCTAGGGCAAGTGCCACTATCGTGGATTACAAACCCTAGATGAGAACATTATAAACTTGGTTAGATCAACCAAATCACATCCATAATCACCAAATTAACCTAAAAAATAATAACTTTAACATCTAAACCCTAAAATCCTAGCGCTCATCCATTAGCCCACGATGGAATTACTCACAGATCATAGTGAAAGCAATAAAAACAATAATAGAAATAATATTCAACATCTCGCAATCATTGATAATCAAAACAATAAGACCGGAGAAGAAAACAATACGAAACCAATAGAGAACGAGAAGTCTCTTCGGAAAATTAAGATCCAACAAGTTCCAAGTAATAGTCTTCTCCAAAAATCCAATCTTTGCTTTAAAGAAAATGCGGCCACTCTAAGAAATTGATAATAACCTAAAAATCCAAACTCTCCTTAACCTAAGGAGGAAAATGTGTTTTTATACTAATGGGTTTGAACCCACAAAAACACATAAAAACCCCGATTTCGAGTTGTCATCTGCGTTGGAGAGCCGCTCGACTCGACCGAGTGGAAATGCTGTTGGAAACATAAAGTTTTCTTCCCATAAAGGTTTTGATGATACAATAATTTTGAATATATATGTGTATACCAACTCTTTGGATGCAGATTATTAAGCTCAACTTCTTCACATATGACAATCATCAAGTTACGTTGCAAGATAAAGCATCAAAATGCAAGACGAGCTCAAGCGATGAATTCTTATATCTTTAGAAAAATGATGTAAGTTTACTTTTTATTCTTGCATAACTTTAGATTGTTAAAGCCTTGATAATACTCTCTCTTAGTTCTTTAGGACTCAGCCTCAAAATCCAAACTTCAGAAAATTAGTAGACTAACACTTTTCCCTAGTCGACTAATACAATTTTTCTTATTTTATTAAGAAAAACAAAATAAATTTTGGTGAAAATATATTTTCTAATCATAAAGATCAATTTCTGAAAATTTCTCAAAATTTTGTTCCTAGTCGACTAATAGATTTTCCTGGTCTATCAGACAGTTTTTCAAATAGTTATAACATCAGTTATTTTAACTGTTTTCTATTAATTAATTTTTAATTAATTAATGGAAGTTATAAATTCCCATAAATGGATAGATTTGGACAGTTTCTAGCCGTTTATAGCAGTTTCTAGCCGTTTATTAACCATCTCCTTTAAAGGACACTTCAATAGTCATTTTCTGACCTGGCAGCATTATTAGTCGACTAATACTTTTGCCTAGTCGACTAAGTTTTGGAAAAACGGCTCAGAATTTTTTTTGAAAATTTAGGCAATTGTCCAACGTTAGAAAACTAACTTTTTGGACTATAAATAGACCCACAGACCCCTGCCTAAAATACATAAAATTTCACTCACTCTCTCTTTTCTTAAGTTTTCTTTCTCTCTCTAAAAAGTGTGTGATTTTCAGATTTCCACGGGGGAACCTCTGCAGAAATTCTGCCCCTTTAGGAAGTCCAATTTCCAAGAGTGTTCTACCACAATTCATATCTTGAACCCTGGAGATTCCATCACCAACCTTGCTCTGTAATTCTGATATTATCAAGGCTACATGTGATATTATTTCATACTCTTTCTTTAATTTATTTGATGAATCTTTTGTTGAAGTGATTGTACAAGTTTGCAATACGGGGAGTGTTGGCATCTTTGTACGTTGATTACTTGCGGGGAGAAAGTGTTTTAGTGGATTCAAATCTCTACGGGGTAGAGGACTGGACGTAGGATCACAAGGGTCCGAACCAGGATAAATCTCTGTGTTTGCGTTTGGAATATTCTGGATTGTGTTTATTTATTTCCACATTTTTATTGCAATTTTTTATTAACTTTTAATTTTGCAATACGTCGTGATTTACACTATTCAACCCACCTCTAGTGTATTTGGTGTGCCAGGAGATCCAACTTTTGGTATCAGAGCCTCATGGTTAAGATGGCCTACACATATCCGACGAACAATTCAACGTCTTCATCATAATTTCCATAAGGGCACTCCACTACAAGGCCTCCACTATTCAATGGTTCCAACTATTTCTTTTGGAAGACAACGATGGCGATCTATCTTCAAAGCATCGACTACGAACTTTGGAACATGTTGGAAACTCAATAAGCCTACAACTCCATATGCCCAATGGACCGCTACTGACAAATCTGCTGCAACCCACAACTCTAAAGCAATGAATGCACTATTCTACGCCATTGACAAGAATGAATTCAATCGTGTCTCCCAGGCCAAATCAGCATATGACATCTGGCATACACTCTAGGTAACACATGAAGGAACTAATATAAAGTTAAGGAAACTAAAATCTCTGTACTTGTTCACAGATTTGAGTTATTTAGAATGAAGGAGAATGAACCAATTGGAGAAATGATCACTCGGTTCACCGACATTGTCAACTCCATAATAGCTCTTGGCAAAACCTATTCTCAAACGGAACAAGTAAGAAAGAATCTTCGTGCCTTAACATAAGAATGGGAGAAGAAGACTATAGCCATAGAAGAAGCCAATGACTTGTCAAATCTCACCATTGAAAGCTTGGTTGGTAACATGATGGTCTACGATGTACAACTTCATGATCGCAAGGAACAAGCAGATACAAAGAAGAAAACTCTTGCTTTCGCCACTTCATTAGACAACGATGATTCAGACATGGACGATGATGACATGTCACTTATAACAAGAAACTTTAAAAAGTTTCTACGGATAGGTAAGTTTAAAAGTTTTAAGCTAAAACTACTGATGCTTCTTTGTTTTTTCAATGTAACAGGCCTGGACATATGAAAAAGGATTGTCCACTTCTTAAGCCAAAAGAAAGGACATTCAACAACTTTAGAAATGATAAGAAGTTCGCAAATAAAAAGAAGGCACTAGCAGCAACATTGGACTCTTCATCTTTAGATGAAGAAGAAGAAGTCAATGACCAATTTAATGAAGAGAATACTCAGATGTGTTTTATGGCAAAATGTGATAATGAGGTAAGTAGTTTAGATAATGAAGAATTACTTGATGCTTTTAATGAATTATGTATGAGATTCAAGAAATTGAATTCTCAACATAAGGCATTAGTTCTTTCTCATCAAGAATTAACTGTTGGTAGCAACAATCTCGGAACTTCGTGTTTGATGACAACAAACGTGTGTGAACGTTTTTAACATGTGTGTTAAGTGTTTCAGGAAAGGCGAACTTGTGATTAATTCACGGAGAGACTTGATCAATGTACAAAGGAGAAAGGGGAGAACCTAGCTTGTGTTGACTCATATATGTTGCAGTCAAACCCTAATCCTATTCTGTATCAAGTCCAAACTCCCCAAAGTTGCGGTCAATATAAAACACCCACTTGTGCCAAGCGCATCGGATCTTTGCTTCTTTTTTGAAAACCCTAGCACAGGCCGAATCATCTTCATCCAATCAAGAAGAGCCCTTCATCTAACCAAAAAAACCTAGGCCGAAAAAATTGTCTTTCCCCTTTAAAATCAAAAAGAATAGAGGAGAGCCGCACTTCTTGATCATAAAAAAACACATAGAGCTCGGCCAAAAAAAATTCCAAAAAACCCTAAATAAGAACCCATGCCGATTCTGTGCATTAATGTTTTTTTTTAAAAAAAGCAAGTTCATATATGTTTTTGCCCGTTTGTGGAAGTTTATATCCGTTTTTCTATCAAAGGACACTTCAACAGTCATTTTCTGACCTGGCAGCACTAATAGTCGACTAATAGTTTTGAATAGTCGACTAATTTTGGGAAAAAACGGCTCAGAATTTTTTTGAAAATTTAGGCAGTTGTCCAACATTCAAAAACTAACTTTTTGGACTATAAATAGACCCCCCCAGACCTCTGCCTAATAATAACGAAAATTCACTCACTCTCTCTTTTCTTAAGTTTTCTTTCTCTCTAGAAAGTGTGTGATTTTCAGATTTCCAGAGGGGAAGCTCTACAGAAATTCTGCCCTTTTAGGAAGTCCAATCTCCAAGAGTGTTCTACCACAATTCATATCTTGAACCTTGGAGATTCCATCACCATCCTTGCGCTATAATTTAGATATTATCAAGGCTATATGTGATATTGTTTCATACTCTTTCTTTTTTTTATTTGGTGAATCTTTTGTTGAAGAGATTGTACAAGTTTGCAACACTGGGAGTGTTGGCATCTTTGTATGTTGATTACTTGCGGGGAGCAAGTGTTTTAGTGGATTCAAATCTCTATGGGGTAGAGGACTGGACGTAGGATCACAAGGATCAGAACCAGGATAAAAATATCTGTGTTTGCATTTGGATTATTCTGGATTGTGATCTTTTATTTCTGCACTCTTATTGCAATTTTTTATTAACTTTTAATTTTGTAAAATCGTCGTGATTTACACTATTCACCCCCCTCTAGTGTATTTGGTGTGCTAGGAGATTGGACATTTGGTATCAGAGTAAGATTAAGATGGCCTACACCTATCCGATGAACACTTCAACGTCTTCATCACAATTTCCAGAAGGGCACTCTACTACAAGGACTCCACTATTCAATGGTTCCAACTACTCCTATTGGAGGACAAGGATACCGATCTATCTTCAAAGCATCGACTATGAACTTTGGAACTTGTTGGAAACTAAATACGAGCGGTCTACAACTCCATATGCCCAATGGACCGCTACTGACAAATATGCTGCAACCCATAACTCAAAAGCAATGAATGCACTATTCTGCGCTATGGGCAAGAATGAGTTCAACCGTGTCTCCCAGGCCAAAACTGCATATGACATCTGGCATACACTCCAGGTAACACATGAAGGAACTAATAAAGTTAAGGAAACTAAAATCTATGTTCTTGTTCACATGTTTGAGTTATTCAGAATGAAGGAGAATGAACCAATTGGAGAAATGATCACTCGTTTCACCGACATTATCAACTCCTTAATTGCCATTAGCAAAACCTACTCTCAAACGGAACAAGTACGGAAGATTCTTCGAGCCTTAACGTCAGGATGCACTACTGGAAAATAGAGCATTAGCCACGGACAAATCCGTGGCTAATACTACGAAATACGTGGCTAAAACACATTAGCCACGGATTTTTAGAATTTCCGTGGCTAATAGTCTGTGGCTGAAAGTGGCGAGGTAAATGCGAAAAATTCCGTCGCTAAAGGAAGAATTCCGTGGCTAATTTGAATTAGCCACGGACTAATTGCCACGGAATTCCGTGGCAATTAGTCCGTGGCTAATTCATATTAGCCACGAAATTCCGTGGCAAATAAAAACAATTGCCACAGAACAACCGTGGCTAATATATATCAGCCACGGAAACTATTTCCTGGCTTATCATTATTAGCCACGGAATATCCGTGGCTAATATTTTATTAGACACAGAATGTCAGTGGCCAATTCGGATTAGCCACGGACAGATGTGAGTTTAATTATCACAAAAATCCAGTGGCTAATAAATATTAACCACTGAATGTCTTGGTTAATATGTATTTATTTTTTTAAAAGATTAGTAAATCTTAAATATTCACTGTAAAATCAAAATTTACCGATTTACTGAAAACAAGAAACATCTCTTTGTAATCAAAATTCACATATACATACCATCATCATCATCAAATTCCAAGAAACTAAATCAACAAAAAGTTTCCACATATAACATTCATAACCTAATGGCCCATCGGCCCCCTCAATAACATCAACTTCACTCCCCCCAATCTCAATATACATCACCTTCACTCTCCCAATCTCAATATATACAACACCAAGTAAAAAAACAATTAAACTCTCACTGCAGATCTCCACCCTGTTCTCCGCCTTGCGTACGCAATTCCTGAAACAAACATTGAAACCAAAATATTCGGAGAGATTTATGCAGCTTCAATCGTTCAATACATATTTGACAGTATGCATATTTGAAGCATCTGTTGGCACCATACATCTTATCATTTGAACCGAAAGAAAAGGTTAAACATAAGAGTTATATTCTGTAATTGCCATTATGAGAGATTTGGCAACATTTTGACTGGACATAAACAAAGATACATGCTACTAAATTAATGTGTATGGTGCATGTCTTCATAAATTTTCAATACAGTTGGTGCCCAATTTTGACATGATAAACATGTATAATTCTATTAATTGGTGCACTATTTTTAATGGGTTATGCTTTCATTTCAATCTTTAAGGATGATTTAAAGGAAGAGGGGTGGTGTTTTTAAAGCTGCTGTTATGATCATCATTTGTTACCATGTGTAAATATTAACCCCCCAACTTCCTATGGCTCCTTTTAATGCCCCATTAATTTCAGTATTAAGTAGTACACATGCCCATCTTAATAATCTTGCAGTTAGCATCAATGAAATAAGTTGTGACAAATCATTTAAATCATGTTTTTGATTGAGAAAGGGAAGTGCTCTCTCAATCTGCAAGTTCCAGGCCCATGAGGCCTCCCAACTACTTACCCCCTGTTATGAATAGGCCCATTGGGCCAATTGGGTATCCAACCCACTATTGAAAGTTATAAATACACGGGTAGGGGGCTCTTAACCCCTTACACCTATTTCTCCCTAAATTCCCTTCACAACACGTTATCAGCACGATCACGCTCGTTGGAGGAGACGGCGGCTCGCGGAAAAGGAGATCCACAAATCGCTCAGATTCAAGAAGATCGTAATCTTCTCAACGGGGATCGAAAAGGGCATCCTTCACCAACCGTCGCCTAGATTCCTCGTCGAATCTAGAGGTAAAAATCCAAACTTTTTAGATCTAAACTTGCTTTTCTCATTAGATCTGCATGTTTTAGGATCAAAAAGTTGATAAACTCGGTAAAATTCAACATTTTTAATAAGATCTGCATGTTTAAAACAATAAAAACTTGTTTTTAGCGATCAAATTTGTTGAAAAATCCGATTTTTACCCCCCGCCTTTGATCCAAAAATAAAAATCCACACGCCCGTAGGGCGGAACGGCGGCGCGCTCTTTGCGCCGCCGGCGGAGAACGAACGCCGCGGCCTCAGGCCGCGGCGGCCGCGGCCTGAAGCCGCGGCCAGCAGCCGCGGCCTCAGGCCGCGGACTGCCGCCGCTGCCCCAGGCCGCGGCCAAGCGCCGCGGCCCCAGGCCGCGGCGGCCGCGGCCAACTGCCGCGGCCTGAGGCCGCGGCCAACTGCCGCGGCCTGAGGCCGCGGCCAACTGCCGCGGCCTGAAGCCGCGGCCCTGTGCCGCGGCCTCAGGCCGCGGCCAGTTGCCGCGGCCTGAAGCCGCGGCGGCCGCGCCCTACGCGGCCCGCCGTCGCGGCGATACGCCGCGGGCCCCCCTAGGGTTTCCCGAAACCCTAACCCTAACGGGCTATTTTTTGGGGGAGGCCCAAATATTAACCCTAATGGGTTGTTTTCATGGCCCAAAAGGCCAGAAAATTAGCCCATTCACATAAATTATTTTATTTATTTTTGGCCCTAAAAAGCCCAAAATATTTAAAAAGAAATTTTCGAAAGGGTTTAAAGCGGTAAAATAAAACAGTAAATTATGGATCAAAAAGGCAAAAAGTTTTTCAAAAAAAAAAATGTTTTTTGCACGACACACACAATTTTAATTACTTTAAATGCCTGTGTTTTTGATTATCTGCGTGGTTGTATGTCGCAAATATATTATCTGCGTGGATGTGCAAATATTAGGCTATGTTTTTAGGGATCAGCCAGGTTTCCGACACCGTTTTAAATTCCTGCAATTTTTCTTCTTTTTTGAGAGAAATTTTGTATGTGAGGATGAATATGTAAAAAAGAAGACCGAAGGACACCAAGAAGAAGCTGAAGGCGTTCGCACAATGAAGATAGGGGCTTCTCTCTGAAGTTCCCGAGTTGTACTTTAATTTTCATGCATTTTTGATGTAACTTCGGACTGGACTCTTTTATTTTTTCGGTGTCGGCTAGCTGATCCCCATAGCCTAAGGTCATTATTTCTGTTTTCATTGTTTATGCATTAAACTGCGTGGTTGATTAATTAGCTTAAATACCATGTTTTAATGTCACAATGAAATCCCTTAACAGCATGCGTGATTGTTAATTTTTAGTAATTAATTATTCACATTACCTGAAAAAAGCATGTATGTTAAAATCACACAAATTAAATTTCATGCCATGAAAATGACTACATTACATGCGTGGATGTCTGTTTTATTCAGTCTTAATGATACATGCTACTTTTCTTTACATGCTAGATCATAAAATGGCCAGACTCGCAAATGTAGACTTCTCAGTCCTGAAGGCTGATGGGTCAAACTACCTGAGTTGGCAGTTGGACCTGAAGTTCCATCTGCGCTCTCATGGTTTCAGTCTCACACAGACTTAAAAGGCAACAACTAGTACTGCCCCAGCTAACAAGGAGGCTTCAGTGGAAGCACCTCATACATAGGAAGTTTCCGATATATTAAAGGCGAAAGCCATTATATATATCAGGAAACACTTAGACTCGACCTTAAAGGACGAGTACCTCACTGTAGAGGACCCTTACGAGCTGTGGGATGCACTCGAGGAGAGGTACAGACATCAGAGGGATGTCATACTCCCCCGTGCACAGTACGAGTGGACTCACCTCCGCATACAGGATTTCAAATCCGTAGCGGAGTACAACTCAGCTCTCTTCCGCATCACCTCACGCCTGAAGTTGTGTGGTGAACCCGTGACGGAGAAGATGTTGCTGGAAAAGACGTTTACGTCTTTCCACGAAAAGGACATGATCCTTATGCAACAATATCGAGAGAGGAAGTTCACAAAGTACTCTGACCTTCTTTCATGCCTGCTTATGGCTGAACAGAACAGAGACCTGTTGGTTGCCACCCACAACCTGCGCCCTCCTGGCTCCGCTCCATTGCCACCTCCTGCAGAGGCCCACTTCCAGTCTTCCCAGAAGAAGAAGACGGACAAAAAGGCAAAATTCCAGAAATGGAAAGAACAAAAGCAGCGGAAGAAGGCCACTCACCCAGCTCCTCCCCAGAACCAGAAGTTCGTGGACAAGAAGCAGAAGAGGATTCCCAACAAAGGAGGCACTCCCAAGAAAGACTGGGAGGACAAATGCTCAAAATGCGGGATGACGGGCCACTAGTCCAGAATCTGTCGCACAGTAAAACACCTCCAGGACCTCTACCAGGCAAGCCTCAAGCCTCGAGCTGAGACAAACCTGATGGAGAGCGCAGCTTTGGCAGAGACCTCATGGACTCCAGAAGATTTCATGGGAGATGACACTCTCTAGATCTGGACCACTTTTATGCAACTAGCAATGTATCTTCTATTTTATGCATCGTATCTAGTTTTTACTTCCATGTCAGAACAATATTTTTTGAGCATTTACCTTTATGAAAGTAGATCTTTTCTCTTCATTTATTGCTTGAATGTCTTTCCCCTTTTTTAGATATGGAACTTATCTGCCTAGTGGACAGTGCATCGACGCACTCGATCCTTCAAATCATAGACTACTTCACGAGCGTAAGTAGCTATTCTGGCCCACTGAGAACAATCTCAGGACCAGCAAACATAATCGAAGGATCAGGGGAAGCAATTATATTGCTCCCCGGAAACACACAAATAACACTTAAAAATGCGTTATACTCCCCTAAATCCATCCGAAACCTCCTAAGTTTTAAAGACATCCGTTTAAACGGATATCACTTAGAGACGGTCGAGGAAGATAAAAGGGAATACTTGCTTGTAACGGCTCTTACAAATGGTTCAAAAACCATTGTGGAACGTTTCAAGGGACTCCCCTCGGGACTCTACCAAACAGGTATACAAACTCCAGGAACATCCATGGTGGAGCACCTGCAGTGCCCCCAAACACCAGAATTCCAACTCTGACACAGTCGACTGGGACACCCTGGTTCGGTTATGATGTACCGCATCATAAAGAACTCCAGGGGCATTGACCTGAAGAACCTGAAGATTCTTCAAAAAGGCAAATTCCCATGTCGACCCTGTTACAAGGGTAAACTGATCACGAGACCCTCTCCACTGAAAGTGGATGTGGAGTCTCCCAACTTTCTGGAAAGAATCCACGGAGACATTTGTGGGCCGATTCACCCATCAAGTGGTCCGTTCAGGTACTTTATGGTCCTGATAGACGCATCAACTAAGTGGTCACATGTGTGCCTACTGTCCACCCGTAACCTAGCACTATCTACGCTTTTAGCTCAGATAATAAAGTTACGGGCCCACTTCCCCGACCACCAGATTAAGAAACTTCGTCTGGATAATGCGGGGGAGTTTACGTCACAAGTCTTTCTAGACTATTGCCAAGCTCAGGGAATTGAAGTCGAACATCCTGTAGCGCATGTTCACACCCAAAATGGGTTAGCAGAATCTCTAATTAAGAGACTGCAATGGATCGCTCGTCCATTATTACTTCAATCCCAGATGCCAGTGAATGCGTGGGGTCATGCAATTTTGCATGCTGCATCTTTAATAAAATTAAGACCCTCTGGAGGTCAGTCATCTTCTCCAATGCAACTAGCACTTGGAGCCCCACCAATTGTCTCACATTTGAGAATATTTGGTTGTGCAGTATACGTCCCCATAGCACCACCACAAAGGACAAAGATGGGTCCACAACGTCGCCTAGGCATTTATGTTGGGTTTGACACCCCCTCCATAATTAGATTCCTAGAACCCCTTACGGGGGACGTCTTTAAGGCACGTCTAGAAGACTGTGAATTCGATGAAACATTGTTCCCAAGACTAGGCTCACAGACAAAGAAGCCCGAAGCTTCAGAAAGTATCACTTGGGATACAAAAACTTTATGTCACTTTGATCTGCCAACAAGCCAGTATGAGGAGGAGGTCCTGAAGATTCTCCACATCCAAAACACTGTACATCTCTTGCCGGACAAATTTACTGACAACCAGAAGATTGTCAAATCACACGTCCCTGCTGCTAACACTCCAGCTAGGATTGACATACCGTAAAATGGATGCAATCCGACTGCAGCAGAAATGGTTGGACCTCTCAAAAAGAGAGGACGACCACCGGGATCCAAGGACCAAGTCCCTCGAAAGAGTAGGACCCTTGGCAATGGTAAACAAATACCACCACAGGATACTAATTTAAGCCCTGCTACCCCATCTCTCCCAAACTCTCATGAAGAGGAAAAACCGGGAGAAAATGAAGTATCGATACACTATGTACGAACTGGGGAGTATTGGGACAGAAAAAGCACAACAATAGATGACACATTTGAGTGTAATATTGCCATCAACGTCGCGTACTGCGACGATGATATTGAACCACGCTCTCTGACAGAATGTCAAAGCAGAGATGATTGGCCAAAGTGGAAAGCGGCAATAGGAGTGGAGTTGGATTCACTCACCAAACGCAAGGTCTTCGGACCAATAGTCCAGACACCAAAAGGTGTAAAACCTGTGGGTTATAAATGGGTATTTGTTAGAAAACGAAATGAACAGAATGAGATCGTACGCTACAAAGCAAGGCTTGTAGCGCAGGGTTTTACCCAACGTCCTGGGGTGGATTTTGAAGCCACATACTCCCCGGTCATGGACGCGATCACCTTCCGATTCCTCATTGGCATAACAGCACAAGAGGGTTTAGATATGCAACTCATGGACGTGGTTACTGCATACCTATATGGCAACCTAGACCGAGACATCTATATGAGATTGCCTGACGGTTATTCTTTGCCTGCAGCACTAAAAGAGAGAGAACGTGACATCTACTCAGTGAAACTGCAAAGATCATTATATGGTCTAAAACAATCTGGAAGGATGTGGTATAACAGACTGAGCGACTTCCTTGCACAGCAAGGATTTAAAAACGACCCAGTCTGTCCTTGCATCTTTATAAGAGCAAAGGTAACAGGATTTGTAATTATAGCCGTCTATGTAGACGACTTAAACCTCATCGGATCTCCTGAAGAGATCGTAAAGATTTCTAGAAGCCTGACAGAAACTTTCGAGATGAAAGACCTCGGAAAATCAAAATTCTGTTTAGGCCTTCAGATAGAGCATCTTAAAGATGGGATCCTGTTACACCAGTCAACTTACACATCGAACTTATTGAAAAAGTTTCAGATGGATAAGTGCCACCCCCTCAGCACTCCGATGGTCGTCAGATCATTGGATGTACACAAAGACCCCTTCCGGCCGCTGGAAGAGGGGGAGGAAGTACTAGGCCCCGAAGTGCCTTATTTAAGTGCTATCGGTGCACTCCTTTACCTGGCTAACTGCACTCACCCTGACATAGCGTTTGCAGTAAACTTACTAGCCAGATATAGTGCTGCACCTACACAGCGGCACTGGGCCGGAGTTAAGCATCTTCTGCGCTACCTCCAAGGGTCCATAGACTTAGGTCTATTCTACAGGAAAGGGGCATCAACTGGTTTAGTTGGTTATGCTGACGTAGGTTACAGGTCCGATCCTCATACAGAGAAGTCTCAGACCGGATACATGTTCACATATGGCGGCACTGCCATATCCTGGAGATCTGTGAAGCAGACCATGACGACCGTCTCATCCACCCACTCAGAGCTACTAGCAATCTTCGAAGCAAGCAAGGAATGTTTCTGGCTACGCTCGGTGATCCAGCACATACTCACCTCCACCGGCCTGACGACCGGCGTTCTTGCACCCACTACACTCTATGAAGACAATGCAGCATGTATAGCCCAGCTACAGGACGGCTACATCAAAGGTGACAAGACGAAGCATATCTCCCCTAAGTTCTTCTGGACGCACGACCTTCAGAAGCAAAAGCAGATTGAGGTACAGAAGATCCAATCATGTAATAACTTGGCGGATTTGCTTACCAAATCCCTGCCTACTAGTATCTTTGAGAAACTTGTATATGGGATTGGGATGAGGAGAGTGAGTAAATGTAAACTGGGTCAGGATGAGAGAACTATGAACTCATAGATACATAGGAGACTGATATATAGATTCATAGGAAATCTGCAAGCCTGAAGCTTGGTCAGATAAGGGGGAGTCAACTGCAGAGTTGTACTCTTTTCCCTTGGCTACAGGTTTTTTCCCACTGGGTTTTCCGTAGTCAAGGTTTTGACGAGGCAACCTCGTTGACTCTGGATCCTGAAGTATCCACCCCTAGACACATCCCCAAAACAGGGGAAGTTATGGGTTAACTGTTCTTTCTTTAACAAGACAGTTACCTTAACTCGGATCCTGAAGAATCCACCTCTTATTTCAATGTTGATTGGATAAGGGGAAGTGTTATGAATAGGCCCATTGGGCCAATTGGGTATCCAACCCACTATTGAAAGTTATAAATACACGGGTAGGGGGCTCTTAACCCCTTACACCTATTTCTCCCTAAATTCCCTTCACAACACCCCCTCTTTTTAATTCTAATAATAGGTGTAATAATAATTAATATCACTATCATCTCATTATATCATGAAATGATGCTCACAGTGATGTATTAAGAAATAAACAGTAACATGCAACTATTTTAAGGTGTCATTTATTAGAACTAAGAAACAACAGCAATGAATATAGTGATAACATATGAAAACATGACTTCATTGTAAGTAAGATTTAGGAAATTTGCAAAAATATTTCCTGGAAAAAAACGATAGAGTTAACATTGTCACATGCAGAACTTTGAAGGGACACTCCTATTCACAACTAGGTGGCAAAATTGGGTTGAAAGCATGGGAATAAAGTCGCCAAATTCATAATACGATTAGATCCTTAATCTCACTCACTCATGTTTGATAGTCAATGACAATGTAGACTAAACACACTCTGGCAACTCAAACTTAACGTACCAACAGCACAAGTGCCGAAAATCTGCTACTGCATCCTAAATTGAAGAGATCCAGAAAGCAGCATCAGCATCTGCTTACTTGATGTATAACTGCGAAGTACGCAAGCATGACCTCAAAGAAACAACGATAGCTGCAATCTGTGTGAATGAAATTGTGTAGGGAACTATCAACTGACTGAAACTAGTTGCGCGTATAAAATGGCATGAACATTTACTTTGGTCTGCAGACGATAATTTTCAGATTAGGGACAACTATCTGAAAAATTCGGCAAATTTGGTTCTAAAAGAATAAAAACCTATTGTTTTCCCATAAAGGATTGGAAAAGAAAATGGGAAGAGGTGCACTTTCTCTAATTCACAATAGAGCAGCTGATGAAGTTAGCTTTAAAGCCATGGCTGCATCTAAATAAAGCAAGTTGTGCTTAGAGACTTCACACAATTTCTGTAGACTGTAAAAATCAAATAATCTAACCGCTGGCAGTTTTCACAGTAATGAAAATGCTCAAAGCTGATATTGGTGATATAGGTCATGCTAAACGCATAAAAGATGTAGCATATAATGACTAAAATGGCGAAAGTAACAAACAGTACAAGCCTCATATCTCAGCTACCTAACGAATAACTTTTGTGAGAATTAGACCTTAAAAACTACATTGTATGAGAAAAAGATAAGAGTATGAAACCCTCATATTCCACTCCTTCGTTTCTTTGATAATCGGCACCATATACGTCGACCTTCATATACTAAAACCCAAATACACAGCAATGTATATATGTTTAGCACATGTAAATTAACACAAACAATGCCAATCATCAAAGAAATCAGGGAAAGGTATAATTTTTGCAAGGCAAAGTGAACATTTTCGTCCATCAGTTGCTTATCTACCTAATCCTATTCCTAGACATAAGAATGTCCCCGATTTTCCAGAAAGAAGGAAAGATTCGAAAGTTGCAAAAGCAGGATTCAATGGCTATTGAAACATGTGTGGCATGCATGTCTTAAAAGTACACCTTCTGGCAATTAAGTAGCAGACACTCTTCCAGCAATTGAAGTTTATGATCCAAATAATTCAGCAAAAGAAAGTGAGCGTTTGTTTTAGTGGCTTGATATTTTTAGCTTTTCCTATATTAAACATAGCTAACATATTTATAACATACTGCCGCTGTTTGAAAGCTGTTCATATTATCATGTAGATGCAGTAGGGGCCCTAACAATTTAGGAATTTTAGATTTGGACTTCACAAATATAGGAATGTTATGTAGTTACTTGAAACCAAATTGAAAAAAATGTAGAAAATGGAAAATTCAATCAGGTTATGAATTCCTTGGTCTTCCGCATCTTAAAGTAGAAAATGTGTTTCAATCTAATGTTTACTGTTTTTCTTATATTTATTCCCCACTAAGTGGGAGATGCAAACTGTCACCTAATATCGGATTTTGTTGAAACCATTATCTAAATTAGAATTGACATTACTTATCATTCCTACTATTTTCTGCATGGAACCACAAGCTTACAGCAAACATCAACCAAAAGGAGGTATATGCAAAAAGCTCTACAGTACTCATAGTAAGGCCTTCAAAATTCCCAAATTTTAAACAATACTTTAATCACTTTCAAGGGGAATCACACAAGTATCCTACATTTAAACAACATCTAATAGAACTATTAAATGAGAAAATGGATCTAAAACAAGGTTTTATTGCATACACATTGTCTTTTTTATGCAGTTGGTAAAATTATCAAAGATTGACATAATGCAATTTCTATTACCTTTCTATTTCATGTTCAATTATTTTCGTCGATGCATCATTGTTGTCGTTTTTATTTTGAAGGATATCAAAATTTCAGAATACAGTTCTTTTATGCTTCCTATATCAAAATTCCAGTATATGTTCCTAGAGTAAAAGGGTGTTTTCTTAGTTGGAATTTTACTCCAAAAACATTAATCAATACGTACATTTTTCAATAATTGATCCTTTCCCACCCATACACTAACCCTAATCCTAATTAAATACCATTAAAGTCACATAATTCAATAATTGATTGAAATTCTTACCAGATCATTACCGAGCCGATGATATTTCTCATGCATCTCTGAAGGCATGTAAACGAGCAATAAATGGTACTGCCGGTCATACTGCGACATCCTCTCTGCCATCTGCTAGTCATACTGCGCTATCCTCTCCAACATCTTGGTCATCGTGGCGGTGAACTCCTGCATGCCCGCTGGTGGATCGGTGGGCTCTGGTCATCGGTTACTATCAAGATCTGCTAGGATCTGCTGAGGACGAACTGAATGACTGTCCATAGTCTCTGGTCTCTGAACCTCTACGTCGATACCGGTTCTTCCTCGTCCCTCCAATCACCCTTGCAATGAGGGTGTCCTCCTCCCCCCTGTTAAGCAGTCAAGAGCAACTGGAGCCTGCCTTAGAGTGTCATGAGGTCTGCTGCCGCCTGATGTAGAAGAGCATGAAACAAATACAACCAACATTAAAGTAATACTTAATATGAACAATGTTATTAAACATAAGTTATTACTTACTAGCAGCTTCTTACTCTTCTCCAGCTTATTTACATCCGTATACTTGGGGTGGGCATGTGGAAGTGCACGCTCCACCAACAACTCCAAACCCGGCTTGCCCTAAAAACAAATAGATTAATAATTAGACAGATATTAGACACATTCCATTATAACATAATACCGGTTCTTCCTCGTCCCTCCAATCACCCCTACAATGAGGGTGTCCTCCTCCCCCCTGTTGAGCGGTCAAGAGCAACTGGAGCATGCCTTAGAGTGTGTTATGAGGTCTGCTGCCGCCTGATGCAGAAGAGCATGAAACAAATACAACCAACATTAAAATTATACTTAATATGAACAATATTAATAAACATAAGTTATTACTTACTAGCAGCTTCTTATTCTTCTCCAGCTTATTTATATCCGTATACTTGGGGTGGTCATGTGTAAGTGCACGCTCCACCAACAACTCCAAACCCAGCTTGCCCTAAAAACAAATAGATTAAGAATTAGACAGATATTAGACACATTCCATTATAACATAAGATATGCAGAAATTTAAAATTGAACATATAACCTGTCGCGCCAAATCGTGGGCATGTCTGGTGTAGCTCTTGGAGTCGGTATGATGCTCATACTCTCGTGGCTTTTCACGGTTTGCATTGGTGATATCTGTAATCCTCTTTTAAAACACATGTCAGTCAAATGGATATATATAACATATTAAAAGGGACCAAAACTGAACCATACTTTTCCTTCATTCGACTCACAATAGGCACATGATCTGAAGAACTGGAGGGATCTGCTCGGGCATCCATATGCCACCAACGCTCACAGTCGTCTGAATTCAACTAAGAACTATGAACATGTATATGAACATATGCTTCCTGAGAACTAAATGATCATATAAACGCAATTTGGAGGACATTTTCTTGATCGTTGCTATACACAACTAGTCAAGTGTAATAAGAATCTTCCGTTATCTGAACAGAAAAATAACACTGTGAAAATGCATTTAACTTGAAGAAATTTGTTGAATAGATTAGTTGTATTTTATGTATTGCATTAAGATAGATTGAAAAAGTGGAGACTAAAGGATTCAAGTCCCTTGCACAGATACATAACACAATAATAATTAGTTGGGGAGATTTTCTAGTAAATAAAAATCATACCAAATACTTTTCACTTATTGTAAAATTTTTATACTAGTCATGATTCAGCACTAGACATGAATATAAACAAACTTTTAACCTTTCTTCCTTTGCTTATTTCTTGGGTTTTGCCTAGATTATCCACTGTTTATAGAATGTGACATGGATAAAGTCACGTTAATATGCGTCCAAGTTTTGTGACCAAAGTTTTACTAAATTCAAACAGAACTACATATACTTTATATAGATAAGATTGATCGATCAACTGCTTTGAGTACTAGTCTAGGGATGACCTGATGACTAATATTTGTATGATCATCAAATAAAGAAGCAACACATAACTTGAGTGCCAAAAGCTGCATTTTCCATGAACATGTGCCAAAAACAGAATGATCAAATACATTGTGTATGGGAACATTGTGTACAGAGTATTGCAAAAAGTTTCCTGCTAATACTAGACTACATAGAAACTAATCTTTCTTAATGTTTCCAAATTAAAATACACTACTCAACAAAAGAAAGCATGTACACATCAGTAAATTTGAAACAATGACAAGCATCCCAAGCAATTTATCTCCATGTCCATGCCCACGACATTCTGGAGAGACAGCAAAAGCGGCAACCTCACCACATTTAAACCAATAACAATTTGCAATGCAAGCAGTCTGGAACTTCTTGACAGACACTAAATCACCAATATTTGATTAAACTACTGGCACTATATAGTAGAATAACTCCAGAAAGAACTTGAAATTAGCTACAAAACACAGTGCTAACAGCCATGAGTTTAGAGGATGGAGCATAAGGCCTAGTTTGGCAACACAGTTTGTCAAACAATGGTTTCATAAATAAATAAAAATGACTCACTTGAGAAGAACCTTGTCGTCGCTGGAGAACAACGTCGTCGGAGGGATCAAAACCCTATTTCGTTAGGTCAGAACGTCTGAGGAAATCAAAATCCCTAATTTGTTAGAAAATTTTGATCGCGAGAGAGAGAGAGAGAGAGAGAGAGAGAGATAAGTATCACTAAAACAATCAATTAGAATATGTAAATATGTTCAGTTTATCGAATCAATTAGCATAAATAAGTATGTTCAGTTTATCAACTTTGACTTTTTAATTAATCACTTCCTTAATCACAGTTTAATCCGAGGCTGATTGCTCACAGTTGGCAGTATGCATTAACCAAAAGATACATTGTTTGGTGGTCCCATTACAATCTCAGTAGAAGTAGAACAATTTAACATGGCCGACAAATGAATTGCACATGTATCTTTCAAAAGGTTTGGTCCTCAGGCAAAATTCAAGCATTCAACCTTTAAGAATTCAAATCAAGGACACACTGAAAGATCTCAACATCTCTCCCAAACCCCAATGAGTCGAAAAAAGTGCATCCTTTCTAACTGAAAAAAAAATAAAAATCTCTAACCTTGGAAAGAACAGAATGTCCAACAAAACTTTAAGCTCTCGGCAGTAAAAATCTCTCCACCTTGACAACTTTAAGCTCTCGTGCCTTGCATCTAACAGACTATTACCATGAAAAATAAGTATTTCGAGTTATTAGAAGGGGGAAAAGAGCATCATTTGAACATTGGCTACACATCACGAAGATCATCGTCAACCTCAAATGAAAAATAAGTATTTTGATCGAAAGCTACCCGCATGAGAACATCGTCGCCTGCTAGCACCGTCGGAGAACAGATTGCCTTAGAACCCTAATTTTTTTCGATCGCTTCGTCGGAGAACCGATCCGATCGTCGGATCGTCACGCGTCTGCGTCTGCGTCGGATCATCTGATCCCCTAAGAACAGATCGACGAGCGTCTGCATCACCGGAGAACAGATTGTCGACAGTCGACGTCGCCGGTTTACGTCGCTAGAGAGAGAGAGAGAGAGAGAGAGAGAGAGAGAGAGAGGGGGATGTTCGCAAGAGAGGGAAGATATTTTCATCGATAAAGTTATTTGGTCGTATTTTACCTTATTATTTCGTTCGCCCGCCAATAGTTGGCGCTTTGGATTTCGCTATGTCCGCGGCTAAAATGTATTTTTCACAGATTGTCCCTGGCTGTTTCTAGTTATTTGCCACAGAATTTTCGGTGGCAATTATATTTTTACGATGGAAAGATGACATGATGACAAATTCGTGGTAAAAATACATTTGTCACAAAAAATCCGTAGTTATTATTTAACAGCCACAGAATATTAGCCAAAGAAGTTTCAGTGGCTAATAATGAAGTAGTTGCCAAGGAATCAGTCCGTGGCGGATGTTCCGTGGCTGATGCTCTATTTTCTACTAGTGATGTGAGAGGAAGACTACAGCTATAGAAGAACCCAATGACTTATCAACTCTCAATGTTGAAAGCTTGGTTGGTAACCTGATGGTCTACGAAGTACAACTTCTAGATCGCAAAGAACAATCAGATACAAAGAAGAAAACCTTGCTTTCGTCACTTCATCAGGCATCGATGATTCAGACATGGATGATGAAGACATGGCACTAATAACTAGAAACTTCAAGAAGTTTCTACGAAGAGGTAAGTTTAAAAGTTTTAAGCCTAAAACTACTGATGCTTCTTTGTGTTTTCAATGTAACAGACCAGGACATAAGAAACAGGATTGTCCACTGACCGGCGCCCCGCTTGCGTCGCGGCGGCGCGGTGTCGTTTACCGCAAGTTTCACGGTTAGTGTAGGGTGCGGGAATATCGAACTCAGGGAGGCGAGGTTGTGCTTGGGTCAGGTAGGACCTAAATCACCCCGAGGGGCGAGCTAGCCCGAATCGGTAGATGGTTGTCACGAAAGAAAATAAAAGGGTGTGAACGAAAAGAAAGTAAACCCGGGACTTTGGTTTCCAACCCGACGAGAGACTCTCGCCGATACGGCCTTCGGGTATGGATAGCGATCGGGATTAGGGTCTAATGGTGAGACGTTGCCTCTGAAAGTGGTACCGGCGTCCCATGGGCCCGATATTCCGGTCGGTGCCCAGGATGATACACCGGACTTCCTGGATTCGATCAGTGGGCACTCCCATGTCCATTAACACTGATCGATCCCGGGAGCACTAAGCTCGCAACGATATCTCCCAACGTCTCATCCTGCCGCTCCCGCGTGCTAGGATTCGGCGTCTATGCTAAGGGCGTGAGCTATGGCTTGGGAGTCAACCGCCAAGTTTATTCCCCCTTGGCCCGACGGTCAAAGGCGGTCTTTTTCCCGCCAATGACAATGAAACACCCCGCGTAACCGTTAGATTCCTACTCCCTATCGATTTCCTAACCCTATAGACGCATCGGGAAGAGCCCCCGAAGGGGTTTCCACCAAAATCCCAGATTTGGGAACTACTCACAAAAATTCATGAAAAAGCAATCTAAATGAAATTTAACCGTTGAAATCATAATCGGACAATTGCAATGCGAAAGTAATAGAGTAATAAAGACAATACTAAAATTTTAGAAAGATCTGAAAACTTACTAAAGAGTAACAATTACAGCCATCACAAGGAAATAAAACAGTAGAAAAACAGCAACTCCCGTTTCTGGAACCCTAGGGGGTCTATATATAGAACTTCGCATCAACCGATCGGTTGATCCGTTACAAATAAATAACAGAAAACAGCGAGTTTTCACCCGATCTCATGAACCGGTCGGGTGAGTTCTTGAGCGACCGGTTGGATCTTGGAGCAGTCGGGTGAAGCGATCGGTTCGACGTCCGTGTCTTCAGCTCTTCTTCTTCAGCTACAGATGAACCGATCGGGTGAGAGTCACCCGATCGGTTGGAATTCTGCTCGAAAAAACAGAGAACAGACGCCCGCAGAACCGGTCTGTGAACCGGTCGGGTGACTTCTTTGTGAGCTGCGGCAGAGACCGGGTGGTGCACGCGTGCATCACCCGATCGGTTGAAGATTACCAACCGACCGGGTGAGGGGCTGAAAGATGAAATCTTCGACGTTTGACCCCCTGGATCACGCGTGACTTCTCCCGTTGCTCCGGGGACTTGGGATATCATCGTTAAACGTCCCCTACGTGGTCGAACCCCTGCGATCATGGATAAACAAAGAAAAGTGAAAGAAAACGGGAAAATATACGAAAACGAATAAGAGACGGCAAAAAAACACGGAGAAACACAAAAGAAAACGTGCGTGAATATATGAAATATAAACGCACGTCAAAATCCCCCAAGCTGAACTCTTCCTCGTCCTCGAGGAAGACGAGTGAGAGTAGGAGCTCGGAAGGGAAAAATAGAGAGGAAGAAAGAAAAAGAAAACTCTAAGCCCTAGATCGTCCATCAGAGCCACCAAAATCGAAAACGACACACCAAGCAAGCAAACGCCAAATCACACCACTAAACCTAGGAAAGCGAGTCCAAATAAGTGTCGTGGGTCCACGCAGTGAAGCGCGAGCGAGCGTGGTCGTGTGCTAGCAAATGGTGATGCTATCTACGATGTGCTATGAGGCTCGATATACAAAAATCCAAGATATGACCCAAAATATCGATCCGAATTGAATTAAGCGGCGAATATAAGTTCAAGCATGCATGAGAAGAGTGGGAATAGAAGCGTATCATGCATCGGGGACTCCAAAACTAGGGTTAAGGAAATCACGCCACTACAGCCTAGATACTAGCTAAAACGTTCTTAAGCCAAGTGTTTTCGATAACGACGGGGGTTGAGATGATGTGGAGAAGAACACTCGGTGCAAATTCTCGCCTTCCCTTTATTCTTGGCAAGAATGAAAAAAAATATTCACATGGAAATTTTTTTTGGGTTTTGGGCATTTGTATTTTTTTTGAATTTTTGGGCTATACACAATTTTTCTTTTCTTTTCTTTTTGGGTTTTTCTTTTCTTTTCTCTTTTTTTGGATTTTTGGGTTTTTGGCTATACACATGTGTACTCTCCCAAGTGGGAGAACGGTACACGACGAGGGGATTTGCACCAAGTAAAATAAAAAAGAAGTCGAAATCTAAACACTTGGGCAAAGGAAACTATTCTCGCTAAATAGAGCGTAGGCTAAATGGGTTATCCTAGTCCTTAGTTGTGGAATCCCGACGCATGCGAATTGAAGTATACGATATAAATATAGCATGCATATAGTGGAAAGAAATACCGCATATTCAAATCGGAGCATGGTAATCTAGGGGTCATTCCTGGATAGGCATATAAAGTAAAATCACAAGGCAGAAGCACACCAAATGCTAGTCACGACACACGACTCACAAAAAGCTAAGTGGACCCACGATGCGTGAAATGCAAGAGGACTCGAAATCCTAGGGTTAGTGAGTGTGATTGTCGATGCAAAGCTAGGTGTGTGTGACTTTGTGGCGATTCATCATAGGATTCATCTCTAGGAGAAAGAGCTAAAAAAAGAAAGAAAGAGAAAAAAGAAGAAAAAATAAAAACACGATGAAAACGACACAAAAAACAGAAAAAGAAGGACTGAAACGACGCACACAGTGCAACTCCCCCAAGCTGAAGTTTGCATTGCCCTCAATGCAATATGAGTGAGGACGGGAGGGCAATGAAAATGGGGGGGGGGGAATACGCACTGACACAAAAAGAAATGAAAACGAGGAAAACACATAGATAAAATTGAAAAAGAAAGAAAGATCAAAATCAAAATCAAACAAAACGAAAATAAAAATAAAAGGCACACGACACGACACTAAAAAAAATGAAAAACAAGCGCACACACACACACAAAATGAGAAAAACAAACAAAACACGACAGCATACCAAAATAGACGTCCCCCAAGCTAGACCAGAAAGTGCTAGCGAAATGATATGATCAATGAAATCCAGATATGTGCTAGGGGGCGTCAAAAACAAAAGGGGTGAATCTAGAAAGCAACACGCAAATAGTCCCCTCCCTCCGACAGAGACAAAGCAGGGCCCCGAAAAGACAGATGGGCACAAATATGGGGGGGGGGGGCAAAAGTGGGATAGTAAAATTAAGCAGGGGCACCACCCTCTGGGGGTGGTGACGGGGGCCTACGCTGTGGACCAGGGGTCGTGGGGGGTGGAATGTGGAGCTCAGAGACGTCGGGTGGGTCTTCGCGGATGTGGCGAACGAAGCTTTGAAGGAAGGGGAGGTCTCGGTCGACGGACTCCTCGGTTATCCGACCACCCTGACCAGCTAGGAGGATCATGGCCATGAATCGATCAGCTTGGTCTTGATCGGGGGCAGGTGGGTTGGAGGTGGTGGGCTGAGCGGGGGGCTGTGCGCGACGAGCGCGACGGTTAGGCCTAGGGTTCGAAGAGCTGGCGTCGGTGGGTTTAACACGGCGGGGAGGCATTGTACGGGTGTCTTGTGTGTGCGCGAGTGTGTAAAAGTACAACGAATTCAACACAAACACGAAATACGACCAACAAGCAATTGAAATATTTGGGGTAAGATTAAAATTAATTAAAGGAGCGAGTTTACCCAAATGAGATGAAGATAGTCGATCGTAGACGCCCCGATGCTATTCGATTGGAGCACGCTGTGAAGCCGCAGCGATCTCTTCAACAAGTTCCGATGTTGGTGAGAATGGGTGAAATTTAGGGTTTGTGTGGAGGGAGATGGCGGGGGAATGGAGAGAAATGATGGTGGACGGGTAGGGATATGGCGGGGGAGGAAGATCGAGGCTGATCTTGGGGAAGAAAGCAGGAAGGCGCACGAGGGGAGTCGAAACGGCGGCAGTTCGGGCGATCGGGCGAGGGTGGGAATGAACGGGTGTCGGGGGGGGGGGGGGGTTTATATATGGTTTTAAGTCGAACCGATCGGGTAACTTGTCACCCGATCGGTTGACGGTTAGGTCGAAAATCTTGCCGAAGAAATGCTACAGGCGGACCGGTCGGTTGACTTTTCAACCGACCGGTTGGCCGCTGCACTCATTTTCCCGAGAGCTTAGGGCTGCTCACCCGGTCGCGTCAACCGATCGCGCTCGATCTCAACCGATCGGTTGATATTCCCCAAAATTTCCCGAGAGTTCTTCCCAGCTCACCCGGTCTGCCACCCGGTCTCTTCATTACTCAACCGATCGGGTCATATAGGGACAGATCTCGGCATGTATCTGATACATCCCAACCGATCGGGTGAGTTGTCAACCGATCGGTTGGGGCTTGTTTCCTGCAAAAACCAATAGATTTGTTTAAGTCCCCGAACGGATGCTCTCGCGGCTGATTTTATTTATAAAAATAGATAAAATAAAGTAAAAAAATAACGCTAAAAATTGGAGAAAAAGTTTAGAACATGGGTTGCCTCCCATGAAGCGCACTTGTTTAACGTCGTTGGCTCGACGCCCGCAAGAGATGCTCATGGTGGTTGGTACGGGTGATGCCCAAAGTTCGGCATCTCTTCTTCATTGGAGCTGAAGGAACTTGGAGTAGTCAGCGGCTGGAAAAATACTTGCTCGACTACCCTCCCCTTGTTCTTGGGATCCGGGGGCTTTTCCTTGGTGTTGGCGCTTCCCGCCATCTTCTTCAGGATCCGGACCTCGTCTTTAGTGAGGTCCATGGGCTCTTTCCCCGTTCTCCTCGCAGGAGGAGTCTTGGGGAACCTGGGAGGGGTCGTTCTTGCTGCACTCGGTTTTCCAGCAGCTTCTTTGTCTTCGGGGCCGTCTCCATCTTCTGAATCCCCCAAGTCATCGGGGGGGTTTCTTAGGAGAATCTCCCAGGAGCTCTCCTCTATAGCTTTTTCTTCTTCTATCTCAAGCAAATTGCATCCAGGGTCATCAGGGGGATCGGGGTGCTTCATGGATAATCCCAGATCAAACTCAACTTTCTCTCCGCTGACGTTCAAAGATAGTTTTCCGTTCTTTACATCTATTAGAACGCCAGCAGTGGCCATGAAAGGCCGTCCCAGGATAATGGGGGTGTGTGCGTCTTCGGGCATGTCCATGACTACAAAGTCCACAGGCACATGCACCCCTCTCACATTCACGGGAAGGTCATCCACAACTCCCACCGGATATTTGACCGATCGGTCAGCTAGTTGTAGGGTCATACCGGTGGGCTCCAAATCGCCCATCCCTATCCTTCTGTACATTGACAAGGGCATCAAACTAACACTCGCTCCGAGATCGACGAGTGCACGATGAATCTTCACTGCCCCGATCGTGCAAGGAATAGAGAAGCTCCCCGGGTCTTTAAGTTTCGGCAGGTTTGCCCTCTGGATAAGAGCGCTACACTCCGCCGTCAACACTACTTTCTCTTTTCTAGACCCTCTAGTCACCAAATCTTTCAAGAATTTTGCATAGGAGGGGATTGTTTCGATTGCTTCTAGGAAGGGGATCTGCAAACTCAGGTCCTTGACCATGGCGAAGAACTTGCCATATTTCTCATCAATTTTTGCCTGAGCCAACCGTTGTGGAAATGGCACAACGGGTTTATACACTTTAGGGCTCTCTTCCCCCTCTTCTCCTTCTCTTCTTCAGAGACTCCCTCCGGAGTCATAAGATCTGATGACGAAGCACCGGTGTCGTTTGATTTTTTGATCGGTTTCTCAACGATTGATGGTGCTTCCGGGTTGCTAGGGGGCACTCTAGTAGGAATTTGTGTCCCGCTTCTCAGAACGATAGCGGACACATTTGCGTGCTCGTGCACGAGTGCCGATGTTTGGGTTGCTCCCCTCGGGTTCACCTCCGGTTATGGCGGTAATTGGTTTTGTGACCTTGCAAGGTTCGCCACTTGTAACCCCAGCTGGGTTACTTGGTCCGTGAGGGTCCGCTGACCCATTTCCAGCTTTTGGTTGATCCTCTCCTGGTTGGTAATATATTGAGTCAAGAGAGACTCAACCGGAGAGACGGCCCTCTGTTGGCCATACTGTTGCTGCTGCTGGAACGGCTGCTGATTCCTGGGAGCGTAAGATTGTTGCTGAAATGGTTGCTACTGTGGCCTAGCCGGCTGATAAGTTTGTTGCTGCGGCTGCTGAGGCGGTGAGGGCTGAAATGGTGGCCGGTAACTGAAGTTCGGGTGGTTCCGGTTGTTTGGAGAGTAGGCCGGGTTGGAATTTGTCCTTGGTGGATACGGCGCATTTCCCGTAGGGTTGTAAAATAGTGCGCTCGCCTGATCCAACGGTGGAGAGATGTCACCACCGTCAAATTCCCCAAAGAATTCGGACTCTACCGCAGAAATTTGCTGTGTACCGGCCCCACCGGCTCCTACCATTAGTGCGGAGATCTGGGTCGAAAGCAAGTCAAACTTGCTTGAAAGTTTGTCGACGTCCTCGACTCTGTGTATACCCCCGGATCTTGGTGTGGCTCTCTCGTCACACCACCGCTCATTGTTGGATACCATATTTTCCAGAATATGCCCGGCATCCTCCTCACTTCTAGACATGAAGGAACCCCCAGCCGCGGCGTCCATAGAAGATTTCAGGTCATCCCTCAACCCATTGTAGAACAGGTTAATAATCTGCCACTTCGGAAGCTCATGGTGAGGGCATATTCTTTGCATCTCTTTATATCTCGTCTAAGCTTCATGCAAGGACTCGTGGCTGGCCTAGGAGAAGGAGGAGATCTCACTCCTCAACTTCATGGTCTTCCCCGGAGGAAAGAACTTTGTCAGAAAAGCGTTGGAGAGATTCTCCCAGGTGTTGAAAGTGTTGGGGTCCTTCCCCCTTAGCCATTGCTTGGCTTTATCTCGCAAAGAGAAGGGGAACAGCTTCAGACGGATAGCCTCTGTCGTGACACCATTAATCCGGAAGGTGTCACACTTCAGCAAGAAGGAGTCTAGGTGCTCGATCGAGCTCTCCATGGGTGCACCCGCAAACTGATCCTGCTGGATCCATGTCACTAGAGACGGCTTCAGCTCAAAGCTTTGAGCCGCAATAGCTGGAGGACGGATGGCGGAAGTAGACTCGATGGATGGCATCGAGTACTCCAGCAGAGACTTTTGAGGCGGGGTGTTCTCCTCCATGGATTCGGGATCTTCTCTTCTTCGCTTCTCGGCGGCCAAACGCCTAAGGGTGGCGTTAATCTCTGGATCGAGGGGAATCAAGTCATCAAGACTCCTTGAACTCCTGCGCATGAAAAACAACAAACACCTGTGAAGCGACAAGTGGGAAAGAAACAGATAAAATAAGAAATAAAAATAAGGAAGAACAAAAAGAAAAAGAAAAAGGAGATTGCAAAAATTATCGCGATGTAGGGATGTGAGCTAGACACGGGGGTTCAAGAGATCCTAAAATAACAAGCACGTTGCCTCCCCGACAACGGTGCCATAAACTTGACCGGCGCCCCGCTTGCGTCACGGCGGCGCGGTGTCGTTTACCGCAAGTTTCACGGTTAGTGTAGGGTGCGGGAATATCGAACTCAGGGAGGCGAGGTTGTGCTTGGGTCAGGTAGGACCTAAATCACCCCGAGGGGCGAGCTAGCCCGAATCGGTAGATGGTTGTCACGAAAGAAAATAAAAGGGTGTGAACGAAAAGAAAGTAAACCCGGGACTTTGGTTTCCAACCCGACGAGAGACTCTCGCCGATACGGCCTTCGGGTATGGATAGCGATCGGGATTAGGGTCTAATGGTGAGACGTTGCCTCTGAAAGTGGTACCGGCGTCCCATGGGCCCGATATTCCGGTCGGTGCCCAGGATGATACACCGGACTTCCCGGATTCGATCAGTGGGCACTCCCATGTCCATTAACACTGATCGATCCCGGGAGCACTAAGCTCGCAACGATATCTCCCAACGTCTCATCCTGCCGCTCCCGCGTGCTAGGATTCGGCGTCTATGCTAAGGGCGTGAGCTATGGCTAGGGAGTCAACCGCCAAGTTTATTCCCCCTTGGCCCGACGGTCAAAGGCGGTCTTTTTCCCGCCAATGACAATGAAACACCCCGCGTAACCGTTAGATTCCTACTCCCTATCGATTTCCTAACCCTATAGACGCATCGGGAAGAGCCCCCGAAGGGGTTTCCACCAAAATCCCAGATTTGGGAACTACTCACAAAAATTCATGAAAACGCAATCTAAATGAAATTTAACCGTTGAAATCATAATCGGACAATTACAATGCGGAAGTAATAGAGTAATAAAGACAATACTAAAATTTTAGAAAGATCTGAAAACTTACTAAAGAGTAACAATTACAGCCGTCACAAGGAAATAAAACAGTAGAAAAACAGCAACTCCCGTTTCTGGAACCCTAGGGGTTCTATATATAGAACTTCGCATCAACCGATCGTTGACAAGTCAACCGATCGGTTGATCCGTTACAAATAAATAACAGAAAACAGCGAGTTTTCACCCGATCTCATGAACCGGTCGGGTGAGTTCTTGAGCGACCGGTTGGATCGTGGAGCAGTCGGGTGAAGCGATCGGTTTGACGTCCGTGTCTTCAGCTCTTCTTCTTCAGCTACAGATGAACCGATCGGGTGAGAGTCACCCGATCGGTTGGAATTCTGCTCGAAAAAACAGAGAACAGACGCCCGCAGAATCGGTCTGTGAACCGGTCGGGTGACTTCTTTGTGAGCTGCGGCAGAGACCGGGTGGTGCACGCGTGCATCACCCGATCGGTTGAAGATGACCAACCGACCGTGTGAGGGGCTGAAAGATGAAATCTTCGACGTTTGACCCCCTGGATCACGCGTGACTTCTCCCGTTGCTCCGGGGACTTGGGATATCATCGTTAAACGTCCCCTACGTGGTCGAACCCCTGCGATCATGGATAAACAAAGAAAAGTGAAAGAAAACGGGAAAATATACGAAAACGAATAAGAGACGGCGGAAAAACACGGAGAAACACAAAAGAAAACGTGCGTGAATATATGAAATATAAACGCACGTCATCCACTTCTTAAGTCTAAGGAAAGGACATTCAACAACTTCATAAAGGATAAGAAGTTCGAAAAGAAAAAGAAGGCACTAGCAGCAACATGTGACTCTTTATCTTCAGATGAAGAAGAAGAAATCAACGACCAATCTAATGAAGAAAAATGCACATATGTGTTTTATGGCATAAAGTGATAATGAGGTAAGTAGTTTAGATAATGAAGAACTACTTGATGCATTTAATGAATTATATACGAGAGTCAAGAAATTGAATTCTCAATATAAGGCATTAGTTCCTTCTCATAAAGAACTAACATCCTCTTCTTCTTCATTAGATAGTCTAAAAATTGAGAAAGAAACATTGTCTTCTCAAAATGATAAACTGCTGCATGAAAATGAGATTCTCAAATCTGAGAATCATAATATGATTTCACGCATTTCTATTTTAGATAAAGATATTTCTTCTCTAAAATTGAAATATGATGATATGTTTTCTAACATTAGTAAGTTTAATAAAGGAAAGAATAACCTAGATGATTGACTCAGAGTACAACATCCTGCTAATCATAGACAAAGTTTGGGGGTATAAGAATACTCTCAAATCCAATATTCTTGGTAATGTTACTTTAGAAAAGAAAAAGCATGTATTTATTAATGATACGAAAATGGATTCTTCTAATAATATGAAAAGAGATACTATTCATATTTCAAAGAAGACTATTTTTCTTACATCTTTTAAGAAAAAAATTATGCATAATATTTGGGTTCCCAAAGATATTTGTTTATATGATAAGGATATATATGTTTCTAACTTTATGAAAAATATTATTCTTTCTCCAACTTATTTAAAGAAACCAAATTCCACTTGGGTTTGGTTTCCTAAGGACTAGTCCTAAGGACCAATATAAAAAGGGTACCAATATTTATTGTTTATCTTTTAGGTACCCATAAAAGAAAGATGGATACTAGATAGTGGATGTTCTAAACTGTCACGGTCGCTTTTCGACCGGATATTTTTCGTGCGCGTATCTTCTTGTTCGTACGTGTATTTTTGTGACCTCCTCTTGTATCCCGAATGTGTGATGTTATATATCATTGTGACCCTTGGAAAGAGTAGTTATTTGTGGAATTTTTTGTGGACGTCATTTCACGTGTCGTTCTCCCACAAATCAGCTTTGAATGAAGGGGTGTCGTAACTTTAGATTTCGACGTTTGACCTTTTTATTTTTAGTTCCGTCTTTTGTTAACCTAGCTCGTGACTGATCATCGTAGTCTCGATCCTCTCATCGACACGGTCGTCCCGATATTTTTCTTATATTTTTCGGGCACCGTTAGATCGACCCTTCACCCTAATTATCTTCAATCTCTAATTAACCCTAGCTAATCCTAATTCAAATCTTAATTAAAAATCAAATTAGATCTAATCCTAGGAATCTTACGTAACATGAAATATATTCCTAAACTAATTGCACCCTAAGTCTACCCTCCCTCACACACACTCTCTCTCTAATCACCCCTCAGTGCACCCCTTTTCTAACCCATTTAGCAACCCATCCTCATTACTCACGAAACTCAGCCTAGGGTGTTCTCACCCGCCAAACGCAGCCGCCACAAACTCACGCACCCTTCTCTCTCACAAGTCGTCGACCACCTCTTCCTTACCGTCCGGCCATCGTAGCTCCGGCCACCCTTCCTCCCCTACGCAAAGCTGCCGCAACACCCCTTATTACCAGTCTTCCTCCCCATAAACACCGAACTGCCCTTCCACCTCCGTGTCGCAAATCACGCACATCCAACCACCCACCTTTGCCACCAGTCACCCCAAGCTGCCGGCCGTCCAGCCTCCCCATACCGGCAACCCCATCTCTCCGGCCTCCCCTAGCCGCAAACACATCCGGCCCCCTTGAAAACTGCCTATCCTCCCACATAAAGCAGCCCACATCCTCCACCTTAGACCCCATGGCCGCACCCCCTTGTCGCCAACCCATTTGCTGCCGGCCTGCACCCACCGCTGGCCACCCCATCTCCTATTTCCTACACCCTCTCTCCCCTTAAACCGCCCAGCCCCATAAAACTTCCGCTCTCCACCCTTGTACTGCCGACCCCCTCATCAATAGCACTATAAACAGATCGGCCATCCCACAGATCCGTTAGACCAGCCCCCGAGGCCAACAGCAAGCCAAGATCTCCCTTTCTTGTTGCCGTTCGCGCATCGTGCTACTGTTTTCTCTAGTTGTCGCCGTCTTCGCCGTAGTTCATCCTACCTCGATCGCTACCAAAATCCAACCCCTGACATCGCTACCCGACGGCAGTGTAGCTTTGGTGTCGTGTTCAGGTAAACCCTGAATCGTGGAACCCACACCGCATGTTTAACAAGATTAAAATTGTAAATTTCATTGTTTGGGTAAAATAACTAATTGAAGTTAATAATACAGGACTGTAGGTTGGATTGGTTGAGCACGTAGGCAGATTCTGGACTGTTGATCTGAGAGTTGCAGAACAGTTATTTCAGGCAAGTGAAACTTGCTCAGTTATTGTTAAGCTATGTTTAGGCTATTTGTGATTTTGTGTAAAAGAGACTGGGCGGTGAAATGATAGTCTCCTAGACACCATATTTGATCTAGCTTGATAAGGAAGCAAGATCCGACACCATATTTGATCTAGCTTGACAACGAAGCTAGATCCGACACCCTTGCCATGTCATTTCATGCATATCACATATCACGTTTATTTTGATATAACTGTACGCATTCAATAACTGTTTTTATTCTATAACTGTTGCATACCACATGCCATATCATGCATTAAATGTCATGAAATGAATGTGTATCACACGTTACTATTGAAATGTAAGCTGCGACGAGTAAGATTCTGACTCCTATAGCATGTAATGAGGATAAGTGCACCCCTATGCCAAATAAAGAACAAGTCCTGGCTCGTGTTACAGAAGCATGAAATGTAAGCTGCGGCGAGTAGGATTTTGACTCCTACATCATGAATGAGGCTAGGTGCACCCCTATGCCAAATAATGAGGCTAGGTCAACCCTATGCCATAAACACTTCCTGGCTCGTAATCCAGAAGATGGGCACCAGTTCATACACACGTGGAGGGGTATGGTTAAGTGGTCACTCAGCGTAGAAGTATGCCCGTATAACAACTTCAGCTGAAAGGCGTAAACCCTGTGCACGACGAGACTTGCATGTCTTTCATGAAATCGTGATATCTTGTTCAGTAGCTTTTTGCTACGACATGGTATGCTTCATAAAATATCATGTTCATTATAATTGTTGCATTCATGAAATAATATGCCATGTCATCATATTTCAACGGCTAAGTTGCATTCATCTTATAGCTGCTATACTTTATGTTTCCTTGCACAAAAGTATACTATTTCACTTTGGGAGATTTTTGCTGACATGTGCCCTTTTTTCTTTGGGTGTCACATGTCAGGCTTTGAGTCTGAGGTAGTTGCTGAGGACTACCAGGTTGCTGATGTCATGTTTAAGGCTTTTGCTGATGTGCAGTTCGATGATACTTGAGATCAGTCTTAGTCTTAGTTGGAGGCTTTTCTTAGTTGCTGCTGTTAGCTTTTGGTGCATAGCACCTTTTCTATGTGGTAGTTTCGGCCATGCTTGGGGCCTTTCATTTCAGACTATGTACTTTCTTTTTTATGACTATATCTCTGAATGTTTTTGAATAAAGATGTGGATGTTATTTTTGAATATTGGTTATTTATTTCCTGCTTTCAAAATTTATTATTATTGTTGTTTCATTGCAATACAAGAATCTTCGAATGGATGAACACATAGACGCTTATCGGACTGTAGCTTCACAGCTTCAAGTCTTAGCAGACCTCTTCGCGTATCGCCTTCCATACTTGGGAAGTGGAGGCATGACATAAACACATAACCAAAACATCAAAATTCTATCAACCGTTCAATTCAAAGATTGTGGCACCGTTACTTTTGGTGATAACAACAAAGGTAAAGTTATTAGCATTGGAACCGTCGGTGATCCAACTAAGCCAATCATCAAAAACATGCTCCTCGTTGACGGTTTGAAACACAATCTCTTATCCATTTCTCAATTATGCGATAAAGATTTTAAAATAGTTTTTGAAAGGAATGCATGCATTATATATGATCTTAATATGACCTCCGTTTATTAGAAGATCTTAATTTGGCTTCGGGCATCAGACTATCTTGGCGATTTCTTACTTCTACTGGTCTATGGGCAAAATTAATGCGGGAGAAATATGGTGGGACTTGTGGGTTCTTTGCGGCTAAAGGCTTGGCAGTGCAATCAGGTACTTGGAAGCATATGTTGAAAAGTCGAAGAATATCCCAAAAACTTATCAGGAGAGTTGTGAGAAATGGGCGCTCCACGCTTTTCTGGCAGGACAATTGGCTACATTGCGGGCCTCTTAAAGATATTGTTGCTATTCCTCATGGTGCCTCAATGAAGACTGTTAATGAATATTGGGTGAATGGGAGATGGCGAGATGATGTGGATATATCACACATCAAGCCGTATATCTCACAGGTGTCATTGACTTTTGGTTCCGATGGGTGGTCTTGGGTTGCTCCAGTGCGGAATGTCACAACAAATCAGAACCCGAGTTCATGTGGGCCTGCATCAGGTGGCACTAACATTTCGATTCCTCATCACACTTCGGCAGCTGGGCTTGTTAAGTCACCTAATTGTGGAGATTTCAGATTTAGGGAGGCATGGGAGGGGGTACGAGTACAGGGTACTAGCTTCAAGTTCAAAAATCTTATCTGGTATCCGGGTCTTATCCCAAAATTTTCCATCACTCTCCTAAGGGCTTTCAGAGGTAAGCTACTAACTAAAGACTTGATCAGTAGATGGGGGTTTAATACTACAGCGCAATGCGTTTTATGTGATGGAAACAATGTGGAGGATATTAGCCATCTTTTCTTTGCTTGTGATTACTCAAACTACATAATGAAGAGAGCTATGCTAAAATTAAATGTAAGAGTTCAGCTTGATCCAGATCTCCAAGAGGTGGGTGGGTACTATATTCAACATTTTGGGGGGAAAAAGATCTTAAGCAGATTGGCTAAAATAATTCTCTCCGCCTTGGTGTGGCACATTTGGAGGGAGAGGAATAGACGAATATTTGAAGATATAAAGAAGACGAAAACAACACTATTTGAGGAAATTTCTGCAGATGTAAGGGTTGCCATGCGAAACCAGGAGCCAGAAACTACGGATGAGGTGGATGTGTTTGCAAATTGGGAGCTGAGAGATAAGGGCTAAATTCATTGTATACTTTTTGGGGCGGGGTAACAATATTAAAGAGTGACGGCGCTTGTGCCCTATCCTTTTTATATTGACACCCCGTGCCCATCTATTGTATAGCTGTACATTTATTTAAATAAGATTGACTAACTTTCCAATATATATATATATATATATATATATATATATATATATATATATATATATATATATATATATATATATATAATGCATGAAAGTATCTTCAAATGATCATTGTTTACTAGCATCCACAGATAACGCATTATTATGGCATAAATGTTTTGGACATACTAACTTTAAGCATTTAGCATGTATTTCAAAACAAAAGTTAGTTTCTGGAATGCCTAATATATCTTTTACTCATACACAATTTTGTGATGCATGTCAACGAGGTAAAATGCATAAATCCTCTTTTAAATTGAAAGATGCTATCTCTACAAAAAGACCACTTGAACTTTTGCTTTTAGATTTAGTTGGTCCTTCTAGAATAGCCTCTTTAAATGGTAATAAATATGCATTTGTTATTTTTGATGATTTTTTAAGTTATACTTGGGTTTTATTCTTGAAGCATAAAAATGATGCATTTGAAAATTTTACAATATTTTGTAAAAGAATTCAAAATTTAAAATCTTCATCCATTAGTACTATTCGTAGTGATCATGGAGGAGAGTTTGAAAATGAATTATTTAAAAATTTTTTTAATAAACATGGTATAACACATAACTTCTCTTTTCCTCGAGCCGCACCACAAAATGGTGTAGTTGAAAAGAAAAATAAAACTTTACAAGAATGTGCTAGAACCATGTTATGTGATAGTGCTTTACGAAAATACTTTTGGACAGAAGCCGTTGCCACTGCATGTTATGTTTTGAATAGAATTTTGGTAAGACCACAAATGAATAAAACTTATTTTGAATTTTTTTATCATCGTATACATCGTGTATCTTATTTTAAAATATTTGGTTGTAAATGCTTCATCCTTAACACTAAGGATTCACTAGATACGTTTGATTCTAATTCAGACGGAAGGTATTTTTGTAGGATATTCTACACGTAGTAAAGCATATATGATTTTAATAAAAGAATCTTATGTATTGAAGAATCTCTTCCTGTAAATTTTGATAAGAAATTTTACACCTATTACACATTTAGATGAAGAAGATTATATTCCTATCACTAGTTCTTTAGAAAATACTAAGTTAGATGACAATGATTCTACAAATATCATTCCTGAGATTATTCCTAAAAATACAAGTCTTCCTAAAGCATTTGTTGAAGTTCCTAATCATCCACATGATCTAATTATTGGAGATATTTCTGATAGAATAAGAACTAGATCTCAAATAGGACAAATGACTAATTGTGCATTTATATCATCCATTGAACCAAAGAATGTTATTGAAGCATGTAAAGATAGTTCATGGATTATATCCATGCAGGAAGAACTTAATCAATTCAAAAGGAGTGATGTATAGGAATTAGTACCTAGACCTTCAGATCATCCTATTATTGGAACAAAGTGGGTATTTAAGAATAAATTGGATGAGTCTGGCCAAGTAGTTAGAAATAAGGCTAGATTAGTTGCACAAGTTTATAATCAGGAAGAAGGCATAGATTATGATGAAATATATGCTCCTGTAGCAAGATTAGAATCTATTAGAATGCTTTTAGCGTATGCATGTTACAAGGACTTTAAGTTATATCAAATGGATGTTAAAAGCGCGTTTCTTAATGGTATTATAAAAGAAGAAGTCTATGTAGAACAACCACCTGGATTTCAACATGAAAGTTTGGATAATCATGTTTTCAAGTTGAAGAAAGCATTATATGGATTAAAACAAGCACCTAATGCTTGGTATGAAAGATTAAAGAACATTTTGCTAAAATCTGGTTATTCTATTGGAAAGATAGATTCTACTTTATTTACCAAACATATAGATTCTGAAGTTATCATTATACAAATATATATTGATGACATAATTTTTGGTTCTACTAATGATTCTCTTTGTCAATACTTTTATAAGGAAATGCAGAATGAATTTGAGATGAGTCACATGGGTGAATTAACCTACTTCATTGGACTTCAAATCAAGCAAATGAAGGAAGGTATATTTATACACCAAAGTAAATATACGAAGGAACTCATTAAAAGGTTTGGATTAAAGAATTCTGCATAAAAGCGTACTCACATGGGTACATCATTAAATCTTGATAAAGATCGCAATGGTAAGAGTGTTGATCAAACACTATATCGAGGTATGATTAGATCATTACTTTATCTTATTGCAAATAGTCCAGATATTATGTTTTCTGTTTGTATATGTGCTAGATATCAGTCTGATCCTAAGTTATCTCATTTGACTGCTGTTAACATGATAATTAGGTATATCAAACACACATCTGATTTTGGTTTATATTATCCAAAATCAAATTTATCAATATAGAATATTGATAATAGTTACATATTATGTTATTATAAATATTGGAAGTGGAATTTTAACCATAAATTATAGTTATATATTATGTTATTATCAATATAGAATTTTTCTGGATTTTTTAGAATTATTTTACATTTTTATTAGTCGACTAGCAGATAGTTCTGGTCGACTAGGCCG
>CM061130.1:46568228-46778928 GCA_030789695.1 Scilla litardierei | reverse complement strand
TCTGTTGTGCCCGCTGTATTATATATTCTAAATGTATACCTTTTTATATACCTCACACTAAGGGACAAATTTAAACAAATCAAAGAAATGTATATCTTTTTGCTGTCTTATTCTGCAAACAGTCGGATATGTGTTGTCTTATCAATTAAATGTATTGAACGTTGTGCGCGCTGATGTAATAAATTATGGGAATTTTGTATTGAACGTTGTGCGCACAGAGGAATTATTCGTTACGACCGTTTTGCTCAACGCGCACAGCTGGGTGTATTTTGATCCGTTGTGCGTGCTGTATTATATTTTATAAATGTATACCTTTTTATATACCCCGCACTAAGGATCAAATTTTAACAAATCAAAGAAATGTAGATATTTTTGCTGTCTTATTCTGTAAACGGTCTGATATGTGTTGTCTTATCACTTAAATGTCTTTACACCATCAATCAACTGTTGCACATTAGATTTGCTTCAATGGTAATTTTTTTTAACTGGCCTGTCAGTCTGAACATTAATTAATTCTCCCCCAATTTTGTTTTCTTCTTTATTATTGGGTTTTTTTATTGAACGTTGTGCGCGCTGAAGTTATTAATTATGGGGATTTTGTATTGAACGTTGTGCGTGAAGAGTAATTATTCGTAACGTCCACGTCGCTCAACGCGCACAGCTGGGTGTATTTTGATCCGTTGTGCGCGCTGTAGATATTTTTTTAAACAAATCAAAGAAATGTAGATATTTTTGATGTCCTATTATGTAAACAGTAGGATATGTGTTGTCTTATCACTTAAATGTCTTTACACCCATCAATCAACTGCTGCGCATCAAATTTGCTTCAACTTTGATTTTTTAAATAATGTCAGACTGAACATTATTTAATTCTCGCCTGATTTTTTGTTTCTTTTATATTTTGGGATTTTTTATTGAACGTTTTACGCGCAGAGCAATTATTCGTTACGACCGTTTTGCTCAACGCGCCCAGGTGGGTGTAATTTGATCAGTGCTCGCAACCTTACCTTATGTTGCACATATGACGGGATGATTAACTGTGGGCAATGGAGCATGTAATACAGTTTTGCTCAGCACGCACAACGGTCATGGCATCTGACTGTTGTGTGCGATGGCCTATTGTGTTTAATTGCATACAGTTTGGCTTTGCGAGCAAAAGGGTCACATCTACGTCCAGTTGTGTGATTTGAGTAATTGTTGATAACAAGATATGGTTTTGCTCATCGCGCACATCGGTCAAACAAATCGATACGAACGTTGTGCATGCTAGTAACTGTGTGCACACAAATAGTTTATCATAACATATAGCATGAGCCTGTTGTGCGCCCTGGGGAATTTATAGTTCGGTGAACAGTGTTTGATCTGTAATATCTATGTCGGACATTGATTCAAGTGAGCATTAATGTATATATCACCTTATATCAATTTTGTATTGTCCTGTAATTGTATCAAATTAAATGACATAGTATTAAGGCCGGAATTCTAACAAACTACAACATTATGCTTTATAATGTACATAATGCATAAATGTAATTTATAGTTCGGTAAACAATTTTGCTCAGTAATATCAGTGTCGGACGTATATATCACATATATCCTTTTTGTATTGTCCTGCAATTGTATCAAATAAAATGACATTGTATTAGGGTCTGAATTCTAAAATACTACAACATATATACATTATTCTGTACATTACACAACAAAGTTGTAACTACAACTAAACATTTTGCAACTTCACAGTTTGGAACTGGTATGAAATTCAATCACGGGAATATCCTAATGGTACATTGAATCCCACTACGCAAAACTGTTCAGATAGTCATGCTGAACAGCTCAAGCAAGATGGCATTTATGATCAGCTCCAATAGCACACACCATCATCACTAGCATCCAGATCGTCCATAACGGTATACGTAGCCACTACTTTAACGAAGTTGGCTGTTCTGGATTCTTCAGCGCATGCCACTGTATGCGTTGAAGAAGCATCAATTATGAACGATAAATAGCATATTTAAGTAAAAAAATAGGGTATAAAGACATGCAACTTTACGTTTAGGCACTGATATAAAAATATATCACGGTTGCTTCTTCTCTGAAGAATCCGCTGCTGTAGTAGAACATATGAAGGAGCAAATAACATCTTCCAGTACACGTCAATTGCCGGTAGTATATTGTTCATCTTTGTGTGTTGAAGACGAAGCAGTGATGAACAACGAGAAATATTTAGCATTGTGAAGAAAAAATAGTGTATGAAGTAGAAACAGATAGATTCAGTTAGAATACTACCATTAAGAAGTGCAGTGGTTGACAAGCAGACAAGGTCTAGTGGGAAGAGAGGCTATTTATAGACGAATTGGACTGGCCCATTGATGAGGACGATAGACTACAGTAGAGTCACTGTGCATGATATTGTATTGGACCGAAAGACGAGTGAATCTACAACATATTGTTACCAGCCAGATGATGTTCCCAAGAAGGTTTGGCCTTTACGGTGCGCGTTGAGCAAACTTGAAGGCCAATAACAAAATTGCTCAACGCGCACAACGGGGAAAATAATGGCCGTTGTGCAAGTTGAGCAAATTATTTATGTTTGTACAATATTACTCATAATGGGACGTTACAAAATGGGACACCATCAAATCCAACAGCGTGACAGATGAGTATCATTCACAAAGATATATGGTGTCTTATTCTGTAAACAATACGATATGTGTTGTCTTTTCACTTATATGTATACTAGAAATTTCCCGTGCAAATTGTGCACGGAGCAAAAATAATTCCCCATGAACACGATAGCGGTTAACACGCGAAACTGGGAAGGAGAGGAAAGTGTGGGTGTGCGTGTCGTCAGCGTCGGGTGTGCGTGTCGTAAATACGGATGCCAAAAGGACAGGACCTAAATACAAAAGGGGAAGGAGTATGTATCTACACCCATCTATTTGCTTCAATGTGGATATATTAAGACTTAAGTGCTAATGCTACCAATTTCAAAAAAGAAAAGCTTTTGTATTCTCCCAACTAATTTCTCTACAATGCTTTTGTGTATTCCCAACATATTTTCTCAATCCAAGATATTTCCCCCCAAAACTTGACATGACACTGCCACATAGGACAAATTCAAAAGCTGTTCTCAATTGTAATATAGAATAGTTTGGCTCCGCGCGCAAAAAGGTCACAATTACGTGCAGTTGTGTGAACTGAGTAATTGTGGATAATCAGATACGGGTATGCTCACAGCCCCCACATCGGTCAAACACATTATGTGACCGTTGTGCGCGCTGAGTAATTGTGTCCAAACGTAAATGTTTTATCACAACGTATATAAGGACGGTCACAATTTATGCCAGTTGTGCTCGCTGGGTAAATCATATAACGGTAAAAAGTTTTTACATAGGTAATTTCAATTTTGGACATTGATTCAAGTAAGCATCGATGTATATATCACATATATCAATTTCGTAATGTCATGCAATTGTATCAAATTAAATGACAGTGTATTAAGGTCTGAATTCTATCATACTACAACATTTATACGTTATATTGTACATACCACAACAAATTTGAAACTACATTTCGTACATAATGACATAAAACACCAAAGAATATCTACCCACAAACACTCTTCTCCGTCGATGATCAAAAATACATTATAAGACAAGAGAGGCTTGTGCGCCAAAGGCCCGGCCACCTCAAAAACCTGGAGGCGAAGGAGGAGGAGGAGGTGGTGATGGTGGGGCAACAGTACGGATGTCTCTAGGAGAGGGCACCAGAGTCTCCATCTTCTCTTGTATGTTCGACATTATGAGCATCATAGTGTCGAAGTCGCTACGCAGAAGTGAGATCGCCAGATTGGTGTTGGAGAGATGGGTTTCAATTTCTCCTAATCTATGAGTAAAGTTCACCGGCTGATGGGAGGATGATGAAGCAGCAGATGCGGGGCTTACATTGCCTATGAGTATATCCTTAAGCTGACGTTGTTCATCTGTAAGTACAGAGACAGACGTAGTAAGCTCCTCGAGTTTGCTACGGAGGTTGTGCAGAACAGAGTCCTGACGGCGAGACATCCCAACCATAGAGAGGAGGCTGTTACTGTTGTCCTCGAGTGGGGCTTTTTTAGCCGGAGATGGAACTGATGAACCTGCATGTAAAGGAGGAAACCCAGGAGGAGACAACAGCACATTGTGTTCACCTTGAGTTGGACCAAGCGAAAGTGAATCACGCAGAATGGGTCTATTGGCAGGGAACGATGAGGGAAGGTGATCATCGTGTTCAGGTGACGGTGAATCATCATCACTAACTCCCCAAGAGCCAGAAGAATTCGACTCACGAGATCATTTTGGCGGCATGAAGAAACCGGAGTACGAAATGCGAGAGTGTTGAGATGAAGAAGAAAACAGAACTACAGACCAAAGGAAAGAGGAATGAAATTTTCCGCGAAACCCCTGGTCTACTGACTCCATTTATATATAATGATTGGTTATTTTAATCTCAACCGCTGGATTACATATGGAAGTGGAACTGACTAAAACGATCTCATCAGACGGCTGGGGTAAAGCATCCGTTCGGATGGGCAAAAAAAATCGTAATGAAGGGCTTACACGGAAACCGAGGTTCTACTTGACTCATTCTCCAGTTACCACACGTGAACATTATTAAGAAGAAAGCAGAATCATTTACTGTCATCATTATGTACCTCCGAAATGAGATTGTACAAGGTGGCAGTTGTACTTTCATCATTACGTGGCATACCGATTGCGTCTCGCAACCGATCTATAAATATCTATTGTTTAGTAGCCACTGCACGTTCAGGAGCGATGTGTATTCAAACGGAATGTAAATGCCCATGAGGTGCATGTATATCAGTCCAGCCTTAAGCCGCCGATTGGCACCCGATCTATTACCTCGGCCTCCACCTTTACGGCAGTAGTCCTCTCTATTGACAAGGATTCATGAGTAACAGGCGGGAACTGATATAATGGAGCCGGTGCAAAGGCAGGAGCGATGTGTATTCAAACGGAATGTAAATGCCCATGAGGTGCACGTATATCGGTCCAGCCTTGAGCCGCCGATTGGCACCCGATCTATTACCTCGGCCTCCACCTTTACGTCAGTAGTCCTCTCTATTGACAGGGATTCATGAGTAACAGGCGGGAACTGATATAATGGAGCCGGTGCAAAGGCAGGAGCGATGTGTATTCAAACAGAATGTAAATGCCCATGAGGTGCACGTATATCGGTCCAGCCTTGAGCCGCCGATTGGCACCCGATCTATTACCTCGGCCTCCACCTTTACGGCAGTATTCCTCTCTATTGACAGAGATTCATGAGTAACAGGCGGGAACTGATATAATGGAGCCGGTGCAAAGGCAGGAGCGATGTGTATTCAAACGGAATGTAAATGCCCATGAGGTGCACGTATATCGGTCCAGCCTTGAGCCGCCGATTGGCACCCGATCTATTACCTCGGCCTCCACCTTTACGGCAGTAGTCCTCTCTATTGACAGGGATTCATGAGTAACAGGCGGGAACTGATATAATGGAGTCGGTGCAAAGGCAGGAGCGATGTGTATTCAAACGGAATGTAAATGCCCATGAGGTGCACGTATATCGGTCCCGCCTTGAGCCACCGATTGGCACCCGATCTATTACCTCGGCCTCCACCTTTACGGCAGTAGTCCTCTCTATTGACATGGATTCATGAGTAACAGGCGGGAACTGATATAATGGAGCCGGTGCAAAGGCAGGAGCGATGTGTATTCAAACGGAATGTAAATGCCCATAAGGTGCACATATATCGGTCCAGCCTTGAGCCGTCGATTGGCACCCGATCTATTACCTCGGCCTCCACCTTTACGGCAGTAGTCCTCTCTATTGACAGGGATTCATGAGTAACAGGCGGGAACTGATATAATGGAGCCGGTGCAAAGGCAGGAGCGATGTGTATTCAAACGGAATGTAAATGCCCATGAGGTGCACGTATATTGGTCCAGCCTTGAGTCGCCGATTGGCACCCAATCTATTACCTCGGCCTCCACCTTTACGGCAGTAGTCCTCTCTATTGACATGGATTCATGAGTAACAGACGGGAACTGATATAATGGAGCCGGTGCAAAGGCAGGAGCGATGTGTATTCAAACGGAATGTAAATGCCCATGAGGTGCACGTATATCGGTCTAGCCTTGAGCCGCCGATTGGCACCCGATCTATTACCTCGGCCTCCACCTTTACGGCAGTAGTCCTCTTCATTGACAAGGATTCATGAGTAACAGGCGAGAACTGATATAATGGAGCCGGTGCAACGGCAGGAGTGATGTGTATTCAAACAGAATGTAAATTCCCATGAGGTGCATGTATATCGGTCCAGCCTTGAGCCGTCGATTGGCACCCGATCTATTACCTCGGCCTCCACCTTTACGGCAGTAGTCCTCTCTATTGACAAGGATTCATGAGTAACAGGCGGGAACTGATATAATGGAGCCGGTGCAAAGGCAGGAGCGATGTGTATTCAAACGGAATGTAAATGCCCATGAGGTGCACGTATATCGGTCCAGCCTTGAGCCGCCAATTGGCACCCGATCTATTACCTCGGCCTCCACCTTTACGGCAGTAGTCCTCTCTATTGACAGGGATTCATGAGTAACAGGCGGGAACTGATATAATGGAGTCGGTGCAAAGGCAGGAGCGATGTGTATTCAAACGGAATGTAAATGCCCATGAGGTGCACGTATATCGGTCCCGCCTTGAGCCACCGATTGGCACCCGATCTATTACCTCAGCCTCCACCTTTACGGTAGTAGTCCTCTCTATTGACAGGGATTCATGAGTAACAGGCAGGAATTGATATAATGGAGCCGGTGCAAAGGCAGGAGTGATGTGTATTCAAACGGAATGTAAATGCCCATGAGGTGCACGTATATCGGTCTAGCCTTGAGCCGTCGATTGGCACTCGATCTATTACCTCGGCCTCCACCTTTACGGCAGTAGTCCTCTATATTGACAGGGATTCATGAGTAACAGGCGAGAACTGATATAATGGAGCCGGTGCAAAGGCAGGAGCGATGTGTATTCAAACGGAATGTAAATGCCCATGAGGTGCACGTATATCGGTCCAGCCTTGAGCCGCCGATTGGCACCCGATCTATTACCTCGGCCTCCACCTTTACGGCAGTAGTCCTCTCTATTGACAGGGATTCATTAGTAACAGGCGGGAACTGATATAATGGAGCCGGTGCAAAGGCAAGAGCGATGTGTATTCAAATGGAATGTAATTGCCCATGAGGTGCACGTATATCGGTCCAGCCTTGAGCCGCCGATTGGCACCCGATCTATTACCTCGGCCTCCACCTTTACGGTAGCAGTCCTCTCTATTGACAGGGATTCATGAGTAACAGGCGGGAACTGATATAATGGAGCCGGTGCAAAGGCATGAGTGATGTGTATTCAAACGAAATGTAAATGCCCATGAGGTGCACGTATATCGGTCCAGCCTTGAGCCGCCGATTGGCACCCGATCTATTACCTCGGCCTCCACCTTTACGGCAGTAGTCCTCTCTATTGATAGGGATTCATGAGTAACAGGCGGGAACTGATATAATGGAGCCGGTGCAAAGGTAGGAGCGATGTGTATTCAAACGGAATGTAAATGCTCATGAGGTGCACGTATATCGGTCCAGCCTTGAGCCGCCGATTGGCACCCGATCTATTACCTCGGCCTCCACCTTTACGGCAGTAGTCCTCTCTATTGACAGGGATTCATGAGTAACAGGCGGGAACTGATATAATGGAGCCGGTGCAAAGGCAGGAGCGATGTGTATTCAAACGGAATGTAAATGCCCATGAGGTGCACGTATATCGGTCCAGCCTTAAGCCGACGATTGGCACCCGATCTATTACCTCGGCCTCCACCTTTACGGCAGTAGTCCTCTCTATTGACAGGGATTCATGAGTAACAGGCGGGAACTGATATAATGGAGCCGATGCAAAGGCAGGAGCTATGTGTATTCAAACGGAATGTAAATGCCCATGAGGTGCACGTATATCGGTCCAACCTTGAGCCGCCGATTGGCACCTGATCTATTACCTCGGCCTCCACCTTTACGGCAGTAGTCCTTTCTATTGACAGGGATTCATGAGTAACAGGCAGGAACTGATATCATGGAGCCGGTGCAAAGGCAGGAGCGATGTGTATTCAAACGGTAGTGATCATCAAGGTAATAGGTGCAGTCAATAGAAAGGGTGTTCTCCTCTCTTCCAAGAGAGTCTTCAACACACAACACACTTCTCCTTCAAGTTCTACTTCAAGGCATATGGGATTGTAAGTGTTGCTTTCATAATTTCATAACTTTCGTTATTTTGTTTTTGTGCTAGGTTTGCGAGAGCGGTTTGCTTACTCCCAAGTTGTAGGAGTGAAGGACATCGATTGTATTCGATTTCACTTGTAGGGTTGCTACAAGTGGGTTTAAAGGCAACCTCAAGTTCGGGTTCTAACTTGAGTATTCGGAGTTATCCGGGTGGAAGGGACGTAGGATAACCGGGAACAAGGCGGGAAGTTACATGGGTAATCCGAACCCTTGAAACATAATTGCGTTTGTATTTGTTTATTATTTGGGTTTAATTTTAATTCCGCACTATATTTGTTGATCATATATCATATATGTGTGAATTTTGTGATATGGTCTCCATGTATGCTATATATATGTGTGTTGTGATTTGAGACGTTAAGTTTCCTTCGTGTATCTCAATGTTGATATTGGACTTTCGTTCCTCTTATCACCTAAGTTTATAATGTGGTTTTATGATTTTTTGGATTTTATATATATTTAGACTCTTATTTGGCACGATTGTTGTTATTTTACGCCCACCTTTTGGATAATGCCATAGGGGGATCGAAATAAACAAACAGAATCATAATGAATGTTCTAGGTATGGTCTAATAAACAGACATACAAAAACTGGATGTAGGTTGATACACTGTTTTTTTATACATCGGAGGTTGCTACATTGACTCTCCAAATTTGGATGGCCCTGTAGCAAACCGGCAAAATGATTCCAGTTTTGCAGCACGGTTGATGGAGGGAAAACGCCATATTTGGCGTGTTGTTGCAGTGTGGTTTGGAGATGATATAACCGGCCAACTTCCGCTTAGACTTGTATGGAGTCGTCGAATATAGCTTAATTCACGTAAACTAAATATGGGAAAAAATACCTAATTAAATGTCACATCATCTACCAACTAGATTCAATGGGGTTGGATAGTGGGGTGTCTAGACTCGAGAATATATTGTGGGGCCCACTAAACAATATGTGTACCTTCGCGTTCGAATGTTGTTAACTGGGCAATTTGCAGTAGGTTTCGCGTCGTTCCGCTGTGCTGCGTTGAAAAATTCTATCTTTTTCCTTCTGTGGGCTCCACTTTCATGTGTTACTATTAATAAGACGAAAAGCGATGGTACGTAGAGATGGATGAGGTGGATGAGGTGAGAGGTTGGTGGGACCACAAACAAGAATTCGACCGGTCATCTACTCATCCATTTGCCGAATTTGCTGGTACTTTGTTTGAGAAAAGTTTTTCACGTAAGCGCCATATCAGCGAATATTTGTATCCATTCTGACAAGTAAAACATTTTAGTCGTTTAATATATCTCCTCACACAACTGTATACAGTAATGCCATTTGTGCGCGATGAGGAAATTCGTATAATAAATCCAAATATTCGACCGCGCACAACTATCCCTCATTTACGCATATACTGCGCGTGACTAAATTATGTTTGCTCACCGCGCACAACGGTTCAAATTTTGCCCCGTTTTGCGCGCTCAGTAATTAATCCGCCGTTTATTTATACTTGTAATAACAAACGGAAGAGCGAGAGAGTCAAGAATCAAGATGGCCACCCATAATGCTGGACCCGGCAAAAAATTTGAGTTGCCGCCAAACTCGGAGTATTAATGTAGCAGACCGCAAAAAAACCCCGTGAAGACCCCAGAAAACCCCGACATGCATCCGGTCAAGTGGAGGATATTTATCCCGCCAAATTTGGGGATATATCACCATTCGCCATGATTTGTGCCTTCACTACAGATATGGCTGAGAAATCGTGTCAGTGGGACGAAGAAACTTTGCAAGGCCAGTCTTCAGAGGGAAGAAGAGACGGTGACATCGATGATAACCGTTCCCTTCATGACAGGGGGATGTGCGGCCGCAGTTGCCTGAGACTCCCCTAAGGGATACGTGGCCATGGGGAGGTCTCGTTCCGGCAGGCTATGTCCCCCCGGCGTACGAGGGGGCATTGCTGTTGAATCCGCCCACTGACGTTCCATCGGAAGGTACTAGGGGGAACCGTCACCGACCCTTCTTCCCCGTCTGGGACGGCGAGTCTGCATTGGTGGATAGGGGGGTGGCCAGTCGGCTGGTGGAGAACTCCATCCTTCCCATTGACCAAAGTGTCCTGGGTCAAATTGACATTGAAAGGCTCGCTAACTCAGTCGTTTATGGCAGTTACCAGGTTAAGTACTAATTTCGTCTCGTTGTGCTGTTGCCTTACTCTTACAGTCTTACTTATCCATGATTCCCTGCAGACATCATTGGTCGGGGCGGAACTGCGTCGCCGAGTGGTGCAATTGTTGATTGCCGAGCGGAAAAAGGCGGTTTCCTTCGAATCTCAACTTAAGGATTTGAAGGAGCAGCTGATGAAAGAGAGAGACCGCAGATCTCAGGCGGAGTGGGAGGTTACGAAAGCTAAAGATCGGGCGGCCTCTATGTCAGCGGTTCGAAAGAGCTCCGAAGAGCGATGGTACGTAGAGAAGAGCAGTCTCCTGGCTCGTATAGCCGAGTTGGAGAGAAACTCGCTTCCTCCAAACTCGATTGCAGACGTGAGGCATGAGGCTGAGGCGAGGAAGCGTCAATGATCTGGTCGGGAGTCCGATGGAGGATCGGCCCAAACGTAGGACGGTTTGGCTACCAACGCGCCCTCCAGCGAGGCGTCTGTGTGAATCGTGGCCATCTTAGTACACCAAATGGTTTTCATATTTTGAGAGGTGAACATGTGATGGTTTATGCGTTAGTAATGAACCCTGAACATTCAATTGGCAATGAACACCGTCTGGTGCAGTCTTTTACTGCTTGTTAGTTTAAATATCTGTTTGCCAACCATTAGCGATCTTCGTACACCGATTGCTTAATTTCTTGTGGATATTAAAACTATTAGCATACATCCATCACAGAAATGGACAAGGATGGTGTGAAATATCGAAGTTGCACGGGAATATGTTGGGGTTTTGGCGGACCCCCAGAGCTCGGATCCGTATCCGTCCTAAGTCGGACGGACCACGGAGGCACATAGGCGCAGCGGAAAAACAGAAATCTTAATTTCTACACTAGCTAAACAATTTAGCTAGGCTCTGGGGAACCAGAACCCAGCCCGATCTATGCCGACTTGGAGTGGGTCTGACCACTCCAAGAAGGATCTACACTAAGCGACTAATTAAAATTACGCTAAAACGCTTAACCACATACCCGGAATCTTGGCCCTGGAGCAGGCAAGATGTACCGCACCGTCTTGAGAAGCTCCTCGTAGCCGAGCCGCGTTGACCCGATCTCCCTGAGCCGCCTCGCACCCTCGCACTGATCCGCCCGAGCCGCTTTCGCCTCCGAGCCGATCACACGCGGTAGAAAGTTTCACTTGAGAAGAAACCCGCGTCTTAGACGTCCGGATCGGATCCAAACCCCTTTCGTAGTCGTGCTAGGACTACTCCAGAGAATAGGAAAGTAGAGAGAGAGATTTAGTCGCGGACCGAGCTTGCTCAATAATTTGGAGCTACCCGATCGTTGACTGGTGTGTTTTTCAACGAGGAGAGTGCACCCCTATTTATATAGGGAGTGAGCACTCAACATCTCGTTGCGGGCAATGTGGGACAATTCCCATGAAGAAAAAAACAATTAAGCCATTTGGCTTAATTTCAATTTTAAAGTTAGCCTTTCACAAAGTCAAACTTTAACGAATTAATTCTCCTCACATACTAAACTTCAGACACCAAACAAGCTATCAATCAGAAGAGCTTGGAATGGTGAACGCGTAGGAACTGACGGCGACGAATTTCGACTTCGTTTGACCCCTCAAACAATTGCTCAAAGTTTAGCAATTTCTCAAAATTCGTAGCCGTCATTAGGGTTTCAAAAAACCCTAATTGACTTAAGTTGCGGGCGCGCCTGCTAGACTTAGCGGGCGCGCCCGCCCAAGGGGGGAAGGGCGGGCCACCCGCCCGCTGCTGCAGCGGGCCGGCGCCCGCTGTGCAGTGGGCCGTGCCCGCTGCATCAGCGGGCGCTGGCCCGCTGTGCAGCGGGCGCCCGCCCGCTGCACACAGCGGGCCATGCCCGCTGCTGCAGCGGGCCGCGCCCGTTTTGCCCTTGCACATGGGCCTCTTGGCCCGGTGGGTCTAACCCACTTCCCCTTGAACTCTTTCTGCGTTTCTGGGCTCGTTTGAGCTCCGATTTGGACACGGTTTGAACCTGTGTTTAGACCGGGACGATCCCGTCATCCAGGTAACCCTTTCCAACAAGTTTGTTCCTACTAAATTCGTCGTAACTAATTTACAACACGTTTAGTTAAAGTTAGCATCTAATGCAACGTTATGTCCCTATTGCTATTGCGACTAACTTTCATAACTTAACTTGTGAATATCATCAAATGACATTTCTCTCTATTCTATATTCCTATTACTAAGACACGAGTACTACTCGGTGTGAGACCCTACAGCCTGACCTTACTACAGGTTGGGGCTCGAAACCCCTAGACGACGGTCACTACGAGCAGTAGCTGTCGTCCCTGTTTCAGAGTCATCATAACGTGATCGACCCTTTGACAAAAGTATCATAGGGTTTGCATTGGCTGTGTCAGTGATGAATTCCGTTAGCTAAAATCCCTTCGTCAAGACTGTGTTTGATGTTGGCCTAGGGTATGGTTTTCTGTCAACCCCATTAGACAATAGTGGTCAGTATACGGCGGTCTTTATTGTATACACATTGTACTACTTGCAACGTACCCCGGCCGAGGATTAACATAAAGACCGTACTGAGCCTATAACACTAACTTCCCTTTAATGGAAGTGACGAATCCCATCTTAGTCACTTACTCACCTAGAGAGCTTCTGGTGCAACCCAACCTAAGATCTTTCATCAGAACTGGTCCTCGAAGCTAGATCATGGGTCTAAGCTACACCGTCCGTTCACAGGTTTATACAGATGACTTCAGGTCTTGAGGATCAACTAACCTATCGTCACCCTAGAGTTATTGAAGACAGATCATTAAAGTTAACCATTTAATAACTCAAACTTGGTCGTTCAGTGAACTCATTCTCCAATGAGCACCTGTGTCTCGTCTCCGACTTCAGCAAGTCGAATGACTATGAGATCATCATTACCCGAAGGTAAGACGAAGACACAGTGATCTATCCGATGTGTCGATATCCAGTTCTCGACACATCTATGATCACGAACCGTTTTAGACTTACGTTTCTATTCGGTCTCTTACTTACTCATAATCGAGATCTCATCTAGATATGTAAGGACCTAACTCTAAGTCTATGGATATTATCCAAGTATATTAATACAAACGATTTTATACTTAGAATAATACGTACCATATACGGTATGAACAAGACGTATAATCAAGATAAATTGCCTTATGGGCATATATCTTCCTACATCTCCCACTTGCACTTAGGCTATTTATCTTGGTATCTCATGCCGTTATAGCATATCAGTCACTTTGACATTTGATATGGCAAACCTAAGAATGGTTCTACTAATAAGTATCTACAACGAATTTTAATGGATTGAAATTACATCTCTTGATCACACAAGGTTGATCCTTTGGAAAAATGATCTGGATCAATTTTCCTAACTTTGTATAGCTAACAGTTAGCTTATACTATTTAGATGTGGGGTCTTACATTTCCGTAAGTCAGTTCTAGCTCACTCCACTTTATTGTGTCAATATGTCAAGTACACATTTGACGCCCTAAGTCTCTATATATACTATTAAATCAAAACAATTTTGACTTAATGATTTATATAGAAGATTCATTAAAGTGAAAAATCCTTTTTACTTAGTACGAAAAACGGAACTAAGTATATGAGCTCGCTCCCACTGACTTTAAGAATTACCTGGTCAAATTTCTTTAACATAATATCTAAATCATATTTAGGTTTATGTGCAAAATATAACCATTTGGTAAGTGCCTTAGATGGAATGCACAAGTGTCAGATTCGGTTTGACGAATGAGTCAAGTCAAGATCGTTTTAAGGAAACTTGACATTGACTCGTTCAATCAAAACGTCCTATACTGTACTTATTCCTTTAACCACATTTAGTATTAACTCTTTTAATAACTAAATGCAGTTAATCACGAGTTAATATTGATATGCGTATTTATTGTGATTGCACACAATTTATACGCCCCCTGGAACCTATACTTAACTACTGATTGACTTCAGACATTTAGTCAGCTTCAAAATCAATATTATCGAAGCTATACATCATTATTCGAAAATATACGCAACCATCACAGTAAAGTCACATCCACAGAATTTGAGCCAATTCAATTTCAATTGCAACAATCGAGACATTCATTCCAAAACAACGGGTTCATAAAAGGAACCTTAATTTGTTTATTAAAAATAAACTTTGAGTGCAAAGCACTCATTCATTGTTTTCGATCTTTAAAGATGATACATTTTATTCAAATAAGAAAAATATCATCTCCATCACGATCAGCGTCTCCAGAAGTCTTTGAGCGGTCCCAGCAGCAACTGTTGCTTTAATTGCCGACCGATCTCTGTGCTTCTCTAATCTCCAGTTCTTATCAGCCACCTGTATACAGTACACAGATGTCTATAAGTATCTCATACTATATGAATGGAAATGATTGCATTTAATTGAATTTTAATTTGTACCTGAGGTAGAGGCATCAGTATGCCCCTTCTTCTTCTCTGCAAGATAGATCTTGCAGTTCCTCTTCCAGTGGCCAATCTTGTGGCAATGGAAGCACTCAGATTTCGACGGGGCCCCTTTGTTCTTTTTCTTCCCATTCTTAGCCTTCGCAGGTTGTGGGACCTGCCTCTTCTTCCCTTTGCCTTTCGGCTGGTCGGAAGTAGCAGAGCCAACAACCAGTGCAGCCGGCTTCTTATGAATCTCCTCAAACTGCCGGAGCATATTGAGGAGACCCGGAAGATCCGTCTCAAGGCTGTTCATTATAAAGCCAGTTATAAAAGGCTTGAAATCGGGAGTCAAAGACTTTAGGATAATGTCCGTGGACATCTCATTGTCCAGGATAAATCCTAACTGGGCGGCGTCCTCTACGTACCCGATCATCTTGATAACATGATCCTGTACGGGTTCCGTCCCCATCTTGGTGCCCCAGAGGTTGCTAGTGGCCTCGAACTTGGCAGCTCTTGATCGCTTGCCATACAACTCTTGTGCGTTGAGGAGCATGCTTTGAACATCCATATGTTCATGCTTCCTCTGCAACTCGTTGGTCATCGAAGCCAGAGTAAGGCACCTGGCCTTCTCTGCATCCCTCTGGTACAATTTGTAGGCTTCCTTTTCCTCGTGGGTCGAATCTTCATCCGGTTTATCTGGAGCGTCCTCGAACAGTACGTATCCTATTCCGGCTAGGGAAAGGGCCAACTTGATGTTCCTAAGCCAGTCTTTGTAGTTCGTTCCATCCAGCACGTTCTCCTCAACCATGTATCTAAGTCCCGAATCCATTCTGTATTTTATAGATACTTTAGTTAGTATATGTTCGTAGTATAGTTTTAATGGTTTTAATAAAACTATATTCTCCCACTAAATTTATTTAAAGCCATAACAATAAACAATTTATTATAAAATAATATTTGTGAGAGAGGGATCCGACTACCGTGAGTCTGACAACCTTGAGTGTATCTCAACAAGTTGTCCGACTCTGCAGTCGGTAGACGAACTCGTCGTCAATCATATTTACTATGATTCCCTATCGATTTTTACCCCTAGTCATTTGTGATCATGAGTGTGCTCATCCGGATCACAATGGCTAGCCTAGTCGGACCCTTGTTTTCGTGTCTAGCCTGACTTGCCCCTTTGCTCGGTGTATGCACGACGCGCCGGTTTGGGTCAGGTCTTAGACTACATTCTTGGTTAGACTTACGCCGAAGCTCGAGGGATGAGACAACGGTTTCAGTCAGGTTAAGATGTCAATCAAGAAATCGGTTTCTATAAGATTGACATGTCACGGCTTGAGTGTAGCTCAACAACCGGAACATGTTTCTTACAGTTGCCAACTCCTAAAACAAGGAGGGCTACGATTTATCTTGAACAAGATTATTATCGTATTGACTTAGGTATAGTCGATGGACTTACATAGTCATGAATCGACTCTTTGCGGTCCAGCGGACGCGGCCAGGGAATTGACTAAGCCAGGACCACTTGTTACCCAGTCTAGCTAGGTTGGTCCAAAAACTTTAGCCAAGCACATTGACCGACATCATGATCCATTGAAGGAGTTGTCATCAATCTTATGTTTTCCAAACAACTAATGGCTTTTATTTAAAAGAACTAGTTAATCCTTATCAACTAGTGGATCCTAAAATTCAAAAATTTTCAGATTGGTTGAACATCTTTTATTAAGTCCTTATCAACTATAAGGTTCTACGTTCAACTTACTACCCAAATCTTATTAGGTTTTTAATAAAACAATTCAACATTTTTGTCTTTTGTGAAAATCATTATTTAAACATTTTAATGAAATGATTTCCAAACAAAGGGACTACCCTAATCAGGTATTAGGTTCAATGTTGTTTTGTTTTATCAAACATAACATGTCACTATCATGTTTTAATGGCTAACCTAACAAGGTTTGTGTATACATTATACAACATGAAATGAAGCAACTAACTTTATCGGCAAAAAAGAAAGTTTCATTTTTAGTGACATATAAAAGGTATTTGCAAGTTTTAAAAATTATCTATATAATACAAACATGCAAATCTAAATTTTAACACTTAAAATTAAAGATTAAAATTTAAAGCCTTCATAAAAAAAAAATTTTATCGCATAAAACTAGGTCGTACAAAATTATCTAATAATTTTAAACCTAGGCCTTTAAAATTTTTAACCTTATTTCTAAAATTAAAATATCACATAAAAATTTTAGAAACATCTATGTAGTAAAAGAAATTAATTTATATTACATCTCATGAAATAAAATTATTTCTATTATTTACATATTTAAAACAATTTTAAAACTCTTTTAAAATCTTTTAGAAATCCTTTTTAGAAGCTTTCAAATAAAGTTTAAAGATTTCTAACATTTATGTAACTAAAGAAAAATTCTTAAATTTCAAAAATAAAATTTTTCTAAAGTTTACATAAACTTTAAATACCCTTTAAAATTTTTCATATTTCAAAAATTTTATACAGTATTTAAATGTTGGATGCCTATTTAAAATTTATCGCATAAAGTAAATAGTCCAAAATAAAATTTTCGTGTTGCATAAACAATTTTTTAAAAAACACGAAACAATTTTAAAAAACTATTTAACATTAAGCAAAATAGTTTGTACATGAAAGCTAAGCATTTTTTTTTAACTATTTTAAAAAAGTCGCTATAGTAGATCTATAGCATAACCTGGCTCTGATACCACTGTTGGGGTTTTGGCGGACCCCCAGAGCTCGGATCCGTATCCGTCCTAAGTCGGACGGACCACGGAGGCACATAGGCGTAGCGGAAAAACAGAAATCTTAATTTCTACACTAGCTAAACAATTTAGCTAGGCTCTGGGGAACCAGAACCCAGCCCGATCTATGCCGACTTGGAGTGGGTCTGACCACTCCAAGAAGGATCTACACTAAGCGACTAATTAAAATTACGCTAAAACGCTTAACCACATACCCGGAATCTTGGCCCTGGAGCAGGCAAGATGTACCGCACCGTCTTGAGAAGCTCCTCGTAGCCGAGCCGCGTTGACCCGATCTCCCTGAGCCGCCTCGCACCCTCGCACTGATCCGCCCGAGCCGCTTTCGCCTCCGAGCCGATCACACGCGGTAGAAAGTTTCACTTGAGAAGAAACCCGCGTCTTAGACGTCCGGATCGGATCCAAACCCCTTTCGTAGTCGTGCTAGGACTACTCCAGAGAATAGGAAAGTAGAGAGAGAGATTTAGTCGCGGACCGAGCTTGCTCAATAATTTGGAGCTACCCGATCGTTGACTGGTGTGTTTTTCAACGAGGAGAGTGCACCCCTATTTATATAGGGAGTGAGCACTCAACATCTCGTTGCAGGCAATGTGGGACAATTCCCATGAAGAAAAAAACAATTAAGCCATTTGGCTTAATTTCAATTTTAAAGTTAGCCTTTCACAAAGTCAAACTTTAACGAATTAATTCTCCTCACATACTAAACTTCAGACACCAAACAAGCTATCAATCAGAAGAGCTTGGAATGGTGAACGCGTAGGAACTGACGGCGACGAATTTCGACTTCGTTTGACCCCTCAAACAATTGCTCAAAGTTTAGCAATTTCTCAAAATTCGTAGCCGTCATTAGGGTTTCAAAAAACCCTAATTGACTTAAGTTGCGGGCGCGCCCGTTTTGCCCTTGCACATGGGCCTCTTGGCCCGGTGGGTCTAACCCACTTCCCCTTAAACTCTTTCTGCGTTTCTGGGCTCGTTTGAGCTCTGATTTGGACACGGTTTGAACCTGTGTTTAGACCGGGACGATCCCGTCATCCAGGTAACCCTTTCCAACAAGTTTGTTCCTACTAAATTCGTCGTAACTAATTTACAACACGTTTAGTTAAAGTTAGCATCTAATGCAACGTTATGTCCCTATTGCTATTGCGACTAACTTTCACAACTTAACTTGTGAATATCATCAAATGACATTTCTCTCTATTCTATATTCCTATTACTAAGACACAAGTACTACTCGGTGTGAGACCTTACAGCCTGACCTTACTACAGGTTGGGGCTCGAAACCCCTAGACGACGGTCACTACGAGCAGTAGCTGTCGTCCCTGTTTCAGAGTCATCATAACGTGATCGACCCTTTGACAAAAGTATCATAGGGTTTGCATTGGCTGTGTCAGTGATGAATTCCGTTAGCTAAAATCCCTTCGTCAAGACTGTGTTTGATGTTGGCCTAGGGTATGGTTTTCTGTCAACCCCATTAGACAACAGTGGTCAGTATACGACGGTCTTTATTGTATACACGTTGTACTACTTGCAACGTACCCCGGCCGAGGATTAACATAAAGACCGTACTGAGCCTATAACACTAACTTCCCTTTAATGGAAGTGACGAATCCCATCTTAGTCACTTACTCACCTAGAGAGCTTCTGGTGCAACCCAACCTAAGATCTTTCATCAGGACTGGTCCTCGAAGCTAGATCATGGGTCTAAGCTACACCGTCCATTCACAGGTTTATACAGATGACTTCAGGTCTTGAGGATCAACTAACCTATCGTCACCCTAGAGTTATTGAAGACAGATCATTAAAGTTAACCATTTAATAACTCTAACTTGGTCGTTCAGTGAACTCATTCTCCAATGAGCACCTGTGTCTCGTCTCCGACTTCAGCAAGTCGAATGACTATGAGATCATCATTACCCAAAGGTAAGACGAAGACACAGTGATCTATCCGATGTGTCGATATCCAGTTCTCGACACATCTATGATCACGAACCGTTTTAGACTTACGTTTCTATTCGGTCTCTTACTTACTCATAATCGAGATCTCATCTAGATATGTAAGGACCTAACTCTAAGTCTATGGATATTATCCAAGTATATTAATACAAACGATTTTATACTTAGAATAATACGTACCATATACGGTATGAACAAGACGTATAATCAAGATAAATTGCCTTATGGGCATATATCTTCCTACAGAATATACTTAGTGCACGTGAACTGCGTTGGAATTGAGCTTAGCATCACAGTGTACTAGATATACAATTTTTTTCTCATTGCTCACACCGGTCCCACCTTTTACCTGATGTGTATCGATGAATCTGATTTGTCAGTGTGTTTCATTGGAGTCATTTTCTGCAGCATTCACATAGCCTCTACATGCATCGAGATTGTTACGTATAGAGTTTTCCTTTAAACGAACTTGGGATATTGGACTTATGCCATAAATTCAAGTAGACCATTGTCAAGGAGAGAAAGATTCAAGAATACGCAGGGGTGGAAATCATTTCATGCAACATAAATAACACATTTAATGCAGTATACGGTCTTCAACATCAATAACATACCAAAGCACACAATTATGAGTCCAACTCTTAGCATTCTCCTTTATGTCCGTTGTGCGCGGTGAGCAACTTTTTAATGCTGTAACATAAATTGCTCAAACAACACAACGGGCAAAATTATGACAGTCGTGCGAATTTAGCTACTGTATCCCATAACATAAATGTTCAAAGCGCACAACAAGCAAAGACATGATGGCGCGTTGAGTTCCCGTTGTGCAGAAATCCCATAAATTTTGTACAAAAATCCCAAAAAATTCAGTATATTCTTTCATTATAAACTTAGACACTATATTTGCACAAAATTATAAATTCAATGATCTGATGATACGGTAATTACAGTGGGAGATTTGCCTACATCTTTACAGAATAATGTCTCGAATTGTCGCATCCTCTCTTCAAGGCCTTCCACCCATCCTTTGGCCGCAGGCAGGCGGTTAGCCTTCCAATGCCTTATTACCGGTGGGACCGGGCTTCTATCTTTAAGTTGAATCTTTACAAAGTGATTATTATTTACAAAACCTATGGTGAAGGGACCACGTTTCGTACCTTGGTGTGGTCCTGATCTTAACGGAAAAAATGAAAGACATTGTTGCATTGACAGCAGATGTATTACACAGTTATAACGACTTGAGATTATATGTCCAACTTCAGGGAATGTCATCCAATATTGCATCGGGGGGTGGTCACCCATATAGTTAATTGACACTACCTGTTCTTGTGCACTTTCCTCACCCATCACCTTTGAGTACACATCATAGTGGTCACGCAGCTCTTGAAGCAACTCTCTTCTGACCACCTTCCACTGGTCCTCTCCCATCCCTAGATGTGAAGATATAGCCCTGTAACCACAGTTCCCATCTGCCTTCACATTTGTGACGTTCGATATATATTTGGCGATTGCAGCGGGGAATTGATCAAGATAAGGTATGCCTCCTTGAACGGCTCTAGCGTCATTTGCTTCATAATTTGCTGCTGCAAATGAAGCTATAGCAGAAACCCCAGTCATACTGCCAGATGTCGCGGCTTTGAAGTTGGTTTCTTTCTAGCAAGTTGAGGAGGAATTGGTGGGGTAGACGTATTTTTGATCCTTTGGGACCGTCTCAGCTGGACACGGCTGACGCTTTCTTGTTTCGATGAGACTTCAGGTGGAATTTGAGCAGAGCAACTAGCCGCATCGGCGAAGACATGATCAAAATGAGCAGGATGAATGGGGGTGGCTATATCTTCATTTGTCAAATTATTATCACTTTTTCTTCTTCCATTGAACACGACATTAACTTGCGGCTCTGTAATCAGATTTGTCGCCGGGGTAGCTAGCTCCTTCAACTTAATTAACAACTCCTGCTTCATCGGCCAATCAAGTTGAGCATAGAGCTTGCGCTCTAATTCAGCATGTATAAGCCCATCTTCTTCAGACATCAATTCTGTCTTAGCCTCCATGTCTAGCTGCTTCCAATGAGAATTTACGGCATCTAAGGGAATGGGGCGATTTTCCCTTGTGAATTCGCCAATCTCATTGGCACATGGTACACCATAAATCATTCTAGCTAGATAATCACATGTGCATTGGTCCGTTCCCATAGGGTCAGATTTATAAGCTTCTACAGACATTATCTTCAACGCCGCTGCGGTTGTAAATCCTACCAGCTCCCTGAACAAGAACCCATGCACATTATGTCGCAACATGATCTTAGATTTCTCGAATGATGCCTTGATCTCGATATGCTGCCCCTCTAATGATTCATGTATGGTTGGCCAAGAAGCGGATAAACTGAAGGCCGATGAACCCAATGCCTTTTAAAGCTTAGAATGTTCAGTCTGGGCTCTTTTGGTCTGTGCTCTGTTGGTACTGACATTTCCAAAGTGGAGATTGCCATCTGTCCATACAGAAATAAACTTCTCCTTGTACTTGTCCAACCAAGATGTCTTCACATAGCTCACGACCCTTGTGTAATCTTTGTACTCGGTCTCCAATGCCTTCAGTTTAGCAACATACCCTCCTCCTTGCGTTCCCCCACCAATAAATTCCAGCTAGAGATGAAACCTAACCATTTTTCTTGATCTTCAAAAGAGGGCTGGTAATTTTTGGCAATATTTTTGGATATGTGCATTCTACATATTTGGTGCACCGAAAGGGGAAATTCATGGCCAATGGCATTCATAAGTGCTGGCTCCAGTGCTGACAAAATTACACGTGGCATCCTGTATCCATGTAGCAAAGAGCTCAACTTCCCCAAGGCCCACAAGTAGTTCTCCTCATGTACGGCCTCCGTGTAACAAAATGCCGCTGCAAACTGAATATCTGTGGACGTCACCCCATACATCTCCATCAATGGTGGCCTGTTGCGGTTGGTCTTCAATGTGCAGTCCATAACCAGAATCTCTGGAAATTTTCGTAATAACTCAACCGACTGCGGATGTGCCCAAAATATAGTCCTCACTGCAGTTGTCACTTCGTCCACTTCATGATACACAATGTAATTACGTTGTGTCAGTAGATTAAGGAATAGCTGCATTTCTGCTCTCCAGGCCATTTCCCCTGCCTTCATCCTCTGTCTGGCTTTATAAATAGTGTTGATTGTGGTAGATGTTGCATTATCCTTTTCCTTCAGGTATTTCAAGATTTCCCTTGGCCTAAGCAATCTATTTGACAAGTCTCTCACCGTGGCCATCTCCCCGCCTCCGAACCTCCTCTCATCTGGATGTCGCTCGATGTACATTGCGGGTTTATGGTTATGATTGCCACGTACAACTGTCAAAATCCACTTATCTGTTGCCACACCATTAGCCCTCAAGTATAAGGGACATGAACACTTCTTGCTTCGAGTTGCTTTTTTGGCCGATATATCCAGCCTGTGTGGCCGATATGTGATCGCTCCAGGACGTGACCCAAAAGAACGGTTGTAGTTTTACCGCAAGTGCACGGTGTAGCAGCGAGCGGGATATCGAACACAGGGAGGACGAATGACTGTGCTTGCTCCGATCAACCTGGCTATTTAAGAAGAGAAATTTGCCTTTGGCGATCCTGTCACAATCGTCAGACAAATGTGCGAAATATCAAATCAAATAAAGAACGTCTAGGGAATGGGGAATCCCCGCTACACACCGTACTTCATAAATGTGGTTCATCGGTATCAAAATTGCTAGAATGAGAATTCGGATGAACTAGCTGCAACTGAATGTAGAACCAAGCTCACGCTCTCGCGCTGTTGCCGGTCTATAGCTATCCTAGGGTCGGGTCCAATCTCTTGCAAACCCTACCCTAGGGAAGCTAGCATTAGGATCAACATCATCGTCCAATCGCGCACCGAGCCCAATCTCTTGCAAACTCGGTCCACGATCTAGATTAGGATAGTTCCTACCCGTCCAATCTCTTGCAAACGGGTATCGGCATAGAATTGCAACCGGGAATCCTAGTATCGGTCCAATCTCTTGCAAACCGATACTTCGAAAAATCCGACTCCAACCCAATTCGGATTTCTAGGGCTTCCTATCAAATTGGGATCCAATCTCTTGCAAATCCCAATTGATATGAATACCTAGCCATCCGTAGTAAATTGATCCCAATCTAATCTCTAATAGCAATTCTAGCTCAATTTCTACCAATTCATCACAAATATGAAAGTGCGCTTGTAGGGTTCATCCCCACGCCCCAAGACGTGGAGACTACTCACAAATCATAGCAAGATCACAAAGATAATCGTTGAGATAAGCAATAGAATTCATCACAACAATGATATAAATAATAAAAATAGAATTTTTAGGGAAAAGAGATGCAAACCAATGTAGTTCTTCAATTAATCCAACAAAAATCCAAGTTTTGCTCCTTCTCCAATCACAAGAATAAAGCTAAAAAAACTAATCTAAAAAGCTGCAAAAAATCTAAGAGAGAGCCCCCCAAAACTAGGGTAAAAACAGGGTTTAAATAGCCCCAAAAATCGTCCAAAAATTGTGACCAAAATGCCCCTGCACAGCCTGTTTTCCGCAGTTTTCGCTACAGGCAGCGCATCGCACTCGGCCGAGTGACAAAAGTCGCTCGGCCGAGTGAGAAACCCTGTAATTTTCCAGTAAGTCAGGGCCTTCAGGGGTCTCTACTTCGGGGGCGGCTCAGCCGAGTGAGTTGTCGTCACTCGGCCGATGACTTCATGATACTCGGGCGGACGGGATAATCCACTCGGCCGAGTGGGTCTTCTGAAGTTCAGGCAGCCGAAAAACAGTAACTTGGATGTTTTGGAGGGGCTTCGTCTGGGCGCCACTCGGGCGGACATGGTATCGTCACTCGGCCGATGTGGTCTTCGGTGCTCGGCCGATGTGGTCTTCGGTGCTCGGCCGAGTGCACATAGAAATCGTGTCTGAACTGGTCGACCGAGCAGTGTCTCGCTGGTCGGCCGAGTGGTTCCTCCAGTCGGCCGAGTGGGACACAAAAAATGCCCATTCTGCTTATTTTGGCCTCCTCGTCGCTCCTGCGACGTCCATTCTTCTTCCGCTCCTCTCCAACAGCAAAATACCCCTCGGGGAGGTCGTCGGTGACCGTCTAGAGTAAGCGCATCTCGAGATCACTCCAAATCGCGCCAAATCACCTGAAATGCGAAAAAAACAACAAATCGTGAAAAGCATCGCAATATCGTCGATATATCATGAAAAACATGATTTGGGCGATCTAAATGGCATGCAAACATGCGGAAAAAAGGTGTAAAATAAGGAGTGATCAAAATCCCCCAAGCTTGCCTCTTACTCATCTCGAGGAAGATAAGTAAAAGGCGAACCCGGTGGATTTGGAAAACGAAAACGGCGAAAAAAAGAAAAAATGAAAAACGAAGAAGAATGAAAACGAAATGAAAATAAAGAAAGAAAGAAGCGTAGATCATTTTCTCAGGACGTGGGTTTCACTTACTCATATAGCATGCACTGAATGGAAAATACATGTCAAAGAATTTTATTTCGATATCATAGTATAATAGTGCAAACAGAAATAGAAAACCCACGAAAAACGATATAATCATGAAAAACGGAATACTTTTAAAATTAACGTCGTCTGAATCATTTAAAGCGGTATACAAATCACAGATCACACACTTTTCAATTGAACGCTTTCTATCAGGAGTATAAGAGTATCACACTATAGAATAGAGAGAATAGAAAAGTATGGATTTCATGAAATGAGTGCTAGGCTTAGATTTCTGGATTTCGTAAAACTAAAATAATCTCACCGAGTATAGAATATTACTTAGCCTAGGTTGTCGTGCAATGTCAAGTAGTCACTCTCTCACACATCAATGGATCCCCTCCCCCAAGCTTATCTATAAGCGTGGTGGCATAAAAAATATTTACATCCCCATTTTTATATATAGCTCCAAAGGTAATAAGAAGAAAGAAGAAAGAAGGAAAGTGAGATGGGATCTTTTATTGAGGATTTTTCCTCTTTTCTTTTTTTTCTTTTTTTTTCTTTTTTTTTCTTTTTTTCAATAAGCAATATATACACAACGATCCCAACTCAGAGAGAGATAATGATGTACAAGAATGTTTTTCTCTCTCTTTTTTTTGGAATAAGAGATTTGGAGCTAGGAATTAGTAGCGGGGGAAAATGCCGTAAAATAGAATCGCTAAGGGGAGATTCACCAATGATTTTAAAGGTAGAGAAATGATGTTCAGGATTTGTGGAGAAAGAAATATATATAACTCTCGGTTCACTCTATAAGACATGCACGACAACTTCAGCAGGGTAATCTAATCTACTCAGTTTCGATCACAAAAAAGCTAACTAATCCAGATATATCATAGCTAACATCATTCAATCATCCTGAAGTGAAGTGTACAATTCATGCATATAGAAGTGATATAGGAAAAGAAAGTCAGTACTCCAGATATAAGCATTCAATGCGTGAATCTTGGTGTGTTTTTTGTGATAGCATACATATGAATATTCAGGCTCAGCTAATAATAAAATTTCATCCATTTTCATGCGGAAAAAGGTGTGGGTTACTATTCCTAAATGCAAGGCAAGTCATAGCATATGATATCTGAAATAAAACCTAAGACATGACAAATATAGCATGCATATAGAATAAGCTAAATCCAACGTCATCATCATCATAGAAAAGTCATCTCTAGCATGAGATGAAAAAGAAAGAAACAAAGATAAAGGAAAAATAAAACTATGCAATGCGGCACACAGGAAAAAAAGAAAAACGTGATGCATGGCAAAATAAAAGAAAAATGATGAAAAATAAGTGCAAAAGCGAAAAAATGGTGTGAAAAACTAAAAATAAAGGTGGCAAATTGAAAAAGAACGTGAGAACTCACTCCCCCAAGCTAAATGGCACAGTGTCCTCAATGTGCAAAGTGTGGCACACGAGAGACAAGAAATGTGAGGGGCAGGTGAGGATGCATGCATGGAAAAATGAAAAGAAAAAGGTAAAATAAAGAAATGAAAATATGATGCGGACATGATGCATGCACAGATAGGAGCGATACATAGATATAAGTGTCACCAAAAACTCTTCCTCTCTCCCAAAATAGATATAAAAAGATATGATCAAAAAGAGAATACCATAATAAGTGAGGGGAGGGGGGGTGGACAAAAAGTGCAACAGGACCCGGCAGAAACGGGCAGCACAACGGCAGGAATAAATCAAGGCATCAAGGGTGCCTAAGAAGGTGGCGCTGCATCGTCTCCGTCCTGAGGCGGAGGAGGTGGTGGTGGTGGTGTAGGCTGCTGAGCTGGGGTGGGCGTGGAAGTGGAAGTAGGTCTAGTGTGTGTGGAAGTGTGCGTGGGAACCTGCTGGGTGGGTGGGGCTACGCGTGGGAGACGCTCCAAGACCTGTGTAAGGCAGTAGTGAATCTGAGGGATCAGATCGAAGCGTCCAGCCATCGCAGAGACGGTGGAGGACAGGGTCCTAAGGTCACCTCTAAGACCACTCACCGCCAACTCAAGAGCACATATGCTCTGCAGTACAGTGTCGGGCGGGGGGGGTGCAGAGGGACGCACCGTTCTAGGCTGTGCAAGGCGAGGCTGGCGTACGCGAGTAGAGTATGTAACGGGCTCAGCAGGGAAGGGGACAAAAGGTGCCGTGCCTGCAAATGTGGGCTTGGCCTCAGTGTGAGGCCGGGACACCGGCTGGTGAGAAGTGGAGGCAGCGGCAGCGAAGGAAGTGTGCAAAAGTGGCAGCGAGGCGGCCAAAGAGGTCAGTGGCACAGAAGTGTGGACAGACGCCACGACACTCTCGGAAAATACAGCGGCAGTGGAGACAGAGGGCTCTCCGCACTCGACTACGGTCGGCGGGCGCTCGGGTGGGGCAGAGGAAATCGGCTCAGCAGACAGAGGGCCAGTGGTGGTAGTGGGTGCGGAGGTGGTGGAAGTGGTGACAGCCGCGGAAGTGGTGGAGGTGGTGGAAGTGGGCTCAGCTGAGGTACTCGTGACACTGACAGAAGTGGGGACAGAGGTGTCAGGAGCAGCGGAAACATCTGGTATGGGCTGAGGGGCCACTGGGTCAACAGGGTCAGCAGCAGGCTCGGCAGGGTGTGTAGCAGGGTCTGCGGGGGCAGCCTGGGCAGCGTGGGCAGCGTGGGCCTGCTCGGCCTCCTCGGCCTCGAGCACGTAGGCAGCGGGGATGAGAACATCCATCGCAGGGAGCCAGTCGACGTGGGCTGGTGCAATCTGAGTCCAAGCAGGGCTCGGAAGAATCATGTAGTCGGCACCGTAAGGGCCGTGCAACCATTCCCAGTGACGCTCACCATGCGGACGAAGCATCTTCATCCGGGCCATAACGTATATCGACAGAGAAGTGGGGCCCGGGACCCGTCGCAAGTCGTCAGGTAGGTCCTCGCCGGTCATCATGGTAAGCAAGGTGATCAGACCGCCGCAGCATATCGGTGAGCGAGCGCCCACCGATACAATGATGCGGTCTAAAAACCAAGCCGCAATGTCGATCACGACGGCGGGGACAAGCTCGTCTCCATCCCTAGATAGAGCTCTGGGACGTGTCATCGCATAGAGCATGTAGAGCTCTGGCGTAGACATCGTGCCCGGCTCATATCTGGCCAAAAAGGTGGTCGCCATGAGGCGCTGGGCTATGCGGAGGCAGGGGTGGACAATGGCCGAGGCCTTGGCCCTACTAGGGTCAAAGGCAGCGTGGTGGCCCGTAATCCGGGCCCAGAAGGCACCGGCGTCGAAGGAAGGTGGGGGGATATGGGTGGGGCCGTAACCACGATCGGCTCCGGGGACAGCGGGCCACGAGAAGAATGCTCTCATCATATCGAGAGTGACCTGGCACTCTCGATCCATGAACCGGAATGAGCATCCCTCGTCGGTCCGGGCGATCGAACTCAAAACCTCAAGTGTCGGGCGGGTAAAAGTATCCGCCGACACCTGCAGAAAATCTCGCCAGCCCACGTTGTCGTACAACGTGAGCATCCCCTCTAGTACCCCCAGGCGTCCTAGGTCAGCGAGGTGTGCAAACCTGGAGGGTACGATCGAGCGCTGGGAGATACGCTCGAAGATGGCACGGTGTGCGTCGTCTCGGAACGTAATCCCGAGTGGCCCGACCAGTGGAGCCGGTGGTGGTGGCTGTGGGTCGGCAGGGAGAGGCTGTGCGGGCTGTGGGTGCACTGCAGGCTGTGCGGGGTGTGCGGGGCCTGCAGGCTGTGCTGGGTGTGCGGGGTGTGTGGGGGACGGTGGAGGAGAGTCCTCCAACTCGTGGGAGGGGCCGGCATCATCCGACCGCTTCCGCTTGGCGGAAGCTCTTTTCGACCGCGGCCGTGTCCGGGGCGGCATATCGGCCCCGAGCGCGCCGAAAAGTGAAAAAAGTGCGGTGCGTGTAAAATAGTGGAAAGAGTGTACCCCGACACGCCGCGAGTGCTAAGCAGTGGAAGCGTTCGAAGTCAGCGCCTCCGCGAAGTCCGGATCAGCCCGTAGAAGCTCCCCTGGGCTCCCCTAAGCTCCAAAAAGCAACCTGCGCATGAAACAGCGATTTCAGCGGGTAATATTCAAAATGTATGGAGTATTAGGGGTATAATAGATAGATATAGGAATTGATTTGGGTTAGGGGTTCGATTAATACACGGATCCTCGAAAAATACACAAAAAGAGGCGAAAATAGGCGAAATAGGGGTACCGGAGGTGACCGGAGGCACGGCCGCCGGCGGCGACTCGGGCGAGGCGACGGGGGTGTTCGGCCGGCGATGGCGGGCCGAGCGGCGGCGTGGCAGCGGCGGTCGGGCGAGTGGGGGCGCGAGCGAGCGAGGATCGGGCGAGGGAGCTGAAGGGGCGCGGGTGTTTTGGGGGTTTTGCGTTTCGAAAAATGTGCCCCCCCTCGCCCTTTATATAAAAAAGTTACGACTCGGCCGAGTGACGTGGTCGCTTGGCCGAGCGAGGCCAATGAAAATTTCCTCCCCGCTATCGCTTCGGTCGAGTGGCTTTGCCAGCCTCGGCCGAGTGGAGTAAGTCCATTCGGCCGAGTGACTCAAGCTACTCAGTATGACTCGCCCTAGGAGGTTATCCGTTTCACTCGGCCGAGTGAATATATATTCTCGGCCGAGTAGCAGTTATATTGAAATGAGGAAAATAAACAGAGAGTTGGGTACAGCAGACTTCCCTCGTTTGTGAGCGGCTCGGCCGGACGAACTTATGTACTCGGCCGAGTGACTAGTATACTCGGCCGAGTGAGCCTTGTGTTCTGCTGTTTGTCTTCGTTTTGGCTCTAAACTCCGTCTTTCTTCCTCCAATCGATTTCATCTTCCTCCTAAGCGTCGAGCGCCTTCATGGGGCGCTCCTCGTCGACTCGTTCATCCTCCTCATGATGGATCTATCTATCTCCTCTCCTGTCATGAAAAATAGGACCCGTTATCACAAAATTTTTGGGCGAACGACTCAAAACACTAAAATTTTCTAAAATGAAAATAAAGGAAAAGTAAAAATAAAGCTAAAACCGTCGGGTTGCCTCCCGACAAGCGCTCGTTTAAGGTCGTGAGCTCGACCCCCTATAATTTTCAATCAATGCGGGATGTTTGGTGCATATGAGATGCACCCATCAAACTTTCCGGGGAGAACGCTTGGATTGGGAAGTTGCGGCGTCGTGTTCTCCCGCGGTGGTCTCTCGTCTCGAATAGTGTTGGGGGGAGGCTCCCCCAAGCTAGAATTTGCTCTGGTCAACGGTTTTGCCGGTGATGCCGATCTCCGTGCCGGCGGAGCTTTCTTCGGAGACTTTAGTTTCGAGAGCTTGCAGAGCTCTCGAATCCTTGCGACATCAGCGTCGCCTTCATCATCTTCAGCGGAGAGGTCGGGGAATCATTTTTCTTCTCATCTTGGCCTAAATCCGGGCCTTCCTCAAAATCTTCATCGAAAAGAGCGCCAATTGAGTGAGGGATCGCCTCTTCAATCACCTCATCAAGGAGGTCCATGTAGTCAAGTTCCTCATGATAAGGCATGTGCTTCATCGCCTTAGGAATGTGGAGCTCCACCTTGATGTTTCCGACGTTTAAAGTTAGGGTACCTTCGCGCACGTCGACGATGACTCCGGTGGTGGCTAGGAACGGGCGTCCAAGTATCAATGAAGTGTCTCCCTCCTCCTTAACGTCCATGATCACGAAGTCACATGGCAAGCATATTCCCCCCGGGACTTGTAGCGGTATGTCTTCGGCAATCCCCACCGGCCTTGTTATCCGTCCATCGGCTAATTGAATGCGCATGTCGGTGGGTTTCAACTTTGTCCCGGTGTTTAGCCTTAAGAACATGGAGAGAGGCATGAGGCTCACACTAGCCCCAAGATCAACCAACACCTTTTGAAGAGGAACGCCGCCCAAAGTGCAAGGAATCCGAAAACTCCCTGGATCTTTAAATTTTGCCGGTTCCTTCTCTCTCTTGGTGAACCAAGAGCCCTCCTCGGCTAGCATGATCTTATCCTTCCTTTTCCTCCCTGAAATCAAGTCCTTCAAAAATTTAGCATACGTGGGGATCTCGACGATGGCGTCAAGGAAGGGAATGTTAAGGCTAACTCCTCTTAGGTACTCGAGAAATTTTGCTAGCATTTTCTCCATTTTCGCTCTAGCGAGCCTTTGGGGGAATGGGACCGGTGGCATGAAGCGCCTTTCCTCAATCAATTGCTCCGCTCTAGATGTCTCTTTGTCTTGTGGCTCCTTCTCCTTTTCAACTTCAACTATCGGCTCAATTGGCTCCAAGCTTTCCTCCACGGGCTCCTCAATAGGAATCATGGCGGGGGAGGTGTCCTTCCCGCCTCTAGTAGTAACGGCAACTACGGCATTGATGTGGCCCGTGTTGCCCCGTGGGTTTTGCTCCGGTTGCGTCGGCAATCTTTGAGTGTTCCGATTGAGCAACGCCAATTGCTCCGATATTTGAGCCACAACGGTATTAAGGGAGTCTTGCCCCGCCTTCAAGCTAGCATTTACCTTATTTTGCTCGACCATGAATGCCTCCACTCTAGTTTCGAAGTCGGATCATTGTGGAGCTTGTGGAGGGTTTTGATTTTGATTCCTCCACCCTTGGTTGTATCCGGGAGGCCTATATGGTGGAACTTGTTGCTTTGGTTGAAAGTTTTGTTGTGGAGGCCCCCTCGGTGGATAGTATTGTTGTTGGGGTGGTGTTGGTCGAGCTTGTTGAGGTGGTTGTTCTGGCGGGTTCAAAGCTCCTTCATTGTTGGCGTAAGAGAATTCGGGATGATTTCTTATGGCCGGATTGGCCCAATATCCTTGGTTCCCCGCAACATATTGTACTTGCTCCAAGGATCCTTCTACTTGCTCTCCTCCCGAGTACATGGCTTGAGATTGGTCTTGCCAATCACACATTTGGTTCGTCTGCGCGGAGGTGGAAGGGGTCCCTTGGGGCTCCGTGATGAACTTCTCCAATCTCTCTACTACCTTGTGGAGAGAATCAAACTTGCTCGTAAGCTCCGCTACGGCCTTTGCCTCGTAGATGCTAGTTGGCTTTAAGGAGGACGTAGAGTGTCCTCGCTCATCACCCCATTGTTGGTTATTTGAGGCCATCTCCTCAATTAGGGCCGTAGCTTCCTCGGGAGTCTTTGACAAGATAGCATCATTCGCCGCGGCATCAATAATTTGTTTGGTCCCCGGTTGGAGACCGTTGTAGAAGCTATGAACTAGCTCCCAATCTTCTATACTGTGGTGCGGGCATTGATGCTGCAAATCCTTAAAACGCTCCCAAGCTTCATAGAGCGTCTCCTGGGGTCCTTGCTTGAAGGACATGAGAGCGCTCCGGATCTTCACCGTCTTGGATGGCGGATAGAACTTATCAATAAATGCACTCGCCAACTCGTCCCAAGAGGTGAAAACTCCGTCAGCCTGCGTCCTCAACCAATAGAGTGCCTTGTCCTTAAGCGTGAAGGGGAAGAGACGCAGTCTGATAGCATCGATGGAGACCCCCGGTATCTGAAATGTGGCGCACTTCGACAAGAATAATTGGATGTGGTAGTGGGGGTTCTCATGGGCGTTCCCATGAAATGGGTCTTGTTGCATCAAAACCACCAATCCAGTCTTTAGCTCGAAGTTCTTGTCAGCCGCCAACTGCGGCACGGCAATGGACGAGGTAGTAGAAAAGGTCTTAGGCCGAAGCCTATCGCGAATAGAAATTATCCTCGCCATCCTTGCCGCCAATTCTTCAGGAGTTTCCGGGTTGGTCATATACCTCCCTTCCGGATTTTGTCTCTTTTCCGCTCTAAGTCTCCGCGCGGTACGTTCGATCTCGGGATCAAATAATAAGGCTTCTGGGTCCGCCGTAGATCTCGTGTACATGCACAGGGAAAACAGAGTTTCAAAGAAATGATCAGTACCGTGGAAGGGTTAGGTAAAAAAAAAAGAAATAAAAATAAAAAGAAAGAAATAGCTAGGATGGTAAGATCAAACGCAATCGCCTCCCCGGCAACGGCGCCAAAAACTTGATCGCTCCGGGACGTGACCCAAAAGAACGGTTGTAGTTTTACCGCAAGTGCACGGTGTAGCAGCGAGCGGGATATCGAACACAGGGAGGACGAATGACTGTGCTTGCTCCGATCAACCTGGCTATTTAAGAAGAGAAATTTGCCTTTGGCGATCCTGTCACAATCGTCAGACAAATGTGCGAAATATCAAATCAAATAAAGAACGTCTAGGGAATGGGGAATCCCCGCTACACACCGTACTTCATAAATGTGGTTCATCGGTATCAAAATTGCTAGAATGAGAATTCGGATGAACTAGCTGCAACTGAATGTAGAACCAAGCTCACGCTCTCGCGCTGTTGCCGGTCTATAGCTATCCTAGGGTCGGGTCCAATCTCTTGCAAACCCTACCCTAGGGAAGCTAGCATTAGGATCAACATCATCGTCCAATCGCGCACCGAGCCCAATCTCTTGCAAACTCGGTCCACGATCTAGATTAGGATAGTTCCTACCCGTCCAATCTCTTGCAAACGGGTATCGGCATAGAATTGCAACCGGGAATCCTAGTATCGGTCCAATCTCTTGCAAACCGATACTTCGAAAAATCCGACTCCAACCCAATTCGGATTTCTAGGGCTTCCTATCAAATTGGGATCCAATCTCTTGCAAATCCCAATTGATATGAATACCTAGCCATCCGTAGTAAATTGATCCCAATCTAATCTCTAATAGCAATTCTAGCTCAATTTCTACCAATTCATCACAAATATGAAAGTGCGCTTGTAGGGTTCATCCCCACGCCCCAAGACGTGGAGACTACTCACAAATCATAGCAAGATCACAAAGATAATCGTTGAGATAAGCAATAGAATTCATCACAACAATGATATAAATAATAAAAATAGAATTTTTAGGGAAAAGAGATGCAAACCAATGTAGTTCTTCAATTAATCCAACAAAAATCCAAGTTTTGCTCCTTCTCCAATCACAAGAATAAAGCTAAAAAAACTAATCTAAAAAGCTGCAAAAAATCTAAGAGAGAGCCCCCCAAAACTAGGGTAAAAACAGGGTTTAAATAGCCCCAAAAATCGTCCAAAAATTGTGACCAAAATGCCCCTGCACAGCCTGTTTTCCGCAGTTTTCGCTACAGGCAGCGCATCGCACTCGGCCGAGTGACAAAAGTCGCTCGGCCGAGTGAGAAACCCTGTAATTTTCCAGTAAGTCAGGGCCTTCAGGGGTCTCTACTTCGGGGGCGGCTCAGCCGAGTGAGTTGTCGTCACTCGGCCGATGACTTCATGATACTCGGGCGGACGGGATAATCCACTCGGCCGAGTGGGTCTTCTGAAGTTCAGGCAGCCGAAAAACAGTAACTTGGATGTTTTGGAGGGGCTTCGTCTGGGCGCCACTCGGGCGGACATGGTATCGTCACTCGGCCGATGTGGTCTTCGGTGCTCGGCCGATGTGGTCTTCGGTGCTCGGCCGAGTGCACATAGAAATCGTGTCTGAACTGGTCGGCCGAGCAGTGTCTCGCTGGTCGGCCGAGTGGTTCCTCCAGTCGGCCGAGTGGGACACAAAAAATGCCCATTCTGCTTATTTTGGCCTCCTCGTCGCTCCTGCGACGTCCATTCTTCTTCCGCTCCTCTCCAACAGCAAAATACCCCTCGGGGAGGTCGTCGGTGACCGTCTAGAGTAAGCGCATCTCGAGATCACTCCAAATCGCGCCAAATCACCTGAAATGCGAAAAAAACAACAAATCGTGAAAAGCATCGCAATATCGTCGATATATCGTGAAAAACATGATTTGGGCGATCTAAATGGCATGCAAACATGCGGAAAAAAGGTGTAAAATAAGGAGTGATCAATATGTCCCACTTCTTTCACAACAAAAATAATAAGTTGGGACCCTATTGCCCTTTGTACTCATATTTGATGATTTTGTAACAACCAAATTCCAGGTTTTCACACCAACCCCATTTACCCATTTACCAAGCTCTTCTATGCTGGGGAAAATTTTATTTGTTGTGAACTGATTTGTATAATCTTCATTAACCTCTGAGCCTTCGTTTGATATAAGCAGGAACTCTTATAGTTTATATACATCAGCGAATTAGAATAATTTCTGTTGATCAAACCCTATCTCGTTAGCTTTTCCCGCCTTAGGTCCCAAAACTGATCGCATATGGAAGCTGTTATGATGCATTTGTATATATGGATGCGTAAAAATATTGGTTCATAGTGTAAATTACTCATCGCGAACAGTGGGAGGGCAAAAATGTAAAAGATCTCCTCTGTGAACCGTCTAGCAGTTTGCCCACCGCACACAACCTTGAAAAACTCAGAATTGCTCACCGCACACCACCGCGCAAAACTGGGAATTGCTCACCGCCCACAACCATACAAAACACGGAATTGCTCAGCACAGACAACCACGCAAAACTCGGAATTGCTCACCGCTCACATCCAATCAAAACAAGGAATTGCTCAGCGCACACAACCACGCAAAACTAGGAATTGCTCAGCGCACACAACCACTCAAAACCCGTAATTGCTCAACGCCCACAACCGTTTTGGTCAAGTCCACGTGCACATGTGGACGGGTTATTTGCTAGTAATATTTCAAACTAGACTTGTTTACTCAACCAGCACAACGGGTAAATTATTGTAGACCCGATATGACCCGGTAGGACCCGAAATTATCCCGTGATACCTTCTGCTCGCAGCGAATTGACAGACAATTACACAGATTGCTCACGGCGGAATTTCAAACGGTAAGTATTTTCAAAGATCACTCCAGTCGCCCAGACCGAAATCCAAAAGCTTTGATTTTTATTTAATTGCTTGAAAGATACATCACTTAGTCAACTGGTGAGATCAAACAAAGAGCTGAATCGAGAGAAATCGATTTAGGGGTTTTTGACCTAAATTTATCAACATCGACTCTTTGGTACGTCTATACTTTTAAGTACAGTTTATCTGCCTTTCTTATTTTGATTTTACATGCATTCATCCACGGTTGAGGTTGATGAAGTCGGTACAAAAATCCAAGGTAATATTGATTTATCATCTCGACAATAATGCATTAAATCTTTGAGGATCAGGTTATGAATTGTTTGATACAGGATACTATGGATTTTACAACCGACTTTACCACCAATCAACTGTTCAAGGATAGAAAAGAGCTGTTTCAGTGGATACAAAACGTCGGGATAAGTCATGGGCATGTGATTGTTACACGTTCGGGGAGATTAAGTAAAACGGCCAAAGGGCATCATGCTGTGTACTTTGCGTGTGAAAGAAGCGGTGAGTATCGGGGACACCGAAAGCTAAAAAAGACCAACCAGCCTGTTAAAACCAAGAAGTGTTCATGTCCTTTCTCATTGCCTAGTTATATGGTGGGCGTGGGCGTTGAGGAGTGGAAGGTAACAGTCGTTTGTGGCAGGCACAACCATGAATCAGCTAAATATGTCGATGGCCATTCTGATGACAGGACGTTGCAGGGAATGGAGATGGAAACAGTGCGTGACTTGGCAAATAGCAAGGTTCAGCCAGCTGAAATTTTGAAAGTACTGAAGGCAAATAAAAACTTCAGTGCAACCTCAATCAAAGCAATTTATAATGCACGAAACCAGTTACAACGGGGGAAGAAGGTTGGTATTGTAAAACAGTTGAAGGAGTTAGCATCAGCTGATAAAATTGTGGGTGCTGAGAATGTGAAGGCTGTGAATAATGAGGGGGATGATCAGAAGGTGGGGGAGGCGTTTTGGGAGAATGCAATTCTTGCTGAGTTGCAGGAGGAGGATCATACTGGGAAGATGGGTGGGGAGGATGATAAGGTGGATCGTAATGAGGCGGAGCAGACTGCTGAGGAGGAGGATGATGATGATGAGAATGCAGTGGCTAAGGCCTTTGAGAAGGAGCATGAGGTTCTACGTCTTCAAATTTCTACCCTGGTAGCGGAGATTGCTAAGCAGCATGCTGAGATAACGGATACGTCTACCTTGACGTGTAAGCCGGGTAAGGGAAGAAGTAGACCATTGTGGAAACGTACAATAAAGAAGCCGAAACAATCAATTTCACATGATGATAGTGACGAGGACTTGGCTGCCGACATAATAATACCATATTGGAACGCTTTTCCTGAGTGTCTACGACCCCTTATAGTGCATGTCGTAGATGTGAAAGCAGACGGAAACTGTGGGTATAGGGCTATGGCAGCTCAGTTGGGACTGGGTGAGGACGAATGGAGGCAGGTGAAATATGACTTGCGAGAAGAGATGCAGAACCACGACGGCTTGTACCGGCAACTTATGGGTGCCGTGGAATTTAAAAAGAATGTAGTGGCACTGGGCCATTTGTTAGACCGTCCAAAAGCTAAATGGTGGATGCAGATGCCAGAAATGGCACATGTCATTGCCTCATGCTACGACTGTGTAGTACATATTCTTGCACCCTATCAGTGTGTGACATATTTTCCTTTAAGAACTCCTCCAGTACCCCTATCATCCAGACGCCACATAACGTTGGGTCATGTGAACAATAATCACTTCGTTATTGTTAAACTTGCCCCATATGGTCATGTCCCTCCGACTTCAAGTATGTGGCTAAGATACCGTTCTGATGTGTCAGCCGGATGGCCGGCTGCTTATGAGGATAGGATGCATCAATTCCAGTCAATAGTATTTGGTCACGATATTGCAACCGTTGGCGTTATTGAAATATTGTAGGATAAAACGTTGTATCATTTTACTATGGATTGTTTATTTCATATTGACAGATTGGTAGCATGAAATTTTATCATGTCTGCCTAAATGTGCAAATGTTATCATCTGTATGCGGTGCTGTGGTGTATCGTATCTATAAGTTATGCTCAACGATAGACCTACTAATCAAGTTTGCCTCTTACTAACTTTTTGGTGAACGGGTACAAACTGATATATACTAGATTTTGAATGCTTAATAACACACGCAATCTATCTAGATTTTCTTAAGGGTGTTAATTAATACAACTAATGATAGTTATCACGTTGGTATTATATTATTTTATACGTATCAATAATGTTGTTAACATCGGCATAAGAATATGAGTAATCCAATAGAATAAATATTAAAAACAAAATTTAGAACTCCTCAGCGCGCACCACGGTCAAAATCGTTCTCAGCGTCGCGATTAATAACGATTACAGTTACTAATGTCAATCCTGACAATCCATGTAAGATTACTCAGCGCGCAAAACGGTTCGAATCGTGTTAAAATATAACCGTTGTGCGCGCTGAGTAAAATAAGCCAACTAAACCACCGAATTTACTCGAAGCGCACAACTGGTTAAAATTTTTACCCGTTTTGACCCGTTAGGACCCTCTTTCATCCCTTGATAAATTCTGCTCACCGCTCACAGCCATAACCTTCCACAGATTGCTCAAGGCGGAATATCAAACGGCAAGTTTTTCGTAGATTGCTCAAGGCGCATAGACGGAAATTCCAAAGATTTGATTTTTATTACTGGGCTCGACATTTACATCACAGTGGCAACTGCTGCGTTCAAACAAATCGGTGAAGCGATAGCAATCGATTTAGGGGTTTCAACCTAAATTTGTCGAAATCGTGATTTGGTAAGTATACAATGTTAAGTACATTTTATTTGATATTCTTATTACAATTACAATGTGTAGAAAGAGGAGGAGAAATTTTTTGTTTTTACTTGCATGCAGATACAGTTGAGATTGATGGAGATGCTAAAAAATTCCGAGGTAATATTGATTTTTCTTTACGTCAATAATGTAACTAATGTTTGGTTCCCGGTCCAATTAGTTGTATGAATTGTTTGATACAGGTGTATATGGATTATACAGCCGAATTTACAACGATTCAACGTTTTAAAAGTAGAGACGAGATCTTTCAGTGGATAAAGAGCGTCGGACGACAACAGGGGCATGTGATTGTTACCAGTGCGTTGAGTATGAGTAAATCGTCCAATAGGACTCCCGCTGCCTACTATGCATGTGCAAGAAGCGGGAACTACAGGGGACACCGACCAGAACGAAAGAGCAACCGGCCAGTTAGAACCAACAAGTGTGGATGCCCATTAAAATTGCGTGGTAATGAGGTGGGCGATGGCGGTGAGTGGAGTTTAACGGTCGTTGATGGCAGGCACAACCATCAAGCTGCTAATTATGTCGCGGGCCATTCCGACGACGGGATGTTGCAGGGAAAAGAGGTGGAAGCATTACGAGACTTGGCAAATAGAAAGGTGCCGCCGTCAGCAATTTTGAAAGGCCTGAAGGAAACTAAATCCTTCAATGAAACACCAATCAAATCAATTTATAATGCATGGTCCCGATTACTAAGGGGGCAGAGTGTGGGTATGGTAAACAAGTTGAAGGAGTTAGCATCACCGTGTAGAATTGTGGGTGATGAGCTTGTGGTGCATATGGATAATGTTGAGGAGGAGCAGAAGGGAGATGAGGAGAAGGTGGATGCGGCTGAGGAGGCGACTGCATTGGCTGCTTATTGGCAGGATGATGTGGTGGATCGTAATGCGATGGAGCAGGCTGCTGAGAAGTTGGCTCTTAGTGGGCAGGAGCAGAATGCTGCAGAGGAGGATGAGGTTAATGCAGCGGATGAGAATGTGGAGCCGAGGGTGCATGATGTTTATGGGGATGATGAGGCTGAGAATGCAGTGGCGGCTGAGTTGACTATAGATGATTATGTTATTGGGGAGATGGTGGAGACGGAGGAGACGGTTGCCCTTAACGTGGAGGTGCAGAATGCTGAGGAGGTACTGGTGGAGGATAATGCAGCGGCTGAGACTGTGGAGCCGAAGGTGTATGAGGAGAAGGTGAATGAGGAGGAGGATGATAAGGAAGTGGCTACTGATTTGATTACTGAGAAGCATACTGGGAAGTTGGTGGATACGGCGGGGACGGTGGAACGTAATGTGGCTGACCAGACTGCTGAGATGGATGAGGGGGAGAATGCAGCTGGGGAGAATGAGGAGCCGCAGGAGGATGAGGCGAATGTGGAGGATGTGGAGGATGTGGAGGATGAGAAGATAGAGGATGCTGGGTTGATGCAAGCTGAGCTTACGTTGGAGTTGGGGGCGACGGTGGAGACGAGGGATCATAATGTGGATGCTCAGACTGCTGGGAGGGAGGAGGAGACGGCTGTGGCCTCGTATTTTGATGAGCATGAGGAGATGGATGGCATGCTTAAACAACTTTCTCCCCTGGTTGATGAGATTTCTGATCATTTTTCGGATGTGACGGAGATGCCTACAGTTATGAGGAAGCCTGTTAAGGCTCCACGGTTGCATTCAATTACGGAGCATACGGCGACGGCGAAGGAGAAGCCTAAATGGAAGAGGCGGCCTTCGAAGGAAAGTAGTAGGCGTCCGAAAACTTCAAATAAAGAAGCCGAAACCTTCGTTTCCCCGTGATGATTATGTTGATGATTTGCCTGCCAAATTCCTCATACCATATTATTTGGATTTTCATCCCAAGCTACAATCCCTCATGGTGGGCGGCGAAGACGTGGATGCAGATGGCAACTGTGGGTACAGGGCTGTGGCAGTTCAGTTGGGCTTGAAAGCATCCGATTGGCAGATTGTCAGAGCTGATTTGCTCCGTGAGATGCGGACATACAGCGTCTTGTACAGGCGTGTTCTGAGTGAGGTTTCATATAATATTAATTTGAAGGCAGTGAACTATTTTATTACTGATAAAGGTGCAGGAGAGGAAAATTGGATGCAGATGCCAGACATGGGACATGTCATTGCCTCATGCTACAACTGTGTAGTACATTTGATTGCAGGTGATATGTGTGTGACATTTTTTCCATTGAGAAGTCCTCCAGTAAACCGAGCCTCCAGACTCCACATAACGTTGGGTTATGTGAACAGAAATCACTTTTTTATCCTTCAACTTGAACCAACAGGTGACGTCCCTCCAACTTCAGTTGTGTGGACAAGATAACATGACCCTGTGGCCGATGGATGGCCGGCTGGTTATGAGCAGAGGATGCAGTCATTCGTTGATAGGGTAAAAGGTACGAATATTGCTACCGCTGATGCTTTTTAGTATCTGTAAGATAAAACATTTATCAATGTAATAAGTTTTTTTTGGTATAAAAATGGACCACTTTGGCGGATGAAATTTTATCATGGCTTCCGAAATGTGCAAATGTCATCATCGGTATGGATTGATGTTGTGTATCATACCAATTACACCGAGCGCAACACTGCAGTAATATTGCCCGTTTTGCGCTTTGAGTAATTATGTCTTTACCTACCAAATTGCTCAACGTGCAGAACTGGCAATATTAGTGCCGGTTTTGCGCTCTGGGTATTTTTAATAACATCAACCTTTGTTCCAAATTGTTATGCGATGAGAATGTGTCATTGTTAGTGTGTCCAATACTCCAAGTGAGAGTAGCGTTATTGTATCATATATGTTATTGTCTGACAAAATTGCTTACCACAAACTCCCATTGATAAGTTTTGCCCGTTGAGCGCCTTTATTAGCCAATTTGTTAGTGGTTACTACAATTGCTCACCATTCGCCACGATCAGAACAAATAATTTTGACCGGTTGTGCGCGGTGAGAAATTTTGTTAGTTCGAAAAAAAATCTCCTACTCGTCCACTCAATAAAATTTGCTGATATATCCACATTTATTGCTGCTCGCACCGTGCAAATTTTTAATGGTTAACAGAAATGCTCACAGCGCACAACGGTGATATATTGGAACCTTTGGTCTTACTAATAGTCTAAGAGATCCCTCGAGTCTGCAGAGTAGTGTTGGTGAACATACAGAGCAGGGATCGTTAATATACAGCGGATTGCTACCAGCCGGATGTTCTGCTCTATAATGATTAATGCCTGCCTAAGTTTTGCGCGTTGGGATAAACTGTAGCCACTAAACAAATAGCCCAACGCGCACAACGGGCAAAATTATGCCCTTAGGCTCGGGCAAAATTACGAGCACAACGGGAAAACAACGCGCATAACGAGAAAAAATTACGCGCACAACGGGCAAAACAACGCGCACAACAGGCAAAAAGGAGAGCCGGTGGTTCGCTTTTTGAGCATATAAAAGGTAGTTTATCAACAATTGTTAAACGCGCACACACCTAGTAGCCTTATGCTCGGTGTGCGCGTTGAGCAAAGTTGCGACGATAGCGCATTTGCTCAACGCGCCCCGCACGGACTAATTTTGCCCGTTGTGCGCTTTGAGCATATTTGTTGGATGCTGTAATTTTTGTTCCAACGGTCAATCATTCACACTCCTATTTTCATCATACTAAAATTGTGATTCCACAATATGCCAACAGTCAAACATCACTTAGAAACTTTACCTAATTATGATTAAGACCGATACTTATTCATTCTGAAGACATTTTATATAAAATCTGATACCTAGTCAATCTGATTCAGAAACTGCATGCAAACCTTTAGATTAACGCTAATACATATTCAAACGGTGACCATTCCAAAATGGCCAACCCATTCTAACATACTGAAGTACGTACAGATACAGATCCAAATAGATACATATCCCTTTACTCTTACAAACTGATACATTTGAGTGTCTTCACAGATGTTTGCAATGAAGTGGCGCGTGATCTGCGTGTTTCCCCCTTCAAGTTCCGCGAGTTCATCGGGCGACCATCTTTGTTGCGTTTATTAACGTCCTTGGATAGTTGGATATGAGTGTCACGTCGTTGTAACCTGCAGTCAAGTATGTAGCTGTGTCAAACACAACGCCTGGAACCCCGATTCCCCTGTGGCGATGTACGATACGGGCAATGCGCTCCACATCTACGTTGCAGTTGCCGAATTTCTGCCCTGATCTGCTCAAGATGATTGTCATACCAGATGTTTGCAATGACGTGGAACTTTGTCCTTTGTAGGAGACGCCGTGAATTGGAAAGTCGGCAGACCGTTTCGCTTATTACCGTTATTGCTGTCGTCGTTGTAACATGAAGTCAGGACAAAAGACACCGATTGGAACTCCGTTACCGGAGACGATATAAAACAACACAGGGTTGCATAAGAAGTTGTGTTTGGGAGTGTAAGAGATCAGAAAGGATAGGATGGAGTGTATGTGCGTCAAAGATGATGTATAGTGAAACGATGAAGGGTTTGATGGAGGAGATGGAGTGTATAAAGAGGAGATGGAGATGGATATGGAGTGTATAGCAAGACACGCAAAACAAATACATAGCCACAATTCATAATAGGAGGGAATAACAATCTATCATGGTACAACACCCATCAGCTTTCCTGAAACATGTGAGACAGCGTAGCCAATATCACCCCAAAAGAATATGGTATGATCATCGTACACATTTTTCATAGTGTTGTTTGGGACAAATTTTCTCAACGCAGTTGCAACACCCCCCAGCATTGTCGGGGATGCTTGATTATAAATGGACGATAGCCCTTCGTTGCATAAGTTTCCAACATGAACCATTTACCTTTACGTGAAAAGAGTACTGGATGAATGCTATCGTCCATATCTATATCAAGTATGCACGAACAGCTGAAGGACTTATTGTTTCCATACGGAGGTTGTGTGGGCAAATAAAGAAGATGATAGAAGAAAGTAGACGAGTTTAGAGAAGATGAGTGCTCGTTGTCCGCCATTTATAGGGGAAATTGGACCAATCATAATGAAGCGTATAAAAAGTCCGTGATCCTACAGTAATGCAATGGATCTCAGGAATCAACATTTAGAGCATCTCCAAAGGGGCGCCCTAAATTATTTTAGAATGTGAAAATAAAATAGGTTAATTACTCTCCGCGCAAAACCATGAAACCCTACGGTTTTTCGCCTTGATCACATAATAGGAAAATTACACTCAACAATACTACTCTCCACTAAGATTTTTAATACATTATATTTGTTGTGCACACCGAGCTAAATAATACAGAAGCGAGTAACTATCATAATTGCTCACCGCGCAGAATGTTTAGAAAACGAGAATTGCTCAATGCGCAAAACGCAGAACGCATGACAGCGAATTGTATTGATGAGAAGAAGTAGAGTTAATGTGTGGCTACATCGAAGACCCCGTCATGCTACAGAGGGGTTCTCGTGAATATACAAAAGACTGCTCATCTACAGCGGATTGATGTCAGACATATGAAGAGACTTTAATTGCGATGGGAGAGAATTGATGTAGCTGGAGCGATTTGAAAGCTCTCAGGGAGACCTTTGACCCGAAAAATGACACAAATGTCCTCAAAAGCAAGAGCAACTGTGACCCAGTGGAGAACTTTGTGGCAGTTCACCCTCACTGCGACAAAATTAGTTGTGTGTGGTGAGCAATTCTGAGGTTTGAGTGGTTTTGTGCTCTAAGCAATTCTGATTTTTGAGAGGTTGTGTGCGGTGAGCACTTCTGAGTTTGAGTGGTTCTGTGCGATGAGCAATTTTGAGTTTTGAGTGGATTTGTGCGCTGAGCAATTCTGAGTTTTGAGTGGGTTTTGTGCGGTGAGCTTATTCTGAGTTTGAGTGGTTGTGTGCGGTGAGTAATTCTGAGGTATGAGTGGTTTTGTAGCCGCTTACTTAATTGCTCAACGCTGAGACATAATTGATCAAAGCAAAGAAAGAAAATCCTTACCATGAAGTTTGAAAGGGGGCGAGACGCCCCCGTATTCGATCTCTCCTCACAATCCCAGGGTGTTAGGGACGATTTGCCTCTAGACACTCCTCCCCTCTCAAAAGAAACCTCCCGATGGCCCGATCGTTGGATAGGCCCTCCTTTGATACCGGACCTCTCCTTCCCGACAAATTCTTCCTCTTACAGGCGGATCGCCAACGAGTTATTACTCTTACACATGGAGCGGCCCGCCTTCCACTCCCCGACTTCCCTTGTAGAACTTACACCAGGGGACTTAGGGCGGACCGCGCCTCCCCTCCAACGCCTACTCCGTGACGACCTCCACCTCCGGGGGAGGCGTCGCCGAAACCTCCCGTTGGCCCGATCGTTGGATAGGCCCTCCGTTGATACCGGACCTCTCCTTCCCGACGAATTCTTCCTTTCACAGGCGGATCGCCGACGAGTTATTCGTCTTACACATGGAGCGGCCAGCCTTCCACTCCCCGACTTCCCCTGGAGAACTAACGCCAGGGGACTTAGGGCGGACCGCTCCTCCCCTCCAGTGCCTACTCCGTGACTACCTCCACCTCCGGTGGAGGCGTCGCCGCCTGCAGGGTGTAGTTCCAAATCACCGGTGAAGGCATCGCCATGCCAATCATCCCACTGGGCACCACCGTTCCCAGACAACGGGTCCCTCCGCCATCCAATGGTCTGCCTTCCACTCATCGACCTCCCGTCGCACAGCTTGAAGTGGAACGAAACCCCAGCCCGCCATCCAACGGCATGCCTTCCACTCCTTGACGCCCCGTCGCACATCCTGGTGCAGGTTATAGTAAATTGGAACGAAACCCCCGACCGCCATCCAAAGGCCTGCCTTCCACTCCTCGACCTCCCGTCGCACATCCTGATGCAGTTTACAGTAAAGTGGAACGGCCCCCCAGCCCGCCATCCAACGGCCTGCCTTCAACCACTGGCGTCTTTATCGACGTATTGTAAAGAACGCGAAAATGTCCCTCCAAGCAAGTTGTTAAATTCCGTATATGATAAAATTAACTTGTTTACATGCAAACTTTTAGATTATCTCTGATACATAATCAATCTGAAGACATTTTAGATTAAATCGGCTACATATTCAATCGACTTCGTAAACTGATTGAAAATTTTTAGATTATATCTCATACATATTCCAATTGATGACATTTTCAAAATGACCCAGCCATTCAACTATATGGATGTACATACTGATACAGAACAAAACATATTCATTACCCCATGCTCATTACAAACTGATACATATGATTGTCTTCGTAAGATGTTTGCAATGAAGGGGCTTTTTACCGGATAAATTGTCGGTGTGATCTGCGTGCTTCACCCTACAACGACGCCTGCAATGACGACACTCCTATCCTGCCTACGGTTGCCGAAAGTCGGCAACGACGTTAACTAACGCAACGAAGCGACCATCTTCGTTGAGTTTATGGACGTGTTTTCCAACTATCTGCCATCGTAGCCCTTATAGGAGTGTCGTCATTGCAGGCGTCGTTGTACCCGGCTGTCAAGTATGACGCCGGTTCAAAGACACCGAAAAGAACTCCGATTCCCAAGAGGCGGTGAACACCAATACATGGTTCGTTATAAATAGAATGAGATTTTCATTTTCGAGATCGGAAAGGACAGTAGGAGGAGGTGTTTGTGTGTCTTAGACGATCTATAGTACAAATATGAAGGGGATGGAGGAGAAGATAGTGTAAAAGAGGAGATGGCCGTTCCACGTGAATGCGTGAAAAAAGTACTGGTTGAATTCTATCGTCCATTTTTATCTCAAGCATCAGGCCCGAACAGTAGAAAACCGTCTCATCTTTACACCCCATATCCATCTCCATCTCGTCCATTTCTACCTCATGCATCATGCTCGAACATAAGAAGACCTTATTGTTTCCAGACGGAGGTTGTGTGGGAAAAAAGAAGAAGATGATATAAGAAATTAGAGGAAGTTGTGAGAAGATGAGGGCTCCTTGTCCGCCAATTTATAGGGGAATTGGACCAATCAAAATGAAACTAAACGGTTTTTCGCCTTGATCAACAATGATGCCAATTGGAAAATTACTCCCAACAATACTAATCTCTACTAATCCTTTTTAAAACATTTTATTCGATGCGCACACCGTACTAAATAATACAGGAGCGAGTAACAAACTAACAATCAGAATTGCTCACCGCGCAAAACGCATGGAAAACTGGAATTGCTCAAGGCGCACAACGCACAACGCATGGCAGCGAATTGTATTGGTTTATGAGGATGCGACCGAAGTAGAGTTAATGTGTGGCTCCATCGAAGCCCCCGTCATGCTACAGGAGGGGTTCTCATGAATATACAAAAGACTGCACGTCAATCTACAGCCGATTGATACCAGACATGTGCAGTTCTCAAGAATGTTTGACCGGCCGGTGGGATGTGAGCTGGAAAAATTAATAGCCGCTAACATAATTGCACAAAGCTAGGAACAAATAAATTTATGGCCGTTGTGTGCGATGAGCAAATTTTTAATGGTTTAAATAATTGCTCATTGCGAACAACAAGAAACGACAGGTGTTGACGCTTTGAGTCGTTGTGCGCTTTAACATGTGTTCGCTTTGAGCATCTAAGGTATTTTATAGACAATGGTTTAACGCGCAAAACCAATCTGAAGACATATTCAATAGAATTCAAATATATTGATGTACAGACTGATACAGATCCAAACTGATTCATTAGCATATGCTCTTACAAACTGATACATATGATTAAGCCTGAATGGCGGCCCTTGGTCACATAGGTTGGCGGTGCATGGCTACCGTACCTCCAAGGCACAAGCACTCCCTCCTGTTGTTTTCGATCTCTTGTCTCGCATCCAAATTGATGAAGATAATGACGACGAATCTCGTCGGAATACGAAAAAAGGTGAAATTCATGTTAGCATCGATCCAGAGGTTCTAGACTGCTTCATTGGATGCGAGCCCTTGCGGTGTACATCGACCACGTTTACAGTTACTGTGCTCAGCGTATTTGTCATGCAATCCGAAGGCATCTGCTGATCCCAATATTCTAGCGCTGAAGCTTCCGGGTCTGGAAAATCAAACATTTCATCCTGGTAACAAAACAGAATGCTTAATGCCATCATACATACATACGTAGTTTTGAATTATTCAGAGGAAATAATTAGAAAATTTGTACTTACTCCAATGACTAGATCCTCCAGGTTCGGGCAGCTATTCAGCAAGCATGACAGGATTGAAAACATGGTTGTTGTGCAGGGTATCCATCTGAGGGTGAGTTCTTTCATCTTCGGTAAGAGACACCACAGAGTAACGGGCATGATATAGATATCTGATATGGACGATAGCATTCATTCTGTCACGACCCGCTTCCCTAAAATGGAGGCGAGACGTGAAAAGGTCCGCACGGGAGTGGAGCTGTGAAGCCCCAAACCCGATAAGCGTCAATAATACATAAGCAGGTCCCTGTAACCACAACAGAATAACAATAATAACACAAGGAGAGACTGAAATAAAATCTCACATCTCAAATATTGTCCAACAAGAAAAAATATATTCAACATCCAGAAAAGCCACTGGGCTAAAGGAAAAGAGTCTAAGGCCCAGAACAAGGCCAACAAAAGCAACAACAACAACAAAGTATAGGTGCTATGCACCGATAATAAAACAACTGTCTAACAAAAGTAAAACACACGAAGACACTAGGACTGGTCCCCAGTGTCCATGTACTCCCCGTCAAACACAAGCTCGGGCTCGGCGTCAGCAAACACCTCGTCCTCAACAAGGTACTCAGGCTCAGGATCTAACATGTGTCACCCAAAAGAGTAAAGGGGCACATGTCAGCAAGTCTAACAGACTTGGGCAAGGAAACTGAAAGTAAGGCAACTAGCAACCTAGCAGTTTAGTATGCATGGCATGGCAGTTATAACATGAGTGCATAATTAAAACATGGCAAGACGATTTGTACAAGAGAACAATCATCGGGACAAGACAAGACAAGAGTAGCCACGCTACTATCAATCACAATCAATTCACTATTCATGTTGTTTTGTAGATGTAAAACCATTACGCCTTACAGCTGAATGGTTTTACATTCGCTGATTGGCCGCTTAACAACTACCCCAAACCCAAGAGTTTACGCCTTACCACTGCAGTTGCTGATCGGGCAGACTCCCAGTTGATTGGTCGCTTAACTCTTACCCCCAATACCCACACGTAATGGAGCCAGGGTCCCTGAACATGAGCCCAGCAAGTGAGCCAGGGTTGCCCCGCACATGAGCTCGCATTATTAAACATTTGGCGTAGGGGTGCACCTAGCCGGAAACACGCAATTCGGGCATTGGCTATCAACCAACACATGGCCCGCTTCTGGAACACGAGCCAGGAACACAAGCATTCGTAGCAAAGCTACGCATTCACAGAAACACTTAAAGAATGCAATGACATGACAATTAATTTGCGTACCGTTAATGGAAAGTAAACATGACATGGAAATTGTGCAACATGCTATATGTGTTGGAACTAGCTTCGTTGTCAAGCTAGTTCCCCAATTTACGCCTAGGCGAGTATCATTTCGTCGCCTAGCCTCTTTTACGCCTACAACAAGCAAATGGCCTAAAACATGGCCTAAACCCTAAGTGGCAAGTTTCACTTGCCTAGCACCGGGGATGACGACCACTTCGTCACACGGATGCCAATCTACGGGGAAATCGCTGTTTTGGGGGAACAATCAACAAACAACATGAAATTATATTAGGGTTTCATAAAAATATAAATAGGTTATGGAAACAACGGTAGATCGATTTCTTACCGAGAGGAAGCGGAAGAAACACTCCGGGGAACCCTAGGATCAGATCTGGAAAAGATTGGAGAAGTTTGGGGAAACTAGGGTTTTGGGGGATTTTGATGGGTTTTGGTGAGATTTTGGGGAAGATGAGAGGTAGATGGAGTGAATGGATGGTTTGGATGATGGATTTGAGGCTTGGAATGAAGAAATGAAGCTTGGGGGAAGATGGGGGCTGAAGGGGGAAGATTTTAGGGTTTTGGGTCGTGTTGGAGAAGATGAAATCGTTTGGGTTGGGTTTAAATAGGTTGAGCTGGCGGCTGCCCAGAAATTAGGGTTTTAACACTGGTTAGTCGGTCAAAGAGCAACCACTGACCGACTAGTTTGGCAACTAGTCGGTCGGCCGACCAACGCAGACCGACTAAGTGCAAACAGTAACTCCTGAACGAAAATAGGATTTTAGAGTTAGTCGGTCCATGAACAAATACTGACCGACTAGTTTAGCATCTAGTCGGTCGATGAACGTTCTTAGACCGACTAAGAGTAAACAGTAACTCAACTAAAATTAAGATGATGTGTTAGTCGGTTAAAGAAGCATTGCTGACCGACTAGTTTGCAACCTAGTCGGTCAACCAACGTTCTTAGACCGACTAACGATAAACAGTAACTCCTGGGAAATTTAGAAAGCTAACTAGTCGGTCCAAGAAGGATTGCCGACCGACTGGATCGTCATCTAGTCGGTCGGTGCCCCTTCTTATACCGGCTAATGCGCACAAAAAGTTCCGATACGGAGCGCGGGGCCCCAGGATCGATTTCTAAGACTCCTAGGCTTGATCTAATAGTTAGATATGACCGTTATGAAGCCCGTCACGAGTGACATACTTCGAAATCGACAATCCTAAGGAAGAAACGGGAAAATACGACGAATCGATCGAAAATGAAAACTACGGAGACGAAAACCACACAAGAGGAGAAAATCCACCAAAACATATATTATATTATATTAAATCCAGATACATGAAAAGCAGTCGTTACATCCTCCCCAACTTAAGAAAAATTCCGTCCTCGGAATTTCCAAATACTCACGAGTCCGGAAACAAAAGTGGGAAACGCTCTCGCATCTCATCCTCATTCTCCCAAGTAGACTCTCCAGGTGAACCGTGTCGCCACATCACCCTCACAAGATTGACAATCTTGTTCCGAAGCGATTTCTTATGCCTGTACAGGATCTGCACGGGATGCTGGTCATACGTCATATCGGGGCGAACGGTAATCTCCGAAAAATCTACCGCATGAGACGGATTGCTAATGTATCGACGAAGCTGCGACACATGGAAAACATTGCGAACTCCTTCCATAGATGGCGGCAAGGCCAAGCGATAAGCTACCTCGCCAACCCTCTCCAAAATGTCAAACGGTCCAATGTATCGCGGGCTCAACTTCCCACGCTTCCCGAAACGAATCACACCACGATTCGGGGAAATCTTCAAGAACACATGGTCACCCGGCTGAAACTCCAAAGGACGACGTTTAGCATCCACCCAATGCTTATAACGGTCCTGAGCAATCCTCAACCTCTCCCGAATATTCCTGACGATCTCCACGGCCTCCACGATCATCTCAGGTCCCAACAACTCCCGATCACCAACGTCATCCCAACTCAATGGCGATCGACATTTCCTCCCATAAAGAGCGGCGAAAGGCGCCATGCCAATACTCGCCTGGAAGCTGTTGTTGTAGGAAAACACTACCAAATGTAGATGGTCCTCCCACGAACCCTTGAAGTCCAACATGCACGCCCTCAGCATGTCTTCCAAAATCTGAATTGTCCTCTCGGACTGGCCATCCGTCTGCGGATGGTACGCCGTGCTGAAACTCAGACGCGTACCCAAACTCTTCTGCAAACTCTGCCAGAACTGAGATGTGAACCTCGTGTCTCTGTCAGACACGATACTCATAGGGACTCCATGAAGTCGCACGACCTCCTCCATATACCTCCTCGCCAGCGCCTCAGTGGACGGTCCCACTCGGAACGGAATAAAATGCGCAGATTTGGTCAACCGATCCACGATTACCCAAATCGCGTCATTCTGCTTCGGACTCCGAGGTAGTCCAGTCACGAAATCCATAGTGATGTGCTGCCACTTCCACTCCGGAATCGGAAGCGGTTGTAGCAACCCGGCCGAACGCTGATGCTCCGCCTTCACTTGCTGGCAAACCAAGCACTTGGCTACACTCCGAGCCACGCTCCTCTTCATACCATGCCACCAATAATTCAGACGAAGATCCTGGTACATCTTGGTGCCACCAGGATGCACAGAATAGGGCGAACTGTGTGCCTCCACCATCAACTCCTCTCTGATATCCCCAGCAGGCACACACAACCTGGCTCCAAACCTCAGCGAGCCATCCTCATGAATCAAAAAGTCAGTCCGCAGACCGGCTTCCACCTGCTCCCGAATCCTCACCAGCTTCGGATCCTCAGCCTGGCCAGCCTTAATCCGATCCACGATCGTCGACTATACCTGCATGTACATCAACGAAGAAGCCCCTCCAGGAAGAACAATCTCCACACCAGACTCGCAAAAATCCTGCTGCAATCTCCACTGCGAGGTCAAAATCATCACCGCTGGAAGCCTACTCAAAGCATCTGGAACCACATTCACCTTGCCAGGGTGAAACTGCAAATCAATCTCATAATCCGCCATAAGCTCCAACCATCGACGCTGTCGCAAGTTGAGCTCCTTCTGAGTGAAAATATACTTCAAGCTTTTGTGATCGGTGAAAATCTTCACTTTCTCACTCAGCAGGAAGTGCCTCCAAATCTTAAGAGCAAACACAACGGCAGCCAACTCCAAATCATGCGTCGGGTAATTCTTCTCATGAACCTTAAGCTGACGTGACGCATACGCCACAACATGCCCATGCTGATGCAACACACAACCGAGACCCTTGCCAGAAGCATCGCAAAAGATCTCAAATCCACCGCTGCGATCAGGCACAACCAAAATAGGGGCAGTCGTCAACCTCTCCTTCAGAATACCAAAAGCACTCTCACAATCACCCGACCAAACATAAGCAACATCCTTCAGCGTCAACCTGGTCATCGGCTCAGCAATACGAGAAAAGTCCTTAATGAAACGCCGATAATAACCAGCAAGTCCAAGGAAACTCCGAATCTCAGACGCCGACGACGGAACAGGCCACTCCCGGATGGCCCTAATCTTCTCGGGATCCACTGAAATACCATCTCCAGTCATCACATGCCCGAGAAAAGCAACTCGATCCAGCCAAAACTCGCACTTCGAAAACTTAGCATACAACCGATGCTTCCTCAAAATCTCCAACACCGTCCTTAAGTGCGAGGCATGCTCTTCCTCCGACTTCGAATAGATCAGAATGTCGTCAATAAAGATAACGACAAACTTATCCAAAAAGTCGTAGAAAATCAGGTTCATCAGATTCATGAAAACGGCGGGCACGTTAGTTACGCCGAAAGGCATAACCACGAACTCATAGTGTCCATACTTCGTCCTGAACGCTGTCTTCGGAACATCTCCCTTCTTCACCTTCAACTGATGGTAACCACTCCTCAAATCCAATTTTGAAAACACCCTCGAACCTCCAAGCTGATCAAAAATATCATCGATGCGAGGGAACGGGTATTTATTCTTAATGGTCACCGCATTCAACTCCCGATAATCCACGCACATGCGACGCGAACCATCCTTCTTCTTAACCAGCAACACCGGTGCTCCCCATAGAGACACGCTAGGATTAATATAACCCTTCTGCAAAAGCTCATCCAACTGCTTCCGCAACTCTTCCAACTCTGTAGGTGCCATACGATACGGCGCCTTCGAAATCGGCTACGCACATGGAACAAGATCGATAGAGAATTCCAAAGCTCGATCAGGCGGCAAACCAGACATCTCCTCGGGGAAGACGTCGCCAAAATCTCGCACCACAGCTGGCCACTCCAGCTCCATCTGCATAGCCACAGCATCTACCGGCCTGGCCCGAAATCTGACAGGACCAAGCGAACTGCTACCACGACTGAACTCAAATACTGGATGTCCGAACACCACCTTCTTTCTCCGACAGTCGATCATAGCATAGAAGCTCGCAAGCCAGTCCATCCCAAGAACTGCATCATAGTTGATGATGTCGTGGACAATGAAATCAGCGAAAAGCTCATGTCCACAGACCACCAACGAGCAAGAATTGCAACCACGATGCACCGAGACCACACCATTCCCTGTAACGATATTCCAACTCTTTGGAAGAGGGGACGTCGACAAGGAATGCCTCTCCACGAAGCTCCGAGAAATAATGCACATCGATGCACCAGAGTCAAAGAGGACTCGTGCAGGAAATGTGCAAACCAAAACCACACCTAACAATCAATTAACAATCAAACCCTAGTCTAGCAAACAACCATGTTCAAGCAAACAACACAATCTAACAATCAAAACCAGCTAGGAAAGTAACAGCTAGATTAAGGATTACCTGCGATAACCTCATCCACAGCCGCGCTCTTCGTAGCGGTCATCAGAAAAGCCTGCCTCCTCGGCGGAACAGCCTGCTGAAAAGCCTGCCTCTGTGGAACAAGAGCTGCTCCACGTCCAGCAGGAACAGACGCTCGCTGTTGCAACGGCTGTGCTGCAACAGGAGCCCTCCGCAGCTGATTCGCATGCCGACAATCCTTCGCGGCATGGGAAGCATCACCACAAATCAGACACTGGCCCAAAAACTTCTGACACTGATCCTTGATATGGCCAGGCTTGCCGCAGAAATGGCAAGACTTCAGAATAGGCCCTCCTGGCCTCTTAAACTGAGCAGACTGATTAGGCCTGAATCCAGGTCTAACCACAGCTCTCGCCTGCTCCATAGGCCTCTTCCCAGCACCAACAATAGACCCCCTCCTCTGGTTCACGAGCAGCTCCTGCCTCTTAGCTGCTACCAGAACCTTCTGATAAGACTCCCGGTCAGAAGAGGTCACAAAACTCTGGAGCTCCGAAGCAAGCCCCTGCAGGAACCTCTGAGCCTTCTCCTCAGCGTCCTGCACCATCTTCGGTGCAAACCGACTCAGCCTCATGAACTCTTGGTGATACATGTCCACCGACGAGTTCCCTTACTTCAGGTCGATAAATCGCTGCAGCATCTCCTCCCTGGCAGCTTTTGGGAAGAACTCACCCTCAAATCTGGCCTTGAAGGTAGCCCAAGCTATCGGCTCCACCAACATCTTCTCTTCCGCATCCCACCAATTCCGAGCATTATCCTTGAGTTGCCTCTTCGCCAAATCAACCCATCCAGCCGGGGTGATCATGGCCATCTTCAGATTGTCCTCGATGTTCCGAATCCACTCATCGGCAGCCAGAGGACCCTCAGAACCATCAAAATATGCGGGACCCAGCTCCTGAAATTGCTTCGCTCCTGGCTCAGAGCGAGGGGCATCCGGAAGAGCCCGGGCAGCTCGAGCACGTGGAGCATTCTGGACTTGCAAAAGCACGCCCTGCTGCACTTGCATCATCTGGATCATCATCCGCATCATCTCACCGCTGGTGGGTTCCCGCTCAGGCTCCTCATCATGAGGGGTCGCACCACTACCCCCACCACGGGTGAAACGTCTTCCTGCCATCTAGTGACACAGAAAACGAATCAGATTAGACTCATAGCTTATGACATCGGACGTCGAACTTAATTTATTGGACATTCTAATATTATTATCGCTATTCCAAAAATCGATGTTACAGAAGGACATGCATGGGCCACCAACAAAACCTGTCACGACCCGCTTCCCTAAAATGGAGGCGAGACGTGAAAAGGTCCGCACGGGAGTGGAGCTGTGAAGCCCCAAACCCGATAAGCGTCAATAATACATAAGCAGGTCCCTGTAACCACAACAGAATAACAATAATAACACAAGGAGAGACTGAAATAAAATCTCACATCTCAAATATTGTCCAACAAGAAAAAATATGTTCAACATCCAAAAAAGCCATCGGGCTAAAGGAAAAGAGTCTAAGGCCCAGAACAAGGCCAACAAAAGCAACAACAACAACAAAGTATAGGTGCTACGCACCGATAATAAAACAACTGTCTAACAAAAGTAAAACACACGAAGACATTAGGACTGGTCCCCAGTGTCCACGTACTCCCCGTCAAACACAAGCTCGGGCTCGGCGTCAGCAAACACCTCGTCCTCAACAAGGTACTCAGGCTCAGGATCTAACATGTGTCACCCAAATGAGTAAAGGGGCACATGTCAGCAAGTCTAACAGACTTGGGCAAGGAAACTGAAAGTAAGGCAACTAGCAACCTAGAAGTTTAGTATGCATGGCATGGTAGTTATAACATGAGTGCATAATTAAAACATGGCAAGACGATTTGTACAAGAGAACAATCATCGGGACAAGACAAGACAAGAGTAGCCACGCTACTATCAATCACAATCAATTCACTATTCACGTTGTTTTGTAGATGTTTACGCCTTACAGCTGAATGGTTTTACATTCGCTGATTGGCCGCTTAACAACTACCCCAAACCCAAGAGTTTACGCCTTACCACTGCAGTTGCTGATCGGGCAGACTCCCAGTTGATTGGTCGCTTAACTCTTACCCCCAATACCCACACGTAATGGAGCCAGGGTCCCTGAACATGAGCCCAGCAAGTGAGCCAGGGTTTCCCCGCACATGAGCTCGCATTATTAAACATTTGGCGTAGGGGTACACCTAGCCAGAAACACGCAATTTGGGCATTGGCTATCAACCAACACATGGCCCGCTTCTGGAACACGAGCCAGGAACACAAGCATTCGTAGCAAAGCTACGCATTCACAGAAACACTTAAAGAATGCAATGACATGACAATTAATTTGCGTACCGTTAATGGAAAGTAAACATGACATGGAAATTGTGCAACATGCTATATGTGTTGGAACTAGCTTCGTTATCAAGCTAGTTCCCCAATTTGTGCCTAGGCGAGTATCATTTCGTCGCCTAGCCTCTTTTACGCCTACAACAAGCAAATGGCCTAAAACATGGCCTAAACCCTAAGGGGCAAGTTTCACTTGCCTAGCACCGGGGATGACGACCACTTCGTCACACGGATGCCAATCTACGGGGAAATCGCTGTTTTGGGGGAACAATCAACAAACAACATGAAATTATATTAGGGTTTCATAAAAATATAAATAGGTTATGGAAACAATGGTAGATCGATTTCTTACCGAGAGGAAGCGGAAGAAACACTCCGGGGAACCCTAGGATCAGATCTGGAAAAGATTGGAGAAGTTTGGGGAAACTAGGGTTTTGGGGGATTTTGATGGGTTTTGGTGAGATTTTGGGGAAGATGAGAGGTAGATGGAGTGAATGGATGGTTTGGATGATGGATTTGAGGCTTGGAATGAAGAAATGAAGCTTGGGGGAAGATGGGGGCTGAAGGGGGAAGATTTTAGGGTTTTGGGTCGTGTTGGAGAAGATGAAATCGTTTGGGTTGGGTTTAAATAGGTTGAGCTGGCGGCTGCCCAGAAATTAGGGTTTTAACACTGGTTAGTCGGTCAAAGAGCAACCACTGACCGACTAGTTTGGCCACTAGTCGGTCGGTCGACCAACACAGACCGACTAAGTGCAAACAGTAACTCCTGAACGAAAATAGGATTTTAGAGTTAGTCGGTCCATGAACAAATACTGACCGACTAGTTTAGCATCTAGTCGGTCGATGAACGTTCTTAGACCGACTAAGAGTAAACAGTAACTCAACTAATATTAAGATGATGTGTTAGTCGGTTAAAGAAGCATTGCTGACCGACTAGTTTGCAACCTAGTCGGTCAACCAACGTTCTTAGACCGACTAACGATAAACAGTAACTCCTGGGAAATTTAGAAAGCTAACTAGTCGGTCCAAGAAGGATTGCCGACCGACTGGATCGTCATCTAGTCGGTCGGTGCCCCTTCTTATACCGGCTAATGAGCACAAAAAGTTCCGATACGGAGCGCGGGGCCCCGGGATCGATTTCTAAGACTCCTAGGCTTGATCTAATAGTTAGATATGACCGTTATGAAGCCCGTCACGAGTGACATACTTCGAAATCGACAATCCTAAGGAAGAAACGGGAAAATACGACGAATCGATCGAAAATGAAAACTACGGAGACGAAAACCACACAAGAGGAGAAAATCCACCAAAACATATATTATATTATATTAAATCCAGATAAATGAAAAGCAGTCGTTACACATTCAGCTGTTCGTCCATTTATAATCAGGCATGCCCGAAAAAGGGTTTCCAGATGTGAGGATTTCGCCTTCCACGAACAGCTGAAGGACTTACTGTTTCCATACGGAGGTTGTGGGGGAAATAAAGAAGAAGATGATGGAAGAAAGTAGATGAAGTTGTGAGAAGATGAGTGCTCCTTGTCCGCCATTTTTATAGGGGAATTGGAGCAATCAAAATGAAGCGTATAATAAGTCCTTGATCCTACAGTAATGCAATGGATCTCGGGAATCAACAATTATTTACTCAACGCGCAAACCGCGGAATACCAACGCGAAAATCGCGTAATCCCAATTATTTTAGCATCTGGATCAAAATTGGTTAATTACTCTCCGCGCATAACAAGGAAACTCATCGATTTTTCGCCTTGATCAGCATTGATGCTAATAGGAAAATTACTCCCAACAATACTACTCTCCACTAAGATTTTTTAATACATTTTATTCGACACGCACCCCGGGCTAAATAATACAGAAGAGAGAAACTATTATAATTGATCCTCGCGCAAAACGCATGGAAAATGGGAATTGCTCAATGCGCACAACGCAGATGGGTCAATGAGGATGTGACTGCTGCAGTACCATATTAACTGTGTGGCTACATCGAAGACCCCGTCAAGCTACAGAAGGGTGCTCGTGAATAAGAAAATACTGCTCCTGAATCTACAGCGGATTGATACCAGACATATGATTTTCCCAAGAATGTATGACCAGTGGCAAGTGAGCTGGCAAAATTTATATTTTGGCCGTTGTGCGCGGTGAGCAAATTTTTAATGGTTTAAAAATTTGCTCAAAGCGCACAACAAGTATCGCCAGATGTTCACTTTGACTCGGTGTGTGCGTTCAGCAAATTTGTTATGGCTAACATAATTGCGCAAAGCGCACAACATGCAGAATTATGCCCGTTGAGCGCGTTAAGCTCTATAGTTGCGTCGATGACAAATTTGCTCAACGCCCCCACGGGAATAAATTTGACTGTTTTGTGCTTTGAGCATATTTGTGAATTGCAATAATTTTAATTCCACCGCGCACCAGCGCATTGAATCAATCACATTCCAAATTTCATCATACTTAAACAGGCACAACCAGCAGAATTATGCCCGTTGTGCGCGTTTAGCTAAAGTGTAGATTAAATCTCATACATATTCTAGTTGATGTTATTTTGAAAATGACCCAGCCATTCAAATATATTGATACTGATACAGATCCAAACTGATTCATTAGCCTATGCTCTTACAAACTGAAACATGTGATTGTCGGTGTGATCTGCGTGCTTCCCCGTCAACTTCCGCGAGTTCATCGGGCGACCATCTTCGTTCCATTTATTACCGTCGATGCTGATTTTCTGCCATCATCGGCTAGATATGTGTGTAGTCATAGCATGTGTCGGTGTAACCTGCAGTCATGTATGTAGCCGTTTCAAAGACACCGAGAGAAACTCCGATTCACATGAGGCGTCGAACAACACCAACAGATCAAAATACTAAACACAGTTGGTCTTTGAACAACTTACAAGCTCAGATGCAGAACTGCATGCGGCGATGTGTTCCAGTAAGAGAATACTAAACACTGCATGCGGCCCCAACCTCGTCGCCTCTCTTCGTTACAACCTCCTCAAGATCTGCTAAGGCGCACGTAGGTGGAGGATCTTCGTTGTAGACAATGAAGGCGGATCCTACGGAGAACACACTGGCATTTGATGCGTCCATCACCAGGTCAACATTCTTCCGGACGGTTCGACCGGCAGCTAGATCCACCTTTTCGAGGAAGCCCCTTTAAGGAGGCTCGAACTGATCGGTGAAGTAAAAGCTTAATCCAGAGAAGATCTTCACCGCCTGTAAGAGACCAATATAAGAGACCAATATGATATGTGCACTACTGGACATGGGCCTCCGCACACGCATACACAAGGAAAAGTGTTCATAAGATGGCTTCCTCCGATAATTATCCAAAAACTCAAATAGTTCAAAACATTTTCCAATTCAAATAGTTCAAAGGCGCGACATGCCGTCATTGGCGTGTCATTACAGTCACTTCCCTGCTCGTTTTGTAATTTCTGTCGCTTTACTTGAGCATCATCAACATCATCTGTTCGGACGAGGAAATGGATGTGTGACTCTTCACATCGTTTGATTTTCTGGAAATCTGAGACAACCATGCCTTTGTGTTTCCGCACAGGTTCCAGGCTTCCAGCTTCTGCATTATGAGACAATTATGATCTGCTTCATCCACAGTCAGATTTGGCCAATTTGCCTGCGAGCCAAGAGATCGAAAAGAAAGGAGGGAGTGCTTGTGCCTCAGAGAGACGGTACCCATGCACCGCCAACCTAATTGACCCAGAGCAGCCAATCAGGGCGCAAAGGCCCGGGGGGGCATTCTTCTCTTTGCAGACCAGGGAGAGAAGCATATTAGGGAGGCGACTGCATCAGCCTGTAGTCCTCCGATTTCATACGTTTCTCCACGGCATTCACGATCCATTTATCCTACAGTAATGCTAGGGATCTCGGGAATGAACATCTTATTTACTCAACGCGTAATCCCACCGAGAAAAACGAGTAATCCTAAGTATTTTAGGCTCAGCTGAAAAAGAGGAAATTTACTCTCCCCACACGACAAGGAAACTGAACCGTTTTGCGCCTTGAATTACTCTCCGTCAAAGACTCGAAAAATTATTTATTTTCCAGCGCCACAAAAACAATCAAATTGTTTCTGTTGTGCGTGCGGGTTAATTGGTTCCACTATAAGCCCTTGTGTGTAATGTGGAGTCCTCAGATGTGAGACCGTGTGTGTACAGAGGATGGATATTGATTAACACTATAACTTTTAACCACCTCGCACGACGCGCACGACGGCTAATTGATATCAGCCCTTTGTTGCGTTTATTAACGTCATGGCTTGGTAACGGCTATTTATTACAAATGTATTTTACAAATCACGTGACCAAATTTAATAATTTTAGTACCGATGAAAATATCTCAATTATACCTACTACATGAGACCAATATTAGATATTTTTCGAGCAAATTTAAAATATTTACAATATTATAAGAAATACTAAATACTTAAAAATTAAAAAAAATTAACATTGAAGAATAATATTATTTATAGTTTTCTTTCATGCAGAAATAATGTATTAGATTAACCCATTTTAATAATAAATATTTTTCGTTAGTAAAGCTTAAACAAAGAGAAAATAGGATTTGAAGATGGTGGGTTGGAGTTGCCCATCCTCAAAAATATCATCTTTTAGAGATATTCCATTTTGAAGGGGGGTTTTTAGAGATTTGTGGTGGAGTTGCTATATGGAATTGGAGCAATCAAAATGAAGCGTATAATAAGTCCTTGATCCTACAGTAATGCAATGGATCTCGGGAATCAACAATTATTTACTCAACGCGCAAACCGCGTAATACCAACGCGAAAATCACGTAATCCCAATTATTTTAGCATCTGGATCAAAATAGGTTAATTACTCTCCGCGCATAACAATGAAACTCAACGATTTTTCGCCTTGATCAACATTGATGCTAATATGAAACTTACTCCCAACAATACTACTCTCCACTAAGATTTTTTAATACATTTTATTCGACACGCACCCCGGGCTAAATAATACAGAAGAGAGAAACTATTATAATTGATCACCGCGTAAAACGCATGGAAAACGGGAATTGCTCAATTCGTGCAACGCAGATAGGTCAATGAGGATGTGACTGCTGCAGTACTATATTTACTGTGTGGCTACATCGAAGACCCCGTCAAGCTACAGAAGGGTGCTCGTGAATAAGAAAATACTGCTCCTGAATCTACAGCTGATTGATACCACACATATGATTTTCCCAAGAATTTATGACCGGTGGCAAGTAAGGTGGAAAAATTTATAGTCGTTACATAAGTGCTCAACGTTCAGTACCAAAAAATTGCTCAAAGCGCACAACAAGTAACGCCAGGTGTTCATTTTGAGCCGGTGTGCACGTTCAGCAAAATTTGTAATGGTTAACATAATGGTGCAAAGCGCACAACATGCAGAATTATGCCGGTTGTGCGCATTACGCAAAAGTTGCGTCGATGACAAATTTGCTCAACGCCCCCATGGGAATAAATTTGCCCGTTTTGCGCTTTGAGAATATTTGTGAGATGCTATAAGTTTACTCCCACTGCGCGCCACCGCAGTGAATCAATCAAATTCCAAATTTCATCATACTTAGTCTGAATTCCAACCAAGCCTACATCCAAACTTTTAGATTTAAGTCTTATTATACTTGTTCAATCTGAAAACATTGTAGATTAAACCGGATACTTATTCACTCTGACTCAGAAACTACATACAAACTTTAAAAATAAATCTGATACCTTTTCAATCTGAAGGCATATTCAATAGAATTCAGAAACTGCTTGCAAAATTTTAGATTAAATCTCATACATATTCAAATTGATGACATTTTTTAAATTACCCAGCCATTCAAATATATTGATGTACATACAGACTGATACAGATCCAAACTGATTCATTAGCCTATGCTCTTAAAAACTGATACATATGATTAAGCCTGGATGGCAGCCCTTGGTCACATAGGTTGGCGGTGCATGGCTACCGTCCCTCTGAGGCAACAGCACTCCCTCCTTTTGTTTTCGATCTCTTGGTTCGCATCCAAATTGAATAAGAAAATGAAGAACAATCGAGTGGGAATATGGTGAAATTACAGTAACCATTGATCCAGACGTTCTAGAATGCTTCGTTGGATGCGAGCCCTTGCGCCCGCCTATGTTCCAGGTTAAAAAATCCATGTTTTTTTAACTTATTGAAACTTCAATAAGTTAAAAAAAACATGGATTTTTGAACCTGGAACATAGGCGGGCGCAACGGCTCGCATCCAACGAAGCATTCTAGAACGTCTGGATCAATGTTTACAGTAATTTCGATACTTCCTGGGCCCGAGGACGTTGTTCGTGCTTCAATCTTGAAGGGTATTCCGAAGGAGCGGACAAAGTTCGATGATCTTAGGAAGGATGAGATGATCCTCGATCGCTAAAAGCAAAAAAATGAACTGTGATCGATACCTTTCAACAAAAAAGAAGGACGCGCAGATCAATCAACTGAATAAGTGCAAGAAAACTCGATCGGACAGATGTAGATGGATCTAGGGTTAGGGTTAAGTTCAGAATTTGGGCGAAGCAAGGGAGATGAAAAAATTTAGTCATCAGTTAAAAGCTTGGGGGAGGCGTCCATAACAATCTATAACCATCTAGTTACCTCGGTCGACCATCGTCGTTACGTTTATTATCGTCGTTGCCGACTGTCGGCAACAGTGAAACATGATAGGAGTGTCGTCATTGCACGCGTCGTTGTAACCGGCTGTCAAGTATGTATCATACTTGACACAATGTGCTGGTTATGTCCCCCTGACCAGTACTTCTTGGGCGGCTGACCTGGGTGCCCAGTGTCGGGGACGGTCATATGGAAACCCTTTTTCGGGAATGCCTGATTATAAATGGACGAACAGCTGAATGAATGCTATCGTCCATATCTGATATCTATATCAAGCATGCACGAACAGCTGAAGGACTTACTGTTTCAATAGGAAGGTTGTGGGGGCAAATAAAGTAGAAGATGATGGAAGAAAGTAGATGAAGTTGTGAGAAGATGAGTGCTCCTTGTCCGCCATTTTTATAGGGGAATTGGAGCAATCAAAATGAAGCGTATAATAAGTCCTTGATCCTACAGTAATGCAATGGATCTCGGGAATCAACAATTATTTACTCAACGTGCAAACCGCGGAATACCAACGTGAAAATCACGTAATCCCAATTATTTTAGCATCTGGATCAAAATTGGTTAATTACTCGCCGCGCATAACAAGGAAACTCATCGATTTTTCGCCTTGATCAACATTGATGCTAATAGGAAAATTACTCCCAACAATACTACTCTCCACTTAGATTTTTTAATACATTTTATTCGACACGCACCCCGGGCTAAATAATACAGAAGAGAGAAACTATTATAAATGATCCTCACGCAAAACGCATGGAAAATGGGAATTGCTCAATGTGCACAACGCAGATGGGTCAATGAGGATGTGACTGCTGCAGTACCATATTAACTGTGTGGCTACATCGAAGACCCTGTCAAGCTACAGAAGGGTGCTCGTGAATAAGAAAATACTGCTCCTGAATCTACATCGGATTGATACCAGACATATGATTTTCCCAAGAATGTATGACCAGTGTCAAGTGAGCTGGCAAAATTTATATTTCGGCTGTTGTGCGCGGTGAGCAAATTTTTAATGGTTTAAAAATTTGCTCAAAGCGCACAACAAGTATCGCCAGATGTTCACTTTGACCCGGTGTGCGCGTTCAGCAAATTTGTTATGGCTAACATAATTGCGCAAAGCGCACAACATGCAGAATTATGCCGGTTGTGCACGTTACGCAAAAGTTGCGTCGATGACAAATTTGCTCAACACCCCCACGGGAATAAATTTGCACGTTTTGCGCTTTGAGCATATTTGTGAGATGCTATAATTTTACTCCCACTGCGCGCCACCGCAGTTAATCAATCAAATTCCAAATTTCATCATATTTAAACTGTTAAACACGCACAACCAGCAGAATTATGCCCGTTGTGCGCATTTAGCTAAAGTCATGACAAATTTGCTCAACTCCCCCACGGGAATAAATTTGACTGCTTTGCGCTTTGAGCATATTTGTGAGATGCTATAATTTTAATTCCACCTCGCACCAGCGCAGTGAATCAATCACATTCCAAATTTCATCATACTTAAACGCGCACAACCAGCAGAATTATGCCCGTTGTGCGCGTTTAGCTAAAGTTTAAATTAAGTCTCATACATATTCTAGTTGATGTTATTTTGAAAATGACCCAGCCATTCAAATATATTGATGTACATACTGATACAGATCCAAACTGATTCATTAGCATATGCTCTTACAAACTGAAACATGTGATTGTCGGTGTGATCTGCATGCTTCCCCGTCAACTTCCGTGAGTTCATCGAGCGACCATCTTCATTCCGTTTATTACCGTCGTTGCCAATTTTCTGCCATCATCGGCTGGATATGAGTGTAGACATAGCATGCGTCGGTGTAACCTGCAGTCGGGTATGTAGCCGTTTCAAAGACACCGAGGAACTCCGATTCAAATGAGGCGTCGAACAACACCAAATGGTTGCATAACAAATAGAATGAGCTTTTTATCTTCACGATCGGAAAGGACAGGAGGGAGTGTTTGTGTGTCATAGACGAGGTATAGTGAAATGATGAAGGATTTAATGGTTTGGATGGAGTTTATAATGAGGAGATGGATATGGAGTGTATAGTCGAGGAGTGGAATGCGAAATGCTCACATATGGAAGGCATTCATCGGGCATGCATGTTTATAAATGGACGATAGCCCTTCGTTGCATCTATTACCACCATTGCGTAAGTTTCCAACATCAACCATTTAGCTTTACGTGAAAAGATAACTGGTTGAATTCCATCGTCCATTTCTATCGTAAGCGTCAGGCATTAGGGCTCGCTGTAGGATAACAGAGTATACTCATCAATTTGAATGGTCAATTTCACACTAAATGGACCGTGAATGCCCTGGAGAAGCGTATGAATTCGGAGGACTACAAGCTGATGTTGTCGCCTCCCGAATATGCTCCTATCCCTGGTCTGCGAAGAGATGAATGGCCCCCCTGGCCTTTGCGCCCTGGATGTCTGCAGTGTGTCACATAGGTTGGCGGTGCATGGCTACCGGCCCTCTGAGGCACAAGCACTCCCTCCTGTTTTTTTCGATCTCTTGTCTCGCAGCCAAAATTGGAAATCCCCAGGACGAAAGGGACAATTATGATCTGCTTCATCCACAGTCAGATTTGCCCAATTTGGCTGCGAGCTAAGAGATCGAAAAGAACAGAAGGGAGTGCTTGTGCCTCAGAGAGACGGTAGCCATGCACCGCCAACCTAATTGACCCAAAGCAGCCAACCAGGGCGCAAAGGCCCGGGGGGCCATTCTTCTCTTCGCAGACCAGGGAGAGAAGCATATTCGGGACGCGACTGCATCAGCCTGTAGTCCTCCGATTTCATACGCTTCTCCAGGGCATTCACGGCATTCACGGTCCATTTATAGTGAAAAACAACCGATCAAATTGATGATTATTAAGTCCGTTATCCTACTGTAATGCTAAGGATCTCGGGAATGAACATCTTATTTACTCAACGCGTAATCCCATCGAGAAAAACGCGTAATCCTAAGTATTTTAGGCTCAGCTGAAAAAGAGGCAATTTACTCTCCCCACACGACAAGGATACCGAACCGTTTTGCGCCTTGAATTACTCTCCGTCAAACACTCGAAAAATTATTTATTTTACAGCGCAACAAAAACAATCAAATTGTTTATGTTGTGCGTGCGGGTTAATTGGTTCCACTATAAGCCCTTGTGTGTAATGTGGATTGTGGAGTCCTCAGATGTGAGACCGTGTGTGTACATCAGATGGATATTGATTCACACTATGACTTTTAACCACCGCGCACGACGCGCACAACAGATACTTGATATCAGCCCTTCGTTGCGTTTATTACCATCATAGCTTGGTAACGGCTATTTATAACAAATGTATTTTACAAATCACATGACCAAATTTAATAAGTTTAGTACCGATGGAAATATCTCAATTATACCTACTACCTGAGACCAATATTGGATATGTTTCGAGCAAATTTTAAATATTTACAATATTACAAGAAATACTAAATACTTAAAAATTAAAAAAATTAACATTGAAGAATAATATTATTTATAGTTTTCTTTCATGCAGAAACAATGTATTAGATTAACCCATTATAATGATAAATATTTTTCATTAGTAATGCTTAAACAAAGAGAAAATAGGATTTGAAGATGGTGGGTTGGAGTTGCCCATCCACAAAAATAGCATCTTCTAAAGATATTCCATTTTGAAGGGGGTTTTTAAGAGATTTGGGTTGGAGTTGCTATAGGGGAATTGGAGCAATCAAAATGAAGCGTATAATAAGTCCTTGATCCTTTAGTAATGCAATGGATCTCGGGAATCAACAATTATTTACTCAACGGGCAAACCGCGTAATTCCAACGTGAAAATCGTGTAATCCCAATTATTTTAGCATCTGGATCAAAATAGGTTAATTACTCTCCGCGCATAACAATGAAACTCAACGATTTTTCACCTTGATCAACATTGATGCTAATAGGAAACTTACTCCCAACAATACTACTCTCCACTAAGATTTTTTAATACATTTTATTCGACACACAACCTGGGCTAAATAATACAGAAGAGAGAAACTATTATAATTGATTACCGCGCAAAACGCATGGAAAACGGGAATTGCTCAATGCGCGCAACGCAGATAGGTCAATGAGGATGTGATGCTGCAGTACCATATTTACTTTGTGGCTACATCGAAGACCCCGTCAAGCTACTGAGGGGTGCTCGTGAATATACAAAATTATGCCCGGTGTGCGCGGTGAGCAAATTTTTAATGGTTTAAAAAATTGCTCAAAGCGCACAACAAGTATTGCCGGGTGTTCACTTTGAGCCGGTGTACGCGTTCAGCAAATTTGTTATGGCTAACATAATTGCGCAAAGCGCACAACATGCAGAATTATGCCCGTTGTGCGCGTTAAGCTCTATAGTTGTGTCGATGACAAATTTGCTCAACTCCCCCACGGGAATAAATTTGACCGTTTTGCTCTTTGAGCATATTTGTGAGATGCTATAAGTTTACTCCCACTACGCGCCACCGTAGTTAATCAATCAAATTCCAAATTTCATCATACTTAATCTGAATCCCAACCACGCCTACATCCAAACTTTTAGATTTAAGTCTTATTATACTTGTTCAATCTGAAAACATTGTAGATTAAACCGGATACTTATTCACTCTGACTCAAAAACTACATACAAACTTTAAAAATAAATCTGATACCTTTTCAATCGGAAGGCATATTCAATCGAATTCAGAAACTGCATGCAAAATTTTAGATTAAATCTCATACATATTCAAATTGATGACATTTTGAAAATTACCCAGCCATTCAAATATATTGATATACATACTGATACAGATCCAAACTGATTCATTAGCCTATGCTCTTACAAACTGAGGGGTTCTCATGAATATACAAAAGACTGTTCGTAAATCTACAGCTGATTGATACCAGACATTTGCATTTCTCAAGAATGTTTGATCGGTCGGTGGGACGTGAGCTGGAAAAATTAATAGCCGCTTACATATTTGCTCAACGCCCAGTACCAACTAATTTATGGCCGTTGTGTGCGTTGATCATATTTATAATGGTTACTTTAATTGCGCAAAGTGCACAACAAGCACAGCCAGAGCCAACTGTTCGCTTTGAGCATCTAAGGTATTTTATGAACAATTGTTTAACGCGCACAACAAGCAGAATTTACTCGTTGTGCGCGTTAAGCTGATGTTTCATCGATGACAAATTTTCTCAACACGACCACGGGAATAAATTTAATCATACTTATTCTGAATCCCAATCAAGCCTACATGCAAGCTTTTAGATTTAAGTCTTATTATACTTGTTCAATCTGGAAACATTGTAGATTAAACCAGATACTTATTCACTCTGACTCAGACACTACATGCAAACTTTAAAATTAAATCTGATACTTATTCAAGCTGAAGGCATATTCAATCGAATTCAACTATATTGATGTACATACTGATACAGACCCAAACTGATTCATTAGCCTATGCTCTTACAAATTGATACATATGATTGTCTACGTAGATGTTTGCAATGAAGGGCTCGCTGTAGGATAACGGACTTATACTCATCAATTTGAATGGTCAATTTCACTATAAATGGACCGTGAACGCCCTCAAAAATTTCGCTTTGTGTTTGAGATTACCCTCAAAAATTACTCACACCGCAACATCTGTATATATTGTATATTCACGAGCTCAACAACTTTAGACTCACGGCTTCTTTCCATGACTCACAGTAAATCAACTGTAGTCTCATCCTCATCCATGGGCAGTCCAAATCGTCTATAATAAATGGTGTCTCATTCTAAAATGTTGGTAACTGCTAATTTGATTGCAGCATTCAAAACCTCTCAATAAATACGCAGTTAAAGCCTCGCTTTAATACACAGCATTCAAAGCCTATTTTAATACTCGTTTAATATTTGACCGTTTGAATTCATAACAGCTATTTTTTGAACTCTATTTATATCCCACTGCTTTCCTCAAGAAAATACACGGAAAAATTGCTTCCTCCAAAAATTCTTCTTTGCTTCATCCCGTTCTCCTGGGTAGCTATACTGTGCAAAATCCAAAGTCTCTGGCCAACTGTGGACGCAGCCAGGGGCTGCTGTGTTAACCTTCGGGAGCAACCGGCAACAACGATTACCACCGAGGTCGCGCCACAGCGGTTTCAATTACATCTGCTAAGTATTCTGCTTCTCGGATCTTCCTCGTATAGCCACGGTATTCTACGTATTTTTCTTACAATATATTTGTTTCTCAGTTTAACCAGACAAATTCTAACCATTGCTTCATTCTACTTGATGTAGATATATACCATGGTAAATGGAAGATAAAATTGAAAGTTACTCCTGCTATTTTAATGTGGACCATTTCCTTCATGATGTAGATGCATGTAAAGAGAATGGGATGACGGTAGAAGATGACTCCAATGAAATAAGTCTAACTTCGCAACCAAAATGCACCTTCAAATCTTCCCAGAAGATCTCAGCGGTCAGTGTACCTTCTAGGATACAGTAGCATTTGCAACCAAAATGCACCTTCAAATTTTCCCAGAAGATCTCAGCGGTCAGCGGACCTTCTAGGATACATGATCATTTTCTTCCTTTCTTGGGTGTGAAAGTAGGGATTTTCGAGGTATTCCATTTGGTAAGTATATACTTTTAAATACACTATAGGTGTAATTCTTATTCAATTGGGTGGAAAATGATGTAGAAATTTGGTGATTTTACATGCATGCAGATACGGTTGAGATTGCTCGAGAAGGTACAAAAATCCAAGGTACTATTTATGTCGTAAAAAAATCCAGCGTTCAGTGGAGGTTAACAGTCATTGAGGGCAGCTGGGCAGGTATAACCATCAAGCTGCTAATTATGTCGAGGGCCATTCTGATGAAGGGCAGTTGCAGGGAATGGAGATGGAATCATTGAGAGATTTGGCAATATCACGCTGAGGCCGGCTAAAATTTTGACAGTCCTATAGGAAAATCCAACCTTCCATGCAAATAAATTTATAATGCACGTCACCGTGTAAAAAGGGACAACAAGATTGTTGTCGCTTTGCATGTAAAACTTCCAATAGGATTCCTGCTGCCCTTCATCGGAATGGCCCTCGACATAATTAGCAGCTTGATGGTTGTGCCTGCCCTCAACGACTGTTAACCTTCACTCCTCACCGCCAACACCGACGCCCACCATTACCACACAATGAGAACAGACATTGACACTTCTTGGTTTTAACTGGCCTGTCGGTCGGTTTTTCCTTTCGGTGTCACCTGTAAACCCCGCTTCTTTCACATGCAAAGTTGTTTACTTTGCATGTGAAAGAAGCTGGGTTTACAGGTGACACCGAAAGGAAAAAACGTCCGACAGGCCAGTTAAAACCAAGAAGTGTCAATGTCTGTTCTCATTGCGTGGTAATGGTGGGCGTCGGCATTGGCGGTGAGGAGTGAAGGTTAACAGTCGTTGAGGGCAGGCACAACCATCAAGCTGCTAAATATGTCGAGGGCCATTCCGATGAAGGGCAGTTGCAGGGAAAGGAAAAAACGACCGACAGGCCAGTTAAAACCAAGAAGTGTCAATGTCTGTTCTCATTGCATGGTAATGGTGGGCGTCGGCGTTGGCGGTGAGGAGTGAAGGTTAACAGTCGTTGAGGGCAGGCACAACCATCAAGCTGCTAATTATGTCGAGGGCCATTCCGATGAAGGGCAGTAGCAGGGAATGGAGATGGATCATTGAGAGATTTGGCAAATAGCACGCTGAGGCCAGCTGAGATTTTGAAAGTCCAACCTTCCATGCAAATCAATTTATAATGCACGTCACCGAGTAAAAAGGGACAACAAGAATGTTGATATTGAAAAAAATTCGGTATAAAATTGATGTTAGGTTTTGTGCAAAATAATCACTTGTTGTAAGAAATTAAAAGATATGTTTACCCATATTTCTACCTTCGTATGGAAATTTCACCACACTTGTCACTTGTGCTTTTTAAGCCCCGCGGACGACGCGCACGACGGGGGTAATTTTCCCGTCGTGCGCGCGAATGGAAAATGCTCCACACTAGTACGTTTTAGCCCCGCGCACGACGTGCACGACGGGGGAAAATTTTTCCTGTCGTACGCGCAGATGGAAATTGCTTCACACTAGGCGTTTTAACCCGCATGCACGACGGGGCGTATTTTTGCCCGTCGTGCGCGTGACTGGAAAATGCTCTACACTTGTGCGTTTTAAGCCACGCGGACAACACGCACGACGGGTTTAATTTTGTCGTCGTGGCGCGGATGGAAATTGCTTCACACTTGTGCGTTTTAACCCCCGCGGACGACGGGGTTAATTTTTGCCCGTCGTGCGCTCGGATGGACATTACTGCACACTAGGCGTTTTAACCCACGCGCACGACGGGGTAATTTTGCCCGTCGTGCGCACGGCTGTAAATTGATCCACACTTATGCGTTTGCCAGCACACGACGCTCACGACGGGGTTAATTTTGCACGTCGTGCGCGCGGATGGAAATTGCTGCACACTTGTGCGTTTTAACCCCCACGGACGACGGGGTTAATTTTGTCCATCGTGCGCTCGGATGGAAATTGCTCCACACTAGGCGTTTTAACCCACGCGCACGACGGGGGTAATTTTGCCCGTCGTGCGCGTGGAAGCCCCGTGGCCGACTCGCACGACGGGTGTAATTTTACCCGTCGTGCGCGCGGATGGAAATTGCTTAACACGTTGTGTTTTACCCCTCGCGCACGATGAGGTTAATTTTTGCCTGTCGTGTGCATGGTTGGTAAATGCTCCACACTTGTGCGTTTTCCGCGCACGACGCCCACGACGGGGGTAATTACTTCACACTAGGTGTTTTAACCCCCGTGCACGACGGGGGTAATTTTCCCGTCGTGTGCGCGGATGGAAATTGCTCGACATTTGTGCGTTTTAAGCCCCGCGGACGACGCGCACGACGCGGTTATTTTTGCCCGTCGTGCGCGCTGCTGTGAATTACTTCACACTAGGCGTGTTAACCCCCACGCATGACGGGGTTAATTTTTTCCGTCGTGCGCTCGGATGGAAATAGCTGCACACTAGGCGTCTTAACCCACACGCACGACGGGGATGGAAATTGCTTTACACGTTGCGTTTTACTCCTCACGCACGACGGGGGTAATTTATGCCTGTCGTCTGCACGGTTGGTAAATTCTCCACACTTGTGTGTTTCCCGCGCACGACGCCCACGACGGGGTAATTGCTTCACACTAGGCGATTTAACCCCCGCGCATGACGGGGTTAATTTTGCCCGTCGTGCGCTCGGATGGAAATTGCTGCACACTAGGCGTTTTATCCAACGCGCACGACGGGGTAAGTCGTGCGTACGGATGGAAATTGCTTTACACATTGCGTTTTCCCCCTCACCCACGACGGGGGTAATTTTGCCCGTCGTGTGCACGACTGTAAATAGCTCCACACTTGTGCGTTTGTCCGCACACGACGCGCACGACGGGGTTAATTTTGCCCGTCGTGCGCGCAGAAGGAAATTTTTGTACACTTGTGCGTTTTAACCACCCACGGACGATGGGGTTAATTTTACCCGTCGTGCGCTCGGATGGAAATTGCTCCACACTAGGCATTTTAACCCACGCGCACGACGGGGGTAATTTTGCACGTCGTGCGCGCGGCTGGAAATTGTTTCACAATTGTGCATTTTAACCCCCGCGGACGACGGGGTTAATTTTTGCCCGTCGTGCGCTCGGATGGACATTGCTGCACACTAGGCGTTTTAACCCACGCGCACGACGGGGTAAGTTTGCCCGTCGTGCGCGCGGATGGAAATTGCTTTACACATTGTGTTTTCCCCCTCGCGCACTACGGGGTAATTTTGCCCGTCGCGCGCACGGCTGTAAATTTCTCCACACTTGTGTGTTTGCCCACAAACGACGCGCACGACGGGGTTAATTTTGCCCGTCGTGCGCGCGGATGGAAATTGCTGCACACTTGTGCGTTTTAACCCCCACGGACGACGAGGTTAATTTTGTCCGTCGTGCGCTCGGATGGAAATTGCTCCACACTAGGCGTTTTAACCCACGCACACGACGGGAGTAATTTTGCCCGTCGTGCGCGTGGATGGAAATTGCACGACACTTGTGCGTTTTAAGCCCCGCGGACGACGCGCACGACGGGGTTATTTTTGCCCGTCGTGCGCGCGGATGTGAATTGCTTCACACTAGGCGTTTTAACACCCCCGCGGACGACGGGGTTAATTTTGCCCGTCGTGCGCCCAGATGGAAATTGCTCCACACTTGTCCGTTTTAAGCCCCGCGCACGACGCGGGAATTTTGCCCGTCGTGCGCGCGGATGGAAATTGGTTTACACGTTGCGTTTTACCCCTCGCGCATGACGGGGGTAATTTTTGCCTGTCGTGCGCACGGTTGGTAAATGCTCCACACTTGTGCGTTTCCCGCGCACGACGCCCACGACGGGGGTAATTGCTTCACACTAGGCGTTTTAACCCCCGCGCACGACGGGGTTAATTTTGCCCGTCGTGCGCTCGGATGGAAATTGCTGCACAATAGGCGTTTTAACCGACGAGCACGACGAGGTAAGTTTTCCGGTTGTTCGCGCAGATGGAAATTGCTTCACACTAGGCGTTTTAACCCCCGTGCACGACGTGGCGTATTTTTGCCCGTCGTGCGCGTGGCTGGAAAATGCTCTACACTTGTGCATTTTAAGCCCCGCGGACAACGCGCACGACAGGGTTAATTTTTCCGTCGTGCTCGCGGATGAAAATTGCTTCACACTTGGTTGTTTTAACCCCCGCGGACGACGGGGTTAATTTTGCCCGTTGTGCGCTCGGATGGAAATTGCTCCTCACTAGGCGTTTTAACCCACGCGCACGACGGGGGTAATTTTGCCCGTCGTGCGCGCGGATGGAAATTGCTTAACACGTTGCGTTTTACCCCTCGCGCACGATGAGGCTAATTTCTGCCTGTCTTGCGCATTGTTGGTAAATAGCTGCCATGCTATTTACCACGCGCACGACGGGGGTAATTTTGCCCGTCGTGCGCGCGGATGGAAATTGCTCGACACTTGTGCATTTTAAGCCCCGCGGACGACGCGCACGACGGGGTTATTTTTGCCCGTCGTGCGCGCGGATGTGAATTGCTTCACACTAGGCGTTTTAACCCCCGCGGACGACGGGGTTAATTTTGCCCGTCGTGTGCCCGGATGGAAATTGCTCCACACTTGTCCGTTTTAAGCCCCGCGCACGACGGGGGAATTTTGCCCGTCGTGCGCGCGGATGGAAATTGCTTTACACGTTGCGTTTTAACCCTCGCGCACGACGGGGGTAATTTTTGCCTGTCGTGAGCATGGTTGGTAAATGCTCCACACTTGTGTTTTTCCCACGCATGACGCCCACGACGGGGGTAATTGCTTCACACTAGGCGTTTTAACCCCCGCGCACGACGGGGTTAATTTTGCCCGTCGTGCGCTCGGATGGAAATTGCTGCACAATAGGCGTTTTAACCGACGCGCACGACGGGGTAAGTTTGCCCGTCGTTCGCGCAGATGGAAATTGCTTCACACTAGGCGTTTTAACCCCCGTGCACGACGGGGCGTATTTTTGCCCGTCGTGCGCGCGGCTGGAAAATGCTCTACACTTGTGCGTTTTAAGCCCCGCGGACAACGCGCACGACGGGGTTAATTTTCCCGTCGTGCGCGCGGATGAAAATTGCTTCACACTTGGTTGTTTTAACCCCCGCGGACGACGGGGTTAATTTGCCCGTCGTGCGCTCGGATGGAAATTGCTCCTCACTAGGCGTTTTAACCCACGCGCACGACGGGGGTAATTTTGCCTGTCGTGCGCACGGATGGAAATTGCTTAACATGTTGCGTTTTACCCCTCATGCACGATGAGTGTAATTTTTGCCTGTCTTGCGCATTGTTGGTAAATAGCTGCCATGCTATTTACCATGCGCACGACGGGGGTAATTTTGCCCGTCGTGCGCGCAGATGGAAATTGCTCGACACTTGTGCATTTTAAGCTCTGCGGACGACGCGCACGACGGGGTTATTTTTGCCCATCGTGCGCGCGGATGTGAATTGCTTCACACTAGGCGTTTTAACCCCCGCGGACGACGGGGTTAATTTTGCCCGTCGTGCGCCCGGATGGAAATTGCTCCACACTTGTCCGTTTTAAGCCCCGCGCACGACGGGGGAATTTTGCCCGTCGTGCGCGCGGATGGAAATTGCTTTACACGTTGCGTTTTAACCCTCGTGCACGACGGGGGTAATTTTTGCCGGTCGTGCGCACGGTTGGTAAATGCTCCACACTTGTGCGTTTCCCGCGCACGACGCCCACGACGGGGGCAATTGCTTCACACTAGGCGTTTTAACCCCCGCGCACGACGGGGTTAATTTTTCCCGTCGTGCGCTCGGATGGAAATTGCTGCACAATAGGCGTTTTAACCGACGCGCACGACGGGGTAAGTTTGCCCGTCGTTCGCGCAGATGGAAATTGCTTCACACTAGGCGTTTTAACTCCTGTGCACGACGGGGCGTATTTTTGCCCGCCGTGCACGCGGCTGGAAAATGCTCTACACTTGTGCGTTTAAGCCCCGCGGACAACGCACACGACGAGGGTAATTTTGCCCGTCGTGCGCGCGGATGGAAATTACTCGACACTTGTGCGTTTTAAGCCCCGCGGACAACGCGCACGACAGGGTTATTTTTGCCCGTCGTGCACGCGAATGTGAATTGCTTCACACTAGGCGTTTTAACCCCCGCGCACGACAGGGTTAATTTTGCCCGTCGTGCGGCCGGATGGAAATTGCTGCACACTTGTCCGTTTTAAGCCCCGCACACGACGGGGTAAGTTTTCCCGTCGTGCGCGCGGATGGAAATTTCTTCACACTAGGCGTTTTAACCCCCGCGGACGACGGGGTTAATTTTGCCCGTCATGCGGCCGGATGGAAATTGCTCCACACTTGTCCGTTTTAAGCCCCGCGCACGACGGGGTAAGTTTGCCTGTCGTGCGCGCGGATGGAAATTTCTTTACACATTGCGTTTTCCCCCTCGTGCACGACGGGGGTAATTTGGCCCATCGTGCGCATGGCTGTAAATTGCTCCACACTTGTGCGTTTGCCCGCACACGACACACACGACGGGGGTAATTTTGACCGTCGTGCGCGCGGATGGAAATTGCTCGACACTTGTGCGTTTTATGCCCCGCGGACGACGCGTAAGACGAGGTTATTTTTGCCCGTCGTGCGCGCGGATGGAAATTGCTGCACACTTGTGCGTTTTAACCCCCGCGGACGACGGGGTTAATTTTGTCCGTCGTGCGCTCGGATGGAAATTGCTCCACACTAGGCGTTTTAACCCACGCGCACGACAGGGGTAATTTTGCCCGTCATGCGCGCGGATGAAAAATTGCTCGACACTTGTGCGTTTTATGCCCCGCGGATGACGCGCACGACGACGTTATTTTTGCCCGTCGTGCACGCGGATGTGAATTGCTTCACACAGTAGGCGTTTTAACCCCCGCGCACGACGGGGGTAATTTTGCCCGTCGTTTGCTCGGATGGAAATTGCTGCACACTAGGCGTTTTAACCCACGCGCACGACAGGGGTAATTTTGCCCGTCGTGCGCGCGGATGTGAATTTCTTCACACTAGGCGTTTTAACCCCCGCGGACGACGGGGTTAATTTTGCCCGTCGTGCACACGGATGGTAATTTCTTTACACGTTGCGTTTTCCCCCTCGCGCACGACGTGGGTAATTTTGCCCGTCGTGCGCACGGTTGGTAACTTCTCAACACTTGTGCGTTTTAAGCCCACACCGCGCACGACGCGTAGGCTGTAGCGCGTTGTTCGCGGGGAGTAATATACTCCGTTCTGGGTCGACGCGCACAACGGTGCCGTATAGTGTAAACTGTTTCTTTGAAAAGGATATAAAGGGCGGGATGGTAATTGCACCAATAGTTCTAAAAAGTTGCTTTCATAGGGGCTATAAGGGCGGGATAGTAATTGCCCCAAAAGTTCCGGGCGCGTAAGGGCGCGTTGGTAATTGCACCAAAAGTTCCTCATGTTCTGCTTTTAACAACAGCCGGGGGATCGGATCGGACGGTCAGTAGGGGTCAAGCGCAGGAATCCCATCTGAGCACGAGCTCAGGCGCATTTTACCCTATATATATATATATATATATATATATATATATATATATATATATATATATATATATATATATATATATATACACGGGTAAATGTCCCTGAGAATGAACTCAGGCAACCTCCCTGCGCTCAAATGAATCTCAGCCTTGCGATCTCATCCAACGAAGGAGAGTTAAATCGTAAAGTTCGGGTTATTTACGCAGAAAACCATCTCATTTCAGCGCTTTGAAAAATGCGCCCGCATTTATTGACCCGTCATTCGTTCTCTTAAAATAATCAGAATCGTTCCCTCCATCTTTCACTCGAGACGCGAGAGGGAGAGAAAAGCGCTCGGAAAAAAAATTGACCCCTCTCCTCCGCCTCCCTCCTCCATCCGCCTCTCTCCATCTGGCTCCCTCCTCCATCAACCCGCTCTTCCCCTCTCGCCGCCATCAACCCGCTCTTCCCCGCTCTCCGCCATCAACCCCGCTCTTCCCCTCTCTCCTCCATCTCCAGCGCCATCTCCATCAACCCCGCGGCAACCAGAAGACGGCGTAGAAGAATCTGGTAGACGTAGAAGAAAGAGAGTCGGATGAAGGAGGAGGAACTGCCAGTGGGTGGTTTCTTCAACGACTGTAGGTAATTTCTTAAACGAGGTTTCTCCCTTTTTTTGTAATTCTTCATTTTATCATAGGTAATCTCTTGCCCAAAACCTTAGGGCTTATTTCTTCAATTGAAGCATCAAGACTGAACCAGATTTGAAAAAATGAAGAGAATACCTGAGAGCTAGGGTATTCTCTTCATTTTGGAAATTATAAATTGAAATGAAGAGAATACCTCAGTAATTGAAGAAATTACTATATGTTTGCTTTCTTAAAATGGTTTAACTGAGCAAATCATGGGTAGAAAGGAACTAATCTACGTAAATCAGCTATTTGAACTTGGTAGTTTTAGAAACTAATGGTGGGAAGCGTTGACGGTAGTTTTAGAACAAATCATGGGTTCCTTTTCTGTGTTGACGTCTGTTTTAATTGAATGGGTTGATTGCGTATAGGTGGGAAGCTTACATACCAGACTGCAACTAAGGGGGCGAAGGGACCAAGGTGACCTGTCACTGGAAAGAGAATCCAAGGGGTATGGAATGCAATCCTCCTCATTTTGCTTTGCCAAATGTTTGCTTTGTTTATGAGTTATGGCTGGCTCCTCTGCATTGTCCATTGTGAATATTTCTACTATGGGTTTTGTTACTTTGTGTCATGGTTGCATGCATATGTGATTGATATCTTGATGGTCATAATGGCCATCCATTTTTATATCAGCAGTATTTTTGTGAAGCATGTCTGTGAAGATTTTATTGCGTTAACATTTTTAATCATATATTTATCCTTTTCTTATTGTATGTGTTATATGTGAATGTTTTCAGTTTTAATCATATAATTTGAATGTTTTCAGTACTTTTGTGAATGTTTTCAGTTTTAATCATATTATGTTAACATTTTTAATCATATAATTTGAAATGAAGAAAATACCTCAGAAACTGAAGAAATTAGCCCTCTCGTCATTTTTCCAAAATTAGTATGGTATCTTCATTTTTTCAAATTCTGAGGGCTAATTTGGAAAAATGAAGATATCAAATTCAGTATTCTCTTGCTGCTTCAATTTTGGGTAAATTTTCAGAATTCATTTTCTGTCATTCAATTTTTTTAATTCTAAAAGTAATTTGCGTCTGAACATGTGAATTTTGTTTGGTCTTTTGCTGATGATGCTAGGTAGAGCTACTCCATCAACCAAATATGCTTAAGATGGAGGTTGTAAACTAAGAACTTTTTGTGGAAATGTTGGCTTATTATCATTTTTATGTAGCTTTGCATCATTCCATGTTAGCTTGGATTCATTGTGGAATACCAATGTTGATTTTTTGAGTGTAATCAGCAACACAACAATTTTTTATTAGCTTCCTTGTATTTGCAATGGCAGATTTTTTGAGGGTGGATTTGAAATATGTTCTGATCCTATGATATGATTAGTTAAATGTTCATGGTGCACACATTTATTTACAACGCATGGAAGATGGTGAAAGCCATTCACCTCATACATTCAAAATAACAATTTAATTTTTTACTAAATAATATGATATTAATATCAGTTTTAATAAATACAAAGTAATTTAATAATATATTTTGGATTATTCTGGGATCTATGTATGGTTATATTTGTAAATTTATTGATTAATGCAACTGTAGTATGCTTCTATATTAGAAAATGGACGAGAGTGCAGACGTTGTGCAGGCGGATCAGATTCCAAATCAATCAAATGAAGCTGAAATGGAAACTCAAAGTGTTACTGAAATTGAAGAAGGCATACCACATATTGGTATGCAATTTCCAACATCAGAAGAAGCTTGGGATTTTTATAATGTATATGCAGGAAAAAAGGGCTTTTCTATTCGTAAGGCATCTACAATGAAAGGAAAAGATGGTATTATCATGAAGAGGCTTTATGTTTGCAACAAAGAAGGATATAAAAGCTATAATGAGAAGAGGGAGATCGGGAGGGAAATCAAGCGGCGGAAAAATGAGAGAGAAGGTTGTATGGCTCGAATGTATGTTTGTAGAAGCTATAATGGAGTATGGGTCATCAAAAACTTTGATGACAACCATAATCATGAGATGCTAAGAACCCCGTCAAAGATCCAGTTATTAAGGTCACTGACCGGCGCCCTGCTTGCGTCGCGGCGGCGCGGTGTCGTTTACCGAAAGTTTCACGGTTAGTGTAGGGTGCGGGAATATCGAACTCAGGGAGGCGAGGTTGTGCTTGAGTCAGGTAGGACCTAAATCACCCCGAGGGGCGAGCTAGCCTGAATCGGTTGTTGGTTGTCACGAAAGGAAATGAAAGCGTATGAACAAAAAGAAAGTAAACCCGGGACTTTGGTTTCCGACCCGACGAGAGACTCTCGCCGCTACGGCCTACGGGTATGGATAGCGATCGGGATTAGGGTCTAATGGTGAGACGTTGCCTCTGAAAGTGGTACCGGCGTCCCATGGGCCCGATATTCCGGTCGGTGCCCAGGATGATACACCGGACTTCCCGGATTCGATCAGTGGGCACTCCCGTGTCCATAAACACTGATCGATCCCGGGAGCACTAAGTCCGCAATGATATCTCCCGACGTCTCATCCTGCCGCTCCCGCGTGCTAGGATTCGGCGTCTACGCTAAAGGCGTGAGCTTTGGCTAGGGAGTCAACCGCCAAGTTTATTCCCCCTTGGCCCGACGGTCAAAGGCGGTCTTTTTCCCGCCGATGAAAATGAAACGCCCCGCGTAACCGTTAGATTCCTACTCCCTATCGATTTCCTAACCCTATGGACGCATCGGGAAGAGCCCCCGAAGGGGCTTCCACCAAAATCCCAGATTTGGGAACTACTCACAAAAATTCATGAAAAAGCAATCTAAATGAAATTTAACCGTTAGAATCATAATCAGACAATTGCAATGCGGGAGTAAAGGAGTAGTAAAGACAATACTAAAAAATTGGAAAGATCTGAAAACTTACTTAAGAGTAACAATTACAGCCGTCACAAGGAAATAAAACAGTAAAAAAATACAACTCTCCCGTTTCTGGAACCCTAGGGGTCCTATATATAGATTTTCGGATCAACCGATCGGGTGACAAGTCAACCGATCGGTTGATCCGTTACAGATAAATTACAGAAAACGGCGAGTTTTCACCCGATCTCACGAACCGATCGGGTGAGTTCTTGAGCGACCGGTTGGATCTTGGAGCAGTCGGGTGAACCGGTCGGTTCGACGCACGTGTCTTCAGCTCTTTTTCTCAGCTACAGATGAACCGATCGGGTGAGAGTCACCCGATCGGTTGGAATTCTGCTCGAAAAGACAGAGAACAGCCGCCCGCAGAACCGGTCTGTGAACCGGTCGGGTGACTTCTTCGTGAGCTGCGGTAGCGACCGGTTGGTGCACGCGTGCATCACCCGATCGGTTGGAGATGACCAACCGACTGGGTGAGGGGCAGAAAGATGAATACTTCGCCGTTTGACCCCCTGGATCACGCGTGACTTCTCCCGTTGCTCCGGGGACTTGGGATATCATCGTAAAAGGTCCCCTACGTGGTCGGACTCCTGCAATCATGGACAAACAAAGAAAAGTGAAAGAAAACGGGAAAACATACGAAAACGAATAAGAGACGGCGGAAAACACGGAGAAACACAAAAGAAAACGTGCGTGAATATATGAAATATAGACGCATGTCAAAATCCCCCAAGCTGAACTCTTCCTCGTCCTCGAGGAAGACGAGTGAGAGTAGGAGCTCGGAAGGGAAAAATAGAGAGGAAGAAGGAAAAAGAAAACTCTAAGCCCTAGATCGTCCATCAGAGCCATCAAAATCAAAAACGACACACTTAGCAAGCGAACGCCAAATCACACCACTAAACCTAGGAAAGCGAGTCCAAATAAGTGTCGTGGGTCCATGCAGTGAAGCGCGAGTGAGCGTGGCCGTGTGCTAGCAAATGGTGAAGCTTTCTACGATGTGCAATGAGGCTCGATATACACAAATCCAAGATATGACCCAAATATCGAATCGAATTGAATTAAGCGGCGAATATAAGTTCAAGCATGCATGAGAATAGAGAGAATAGAAGCGTATCATGCATCGAGGACTCCACAACTAGGGTTAAGGAAATCACGCCACTATAGCCTAGATACTAGCTAAAAGGTTCCCAAGCCAAGTGTTCTCGATAACGACGGGGGTTGAGATGATGTGGAGAAGAACACTCGGTGCAAATTCTCGCCTTCCCTTTATTCTTGGCAAGTATGAAAATATTCACACGGGAATTTTTTTGGGTTTTGGGTATTTGCATATTTTTTTGGCTGTTTTGCTATACAATCTTTTTCTTTTCTTTTCTCTTTTTTTTGGATTTTTGGGATATTGGCTATACACATGTGTACTCTCCCAAGTGGGAGAATGGTACACGACGAGGGGATTTGCACCAAGTAAAACAAAAAAGAAGTCGAAATTTAAACACTCGGGCAAAGAAGACTATTGTTGCTAAATAGAGCTTAGGCTAAATGGGATATCCTAGTCCTTAGTTGTGGAATCCCGACGCATGCCAATTGAAGTATACGATATAAATAGCATGCATATAGAAGCAGACATTAGAAGCAAATACCGCGTATTCAATATCGAAGCATGATAATCTAGGTGTCATTCCTGGACAGGTATATAAAGTAAAATCACAAAGCAGAAGCACACCAAATGCTAGTCACGACACACGACTCACAAAAAGCTAAGTGGACCCACGATGCGTGAAATGCAAGAGGACTCGAAATCCTAGGGTTAGTTAGTGAGTGTGATTATCGATGCAATGCTAGGTGTGTGTGACTGTGTGGCGATTCATCATAGGATTCATTTCTAGGAGAAAGAGCTAAAGAAAGAAGGAAAAAGAAAAAAAGAAAAACACGATGGAAAACGACTCAAATAACGTAGAAAAACAACACAAATGACGCACGAAGCGCGACTCCCCCAAGCTGAAGTTTGCATTGCCCTCAATGCAATAAGAGTGAGTACGGGAGGGCAATGAAAATCGGGGGGGGGGGGGAATACGCACAGACACGAAAAGAAATGAAAACGAGGAAAACACATAGATAAAACTGAAAAAGAAAGAAAAAACAAGATCAAAATCAAACAATACGAAGATAAAAAATAAAATAAAATAACACGACACGACACTCAAAAAGTGAAAAGCAAGCACACACACAAAAAGGAGAAAAACAGACAAAACACGACAGCACACCAAAATAGACTTCCCCCAAGCTAGACCAGAAAGTGCTAGCGAAATGATATGATCAATGAAATCTAGATATGTGCAAGGGGGAGTCAGAAACAAAAGAGGGGAAATCAGAAAGCAGCAGAAGGTGAGTCCTCGTCATCCTCGGAAGAGGGCGTGGATGGGTGGTCGGGGGAGGCAGGGGGTGTGCGGAGAAGTGGGGAATGAGGTGAGGGTATAGGGGCAGTGGTGGTGTGAACTATGGGAGGAGTGTCGGTGGTGGTGGGTGGTGGTGGTAGGAAGGAGATCAAGGCTGTGGTGGGAGGAATAGAAATGGAGGAAGTAGATGTGGTGGTGACGGTAGTGGGAGGTGGTGGGAGGGATCTGGAGCGTACCGGTAATTTCCTCCGGCGCACGTATGGAGTGACGGAGGAGGATGGAGGTAGCGTGAGTGCGGTGGAAGTGGTCGGGAGGGGTGAAGTGGATGCCGGGATGGGATGTGAAGAGGGAGGAGAAGAATGTGGTGAGGGGGTGATGGATGTGGAGAAGTGTGGGAGGGTGGAGGAGAAGATCGCCTGGGTGGTGAAGGTGGAGGTGGTCCGTGGATATGAGTAAGAAGGCGGAGAATGGCGGCCACGTTCCTCTCAAGTGCGAGGAAACGTGGGTGAGTAAGAAAGGAGGATGGTGATGGGTCCGAGGAAACAGAGGACATGGCGAGCTCACGAAGGGCGGCGACCTCCCTCTCAAGTCCTAGACGGGCAGATACCTGACGGCGACCAAAAGACGTAGACTGACGCGAGGCAGAGGTGGTGCCGCCAGGTAAGGTCGAAGAGGTGCTGGCGGCAGTGGTCATGCCAGCACAGGAGACAAGGCCAGAAATGGCCGCAAGGAGGTGCTCAGACGTGATCGGTCCCGGAGCAGAAACGGGACGACTCGGGCCAGCCCCTAAATCTCCCGCAGACGCAGGGATATCCTGCTCGCCTAAGTGGGCGACAGGGGACGGTGATCTGCGTGTGCCTGCGGGGAGAAAAGGAAGATTCAACCCCGCAAAGAAGTCGGGATCAGGAGGGAAAGTCCAATCTCCCACGAGAGCAATGGGCATGCGAGCGGGGTTGGGCAGAATGGTGTAAGGGGCTGGGGGGTGGCCATAGTTGAAGATGTAGCGGCCAGCTGAGTAGGGTCTAATCATGTGAATGTGCCGCAGGACGTCAATATCAAGACGTGATGGTCCTACGGCAACAGGAAGATTGTTGGGGAGGGGGATATTGAATTGGGGGTAAGAGCATATGATAGTGATGATGCCCCCGCAACAAAACTTTCCCTTACCGGCCCGGCTAATCTCGAGTAGCTTGTGAACAAGCCAATCGCCGCCATGAATGGGGACGGTAGGGGCCCTGAAGCTAACTCCATCATCATCCCGGACGTAAGGAAAAGTCATGGCCCAAAGGATAAAAAGATCGGGGATAGTCACAGTGCCTGACTCGTCCCTAGGAAAGAATGTGGAAGAGATGATCCTGTGGGCTAGACGAAACACGGGATGAATGATGGAGGAGGCCTTGGCCCGACCTCGGGGGTAGTCGCCGATCAATGTGAGGCGGAACCAGAATTGATCGACGCTAAATTCGGGCGTGTACCCATGGTGTCTGATAGAATCATCCCCGAGATTGGGGAAACCAAATATATCATTAATCGTGTTCAGGGTTGTGGTGACACTACGGTTACGCACCCGGAATCTAACGATCGACCCGGACTCTAAAACAAGTGTGGAGAGGAATTCGAGTGTGAGTGCCGGGTGGGAAGTGGCAGATGCATTAAGGAAGGCTAACCATCCTAAGTTGCCGAAAAGATATTCGATCTCGGTGAAGACACCGAGATCGAGAAGTGTTTGTGCATGCGGGAATTTAGTAGATAGATGCCCTCGAGCATCAAGCCTGCGGTAAAAGTCTTTGTGCTCCTGGTTCCGGAAGATATACCCATGCGGGCCCAACATTGGGTCCACAGGGGGGATAATAGGTGGAGGAGGGCCAAGTGTAAGTGCTCGTGTACGGGAAGGAGGGCGCGTTTGTTTTCGTCTCTTTCGAGACGGCTCCTCTTCCCTCATGATTCCTTTTCCCTTATCCTTATCTTTAGCCATGTGTGTGTGTATGAGCAAGAATTAGTGCAAAAATCGTGGATGCACACTAACACAAGCCAACAAGCAAGCACAATAAACAGGGCAAATATATAAAATAAGAATAGGAGCGAGTTTACCCAAGCGGAGTGGTGGAGCTTGCTCGTTGGTACCCCACACTGTTCAGTGAGAGTATCGTGGAGCCGCGGCGAACTCCTTCGGCAAAATTTTTTGAAATGGAGGTGGATTTGGGAAAATTAGGTCAAAAATCCGAAATGGGAGGAGAGAGATGGTGTAGATGATGGAGGGGTTGATGAAGGAGGTGGAGAGTGGGAGTAATGGGGGAGTAGAGGGCGTGGGGGAGTGAAGATCGGTTGTTGGCGAAGAGGGGAAGCCGAATCGACGGCGAGATTCGCGATCGGGCGAGGGCGGAAACGAGCGGGTGTCGGGGGGTATTTATAGGGTTTTAAGTCGAACCGATCGGGTGACTTGTCACCCGGTCGGTTGACGGTTAGGTCGAAAATTTTGCCGTAGAAATGCTACAGGCGAACCGATCGGTTGACTTATCAACCGATCGGTTGGCCGCTCCACTAAATTTCCCGAGAACGTAGGGCTTCTCACCCGGTCAGGTCAACCGATCGCGCTCAAACTCAACCGATCGGTTGATATTCCCCAAAATTTTCCGAGAGTTCTCCCCAGCTCACCCGGTCTGCCACCCGGTCTCTTCATTACTCAACCGATCGGGTCATATGGGGACAGATCTCGGCATGTATCTGATACGTCCCAACCGATCGGGTGAGATGTCACCCGATCGGTTGAAGCTTGTTTCCTGCAAAAACCAAGAGATTTGATTAAGTCCCCGAACGGATGTCCTCGCGGCTGATTTTATTTATAAAAATAGAGAAAATAAAGTAAAAAATAACGCTAAAAATTTGAGAAAAAGTTTAGAACATGGGTTGCCTCCCATGAAGCGCACTTGTTTAACGTCGTTGGCTCGACGCCCGCAAGAGATGCTCATGGTGGCTGATACGGGTGATGCCCTAATTTTGGCATCTCTTTCTCGCTGGAGCTGAAGGCGCTAGGAGTAGTAAGCGGCTGGAAAAATACTTGCTCGACTACCTCCCCTTTGTTCTTGGGGTCCGGGGGCTTTTCCTTGGTGTTGGCGCTTCCCGCCATCTTTTTCAGGATCCGGACCTCGTCTTTAGTGAGGTCCGTGAGCTCTTTCCCCGTTCTCCTCACAGGAGGAAACTTGGGGAACCCAGGAGGGGTCGTTCTCGCTGCACTTGGTTTTCCAGCAGCTTCTTTGTCTTCGGGGCCTTCTTCATCTTCAGAATTCCCCAATTCATCGGGGGGGTTTCTCAGGAGAATCTCCCAGGAGTTCTCCTCTACAGCTTTTTCTTCTTCTATCTCAAGCAGATTACACCGGAGGTCATCAGGAGGGTCGGGGTGCTTCATGGATAGTCCCAGGTCAAACTCGACTTTCTCTCCGCTGACGTTCAAGGAGAGTTTTCCGTTCTTCACATCTATAAGAACGCCAGCAGTGGCCATGAAAGGCCGTCCCAGGATAATGGGGGTGTGTGCGTCTTCGGGCATGTCCATGACTACAAAGTCCACAGGCACATGCACCCCTCTCACATTCACGGGGAGATCATCAACAATTCCCACCGGATATTTGACCGACCGGTCAGCTAGTTGTAGGGTCATCCCGGTGGGCTCCAAATCACCCATTCCTATCCTTCTGTACATCGACAAGGGCATCAAGCTAACACTCGCTCCTAGATCGACGAGTGCACGATTAATCTTCACAGCCCCGATCGTGCAAGGGATAGAGAAGCTCCCCGGGTCCTTGAGCTTTGGCGGGTTATCCCTCTGGATAAGAGCGCTACATTCTGCCGTCAGCACCACTTTCTCTTTTCTCGACCCTTTGGTCACCAAATCTTTCAAGAATTTTGCATAGGAGGGGATTGTCTCAATTGCCTCCAAGAAGGGGATTTGCAAGCTTAGGTCCTTGACCATAGCGAAGAACTTCCCATATTTCTCATCAATTTTCGCCTGAGCCAACCGTTGTGGAAATGGCACAACGGGTTTATACACTCTTGGGCTCTCTTCCTTCTTCCTCTTCTCTTCTTTAGACACTCCCTCCGGAGTCATGGGATTTGGTGACGAAGCACCGGTGTCGTTTAATTTTTCAGTCGGTCTCTCGACGACCAATGGTGCTTCCGGGTTGCTAGGGGGCACTCTAGAAGGGATTTGTGTCCCGCTTCTCAGAACGATAGCGGACACATTCGCGTGCTCGTGCACGAGTGCCGATGTTTGTGTTGCTCCCCTCGGGTTCACCTCCGGTTGTGGCGGCAATTGGTTTTGTGACCTAGCAAGGTTCGCCACTTGTAACCCCAGCTGGGTTACTTGGTCCGTGAGGGTCCGCTGACCCATTTCCATCTTTTGGTTGAATCTCTCCTGGTTGGTAATATATTGAGTCAAGAGAGACTCAGCCGGAGAGACGGCCCTCTGTTGGCCATACTGCTGCTGCTGCTGGAACGGCTGCTGATTCCTTGGGACGTAGGATTGTTGCTAAGATGGTTGCTGCTGAAACTGACTCTGCTGTGGCCTAGCCGGCTGATAAGCTTGTTGCTGCGGCTGCTGAGGCGGCGAGGACTGAAATGGTGGCCGGTAGCTGAAATTCGGGTGGTTCCGGTTGTTGGGAGAGTAGGCCGGGTTGGAATTTGTCCTTGGTGGATATGGCGCATTCCCCGTGGGGTTGTAAAATAGTGCGCTCGCCTGATCCAACGGTGGTGAGATGTCACCACCGTCGAATTCCCCAAGGAATTCGGACTCTACCGCAGAAACTTGCTGTGTACCGGCCCCACCGGCTCCTACCATCAGTGCTGAGATCTGGGTCGAAAGCAAGTCGAACTTGCTTGAAAGTTTGTCGACGTCCTCGACTCTGTGTATACCCCCAGTTCTTGGTGTGGCTCTCTCGTCGCACCACCGCTCATTGTTGGATGCCATGTTTTCCAGAATATTCCCGGCATCTTCCTCGCTTCGGGACATGAAGGAACCCCCAGCCGCGGCGTCCATAGAAGATTTAAGGTCATCCCTCAACCCATTGTAGAACAGATTGATAATCTGCCACTTCGGAAGCTCATGGTGAGGGCATCTTCTTTGCATCTCTTTGTATCTCGTCCAAGCCTCATGCAAGGACTCGTGGCTGGCCTGGGAGAAGGAGGAGATCTCACTCCTCAACTTCATGGTCTTCCCCGGAGGAAAGAACTTCGTCAGAAAAGCGTTGGAGAGCTTCTCCCAGGTGTTGAAAGTGTTGGGGTCCTTCCCCCTTAACCATTGCTTGGCTTTGTCCCGCAAAGAGAAGGGGAACAGCTTCAGACGGATAGCCTCTGTAGTGACACCATTAATTCGGAAGGTGTCACACTTCTCCAAGAAGGAGTCCAGGTGCTCTATCGGGCTCTCCATGGGCGCACCCGCAAACTGGTCCTGCTGGATCCATGTCACTAGAGACGGCTTCAGCTCAAAGCTTTGGGCCGCAATAGCTGGAGATCGGATGGCGGAAGTTGACTCGATGGAGGGCATCGAGTACTCCAGCAGAGACTTGTGAGGTGGGGTGTTCTCCTCCATGGATTCGGGATCTTCCCTTCTTCGCTTCTCGGCGGCCAAACGCCTAAGGGTGGCGTTAATCTCTGGATCGAGGGGAATCAAGTCGTCAAGACTCCTTGAACTCCTGCGCATGAAAAACAACAAACACCCGTGAAGCGACAAGTGGGAAAGAAACAGATAAAATAAGAAGTAAAAAAAATGAAAAACAAAAAGAAAAAGAAAAAGAAAATGCGAAAATTATCGCGAGGTAGGGATGTGAGCTAGACACGAGGGTTCAAGAGATCCTAAAATATCAAGCACGTTGCCTCCCCGGCAACGGCGCCATAAACTTGACCGGCGCCCCGCTTGCGTCGCGGCGGCGCGGTGTCGTTTACCGCAAGTTTCACGGTTAGTGTAGGGTGCGGGAATATCGAACTCAGGGAGGCGAGGTTGTGCTTGGGTCAGGTAGGACCTAAATCACCCCGAGGGGCGAGCTAGCCCGAATCGGTTGTTGGTTGTCACGAAAGGAAATGAAAGCGTATGAACAAAAAGAAAGTAAACCCGGGACTTTGGTTTCCGACCCGACGAGAGACTCTCGCCGCTACGGCCTACGGGTATGGATAGCGATCGGGATTAGGGTCTAATGGTGAGACGTTGCCTCTGAAAGTGGTACCGGCGTCCCATGGGCCCGATATTCCGGTCGGTGCCCAGGATGATACACCGGACTTCCCGGATTCGATCAGTGGGCACTCCCGTGTCCATAAACACTGATCGATCCCGGGAGCACTAAGTCCGCAACGATATCTCCCGACGTCTCATCCTGCCGCTCCCGCGTGCTATGATTCGGCGTCTACGCTAAAGGCGTGAGCTTTGGCTAGGGAGTCAACCGCCAAGTTTATTCCCCCTTGGCCCGACGGTCAAAGGCGGTCTTTTTCCCGCCGATGACAATGAAACACCCCGTGTAACCGTTAGATTCCTACTCCATATCGATTTCCTAACCCTATGGACGCATCGGGAAGAGCCCCCGAAGGGGCTTCCACCAAAATCCCAGATTTGGGAACTACTCACAAAAATTCATGAAAAAGCAATCTAAATGAAATTTAACCGTTAGAATCATAATCAGACAATTGCAATGCGGCAGTAAAGGAGTAGTAAAGACAATACTAAAAAATTGGAAAGATCTGAAAACTTACTTAAGAGTAACAATTACAGCCGTCACAAGGAAATAAAACAGTAAAAAAATACAACTCTCCCGTTTCTGGAACCCTAGGGGTCCTATATATAGATTTTCGGATCAACCGATCGGGTGACAAGTCAACCGATCGGTTGATCCGTTACAGATAAATTACAGAAAACGGCGAGTTTTCACCCGATCTCACGAACCGATCGGGTGAGTTCTTGAGCGACCGGTTGGATCTTGGAGCAGTCGGGTGAACCGGTCGGTTCGACGCCCGTGTCTTCAGCTCTTTTTCTCAGCTACAGATGAACCGATCGGGTGAGAGTCACCCGATCGGTTGGAATTCTGCTCGAAAAGACAGAGAACAGCCGCCCGCAGAACCGGTCTGTGAACCGGTCGGGTGACTTCTTCGTGAGCTGCGGTAGCGACCGGTTGGTGCATGCGTGCATCACCCGATCGGTTGGAGATGACCAACCGACCGGGTGAGGGGCAGAAAGATGAATACTTCGTCGTTTGACCCCCTGGATCACGCGTGACTTCTCCCGTTGCTCCGGGGACTTGGGATATCATCATAAAAGGTCCCCTACGTGGTCGGACTCCTGCAATCATGGACAAACAAAGAAAAGTGAAAGAAAACGGGAAAACATACGAAAACGAATAAGAGACGGCGGAAAACACGGAGAAACACAAAAGAAAACGTGCGTGAATATATGAAATATAGACGCACGTCAGTCATATAATAAATCACATCTGGATGTAAATTGTAAGAGCTTAGTTAATCAGTTTAGTGGGTGTGGTGTTGGACCGTCAAAGATTGCACGGATACTAAATGCCACGAGTAGTAGTAATGTAAATATTACTTCACAGCAATGTATAGATCATTTGAGGGTTAACAGGAAGAACAACATTGGGCATGAGTGCATGAGTGTGCTTAAACGGTTTCTTACAAGGCAAGCTACAGACTATCAGTTTTATTATGCTATTGAGTATGATGATGACAATGTCTGTAGAAGTATATTTTGGGCTGATGGACGGGCTAGGACATCATATCTCCAGTTTGGAGATGTTGTCGTGTTTGATGTCACATATAAGACAAATAGTTTCATGTTAACTTTTGCACCTTTTACTGGAGTAAATCATCACAGGCAGTCCACTTTATTCGGATGTGCTCTCCTTACTGATGAGAAGGAAGACACATTTGTATGGTTATTTGAAAATTGGTTAACTTGTATGTGGGATAAAGCACCAGCAGCTATCATCACTGATCAAGACCCAGCAATATGCAATGCAATCAAAAGAGTGTTTCCAAATACACATCATAGGTATTGCATATGGCACATCAGCCTTCATGAAAATGAGCATCTAAGGTCTTTGCGTTCGTCTTATAACCCTGAATTTGATGAAGACTATACAAGATGGGCTAAAAAAAGTCAAACTGTTGAAGAATCCGAGAGTTGTTGGATGATCTTGAAGGAAAAGTACCAAAAAGAATTTACAGATCCTTTAACAGATAAACAGAAGAATGAAGTGAAAGCGTGGAAGTGGCTACAGACGATGCATAACAAAGCTCACCATTGGATTAAACCATACTTAAAAGAGACGTTCTTTGCAGGTATGAAAATTTTAATTCGATGCTTGTAGAAGTAAAATTATTTGACCAAAATAAACTGATCATATTGTATTCATTCCTTCTTGTGTGTAGGCATGTCGTCAAGTCAAAGAAGTGAAAGCATGAACTCATATTTTGATGGATATGTGAATTCTATGACTCCGTTATATGAGTTTATTGATCAATATGATAAAGCCGTACAATTTCAACGGCAAAAGGAGGAAAAAGAAGATATGTTTTGTTTGCGGAACAAACCTGATTTTCGTGGCATGCATGAGTTAGAAATTCATGCCTCAAAGGTTTACACTCGAAACATGTTCATCATCTTTCAAAAGCGGTTCAAAGATATATTATATTGTCGGTATGAAAGGGTGTGCACCGAAGGGGATAGGACTACTTATAATGTAACAATGAGGATTGATGGAAAGAGTTACATTCATTCCGTCCAGTGCAATATATCTACGGGAAAGTTCACATGTACTTGTGCAAGGTTTGAAAATGAAGGGATGCTCTGCACACAAATTATATACATCATGAAGCAAAAGTTTGATATGCTAGCCATCCCTGAGATATATATTTTGCCAAGGTGGACACTTAATGCAAGACATAGCATTGCGAGTCTTGGGCCCTTTTCGACTAGCACAGTCAATGATGTGCATCCAAATCAGATTACTCCACTTCAAGCATAGAGCCTTCGGGCATCATTTGATAAAATTATGGAGGAGGTTACTAGAGATCCACGATGTTATGATGTCGCTGTTGGGTGTGCAAACAGTTTTTGGGATCAACATAGGTCGAATGATCTGGCACAAAATGACAATGAGGATCCAAGCACTCAAGTGGGGTCCAATGCCCCTGTCACACAAGAAATGGTATTAAGGGATGTTATCATCCATGATCCTGTAAGAGCAAAGACTAAAGGCCGACCATGAGAAGCGTCAAGGATTCAATCAGGAATACAAGCATCACATGAGCGAGCTCAATCAAGAAAAAGAACTTGTAGTGTTTGTGGGGAAAAAGGTCATGACATGAGAACTTGTGGAAATAAGGTATTTTTGCACCATTCTAAATGTTGTATATACTATTGTAAATGTCTGTTAAATTCAATGCATGATCTTCTATATGAAAAATCTTCGCAACAGGAATGAAAAAGGCTTTGTTAGGATAAAGGTATTTCAAAACACTTTATCCTATTTTTTTCTTGGGTTTTTAGAGGGCTGTGTTATAGTACAGGTTTGTCAATGCATTTAGGAGAAGAAGATTGAGCCATTCTAATCGAAAAAAGGTGTGATGCCTTGTACTTCTTGTGACCTACAGTTGCACTATTGTATGAAGTAGCTTCAACATGTGTTGCAAAATCTGGTATGTGTGCATGTGGTTTATTATTCCATCCTTATAGTGTATATGCTAGAGGCTAAGAAATAGTATTCTGTCAATCTTGCAGTATTCTGCCAAGAAATAGTGAATACTCCCTTCATTCTGTCAATCTTATAAGAACATGAACAGATCAGGGTTGATTTTAGCCAATGGCTGAGCTGAATCCAGGCCTAACTCTAGGTGTGGATTCTGAAGCTTGATTTGTTCCTCAATTCTTTTTTCCATTTAAGCCTGCCAAGAAGCTCTTATAGCCTTTCTCAATCTGGAAAATGGTGGTGTTCCTACTTCCTTGTCTTCAACCTGGTCCACCCTACATATAGGTAGTCACCTCCTGGAAATTGGAAGTAACCAAACAAGTGCTATAATTTGATGTTGTCTTCTGAGATATACCCACACATTGTCTTTGACGATCCTCAGATCTTGCCTCTATTGATCTGAATTATATTACATTTTTGCCATGAAAGTTGTGGAGCTGTTTCCTTTTGAAATTTTCATACAGCTTACAAACGAGTCTTTATTTAAAAAAAGAGAAGGCTATCGTATCAGTCCCCTCGTAAATTTATGTTGAACACTACCTTAAAACATCTAGACATGCAACTTCATCTACTTCAATACCGTTTTCAGAATTATGATTTTTATCTTAAAATTAGTTGGATACTGATCAGTTGTCTAATTCTTTGTACAAACAAGCAGGGCGAAGTATTCTGTCAATCTTGTGAACTCTCTTCATTCTGTATTGGGTTACAATTATTATTGTTCTGTGAAGTAAGCCTTGGCCGAAGATGATTCCAATAAAGCTGCGGCTGCACAAAGAAAAGGTCTCTCACTTTCTTTCCAAAATCGATTTGAGTACTTAATATCATCGTTATCAGCCTAGGGCTCATATCTCACTGCGATCTAATCTTGCAGTCCTGGAGGAGGAGCCACTGGCAGCCTGATCAGGTGAGCGCCAAGCCGACGCATCTCTCTGACCATTTGCCCGTGTTGTAAAGTGTACACAAAAAAAATCAGAATTACTTCATTGTGATTTCTTTTTATGCTAGGTACTTGCTTAGAGAATGGAGTACGGGTCTTTGGTTTCATACAGTGGCGCAATTGCGATCAGAGATCGGTATTCTTTTGTTGAGCTCAAGCCTGACGATCATTTGAACAAGTCATTGCATATCGAGCCTGGAACCTGGATCATGCAGATTTAGATAGCCATTAGGTTGACATTCATTGTGACATAAATGAAATAGCAAGAACACTAGAAACTGATTTTGGTTTCTGAACTTAGCAGCCAGGATGCAATGTATTGCTATGATGTATTTTTTTGTATATGAACTTAGCAGCCAGGATGCAATGAACTTAGCAGCCTGGATCAATGTATTTTTTTGTATATTGGCTGAGTGTGTTCAGCTTGTATTCAACTTGTATTGCTATGAGGTTGCACATTTTGTGTTTTTTTGGCTGAGTGTATATTGGATTAGTGTTTTTTTGTATATTGGGATGAAACATCACAGTGTGGCAATTTTATCATTCAGGGTGCACATTTTTTTTGTTACAGCAGGCTCCATGTCTTTATCTATTTTAACAATCTTGGTCTTCGATGCCCAGTCATTAATCCCTTTTATCGTGCTACCTTATTTAACACTCATTCTCTCTTTTTTTCCTCTCTACGAGAGGTTGGGGTGTTGTTATTTAATGGCATTTGAGGAGGGGTGAAGAGATCGCATGGCGTTGGTGTTGGTGGAGAACATGTTGATGCTCAGTTGGTCTGGGTTGTCATTGTTCGACAAATATATAATATTCTCTAGGTTTAAATTACCTGCACGTTCCTGGAATGAATGTGGGGCTGCCTTCACATGATCAAGAAATTTCAGATTTTTATGATATTTTTTATGCAGTTTCAGATCTCAAATTATGAACATGGACAACACTGCTTCTCATATGTTCTTAGTACACGAGATATTATGTTGAGGAACTTAACGTTACAAGCCTAAGAACTTAACGTTACAAGCCTAGACAAATTTCACAGTGCAACAAGCATAATTGTCCATGTCTCTTGCGTTATATAAACTTCAAAGCATCATACCATGGAAATCAAACAAAAAGTCGAAAGCTGTTCCAAGCACATAATCAAAATGGCAAGGCACACTGACTGATTTGGGCCAACAAACAACACATGGTCCTGATTTGGACAAAAATGCTTCTCATATGAACAAAGATAGCTGAAGAAATCAATATGACAAGCAAAGAGACAGTATAATGTAAAATCAAAATGTACATGTTATCTAAATGGAATATTAAGTACTAATAGTAACATGATGAACCAATAAGATAAAATAGAAGGAAATTGACATCACTTGCCAGGTATCCAAGCAAATTGACATCACTTGCCACACATCCTGGAAAAGAAAGGCACCCAAGCAAATTGACAAAACGCAATGCTTATATTTATAATCACAGACCCAAACTAAAACAGTGGCATGTCAGCTAACCTTCAATCTGTATCATACGAACTACAAAATAAACATATTAAAGAAAGTACTTGACATGCCGACGTATCATACAATTTAACATTACACATAATGACCTATTCTCCACGAAAATAAGCTCTTACAATAAATCCAAGACTAAGCACCGTCACAACATTGATTATGATTGCGGATGTATATAAGCAACACACACATACGCCATTGCCATGGAACACTCCAACTCTTCTAGATACATTAGCATGTCCTTCATTATTCCCATCTCTTCTACCTGCAATCGGATCATCTCGCTGCACATGATGTTCCGCAGCTTCTCTCACATGTACCATCTCACGGAAGCGTCTTTGACTGTTCTCCGAGCTTTCTACTATCTCTCGACACCCACGATTTGGCCAAATAGAAGTGCTTTCCTCGTTCCAATACTTCATAGCATCTTCGTAAGTTTGGAACCCCTTGAACTCGGCATTATGAAATCCATGTACTTGTGCTTTGCAATCTTCCCAACTTCCAAACAACCCGCATTGTCGTCCTTTCTTGACAACATAAAATTTTTTGGCCATGTCTACCTACAAATTACATGAAAACATAATTAGAACCAAAGGTAATTGATATTGAATCAAAGAAATTCACAAAAGATACAATAGCATGCTACATGAATGAATGGATACATGAATCACAAACAAAGCATATGAATCACAAACAAAGCATACTCCTGATCCATGATATATTTTTTTCGACGATTAGTATTTTTTTTGGATGTATGGTTCTGATTCGAGGGCCGTAAACATCATTTCCACTAATGGATGAACCGGGAAAGTTCGGCTATGGATTTGGAAACTAGCCTGGCAATAATGGACATTGAATTTGCGAATCAAGACGTACATATAATTGATTCATGGTCTTATAGGTGGGATTTTTTCAAAAACATTTCTCCTTGCTGTTTTTTTTATTTTTCTGAATATTGTTTCAATGCTCCTCTTTCTGAATTAATTAAGAAGAACGAAAAGGATCAATATGAAGCTAGCATCAAATTTCATTAATTTCATTATTTTTCGAAAAATTACATTAATTCAAAATCTAACCTCTACGGCTCTACCCAAGCATCAATAGGAAGCTAGCATCAAATAGCCTAAGTCATATTATTAACAGGCAAGCTTGATGAGATCATGACATTTCCAGAACGAAAACTTGAGCCATCATCAAATAGCCCAAGGAAAATATTGTACTGAATTCTGCTTACTAACATGCAAGCATTCTGAAAGCCAGCATCAAATAGCCCAAGCCAAATTATTAACAGGCAAGCCCTCATCAAACTAAACTCTACCAAAATTTCTTTCTGGCACTTTACCAAAAATTGACGCAGCAATAGGAGAGCGAGGTTGCAAGGGTTGATCCGCCGCTAGAAGTGCAGTTGAATCCCTTCGTTGATGGAGGCGAGGTGTCGCAGTGATCCGCCGCTGGAATCGCAGCTCAATCTCGTCGTTGTTGGAGGCGAGGCGTCGATGTTACCTGAGATGCCGCAACCTTTATATATATCTGATAGTTATATAAACGGTGTCGATGTTACCTGAGATCACAATCTCTGCCGCCGCTTCCGATGCCGCTTCCGATGGCCGCTGGAGTGGAGATCCCGCTTCCGATGCCGCTGCCGATGGCCGCTGGAGTGGAGATCCCGCTTCCGATGCCGCTGCCGATGGCCGCTGGAGTGGCCGGTGCAAGGTTGGCGCGAGGATGATGGGGAAGAGAGGCGTTGATGTAGAGAGGAGGATGACGGAGGGAGAGGGCTGCAATTTTTGTGATCTTCACTTCCTCTCTCGTGATTTCATTCTGATTATTTTAAGAGAACGAATGACGGGTCAATAAATGCGGGCGCATTTTTCAAAGCGCTGAAATGAGATGGTTTTCTGCGTAAATAACCCGAACTTTACGATTTAACTCTCCTTCGTTGGATGAGATCGCAAGGCTGAGATTCATTTGAGCGCAGGGAGGTTGCCTGAGTTCATTCTCAGGGACATTTACCCGATATATATATATATATATATATATATATATATATATATATATATATATATATATATATATATATATATAATTTCAAATGGAGATGACGGCTCAGCCAAATGGAGATGTCGGCACAAAGGTCATCCCAAGACATTTATCTATTATTGATATAAAAAAACCATATGAGCGTCTTTTTCGGAGCGGGCGATTGCCAGGCGACGGCGCAACCAAATGGAGATGACGGCTCAGGCGGAGCTGGTGGAAGTAGAGGGGATCAGCCATGTGGTGCGGGGAATACTAGTTCTTTGGTGGGTGGTGCTGGTCTTTCAGCGGCGACATGTGGATCTTATTCTGTGGCAACGGGGGTTCCTACTCCAGGCGCTGGGAATGATGAAGGCTCCGGCACCGGATCTGAGATGGGGGGAGGTTTGGAGACCGACAAGGTGGCGTCAGATCCTAACACAGCCAATGGGAATGATGGTTGGATGCAAGTGTCCTACCATAGGAAAAAAGCATTTTTCAAATGGGGTGATGCTCTTCGGATGCCATTTTCTCAGGGGCCCTTCCGACGTGTAGGTTTTAAGAAGGCAGGTAGGTCAATTCCCAACAACCATCAGATTCAGGAGCAAGTACAAGGCCAGAATACATCAGCTAAGCATGTCCAGCATCATGCTCCTCCACAGAGAGAAGGTACTTCCTTACCCCCCAGTAATCTCGATCTGCTTGGAAGGAAGCCTGTTAGGCCCCAATCTTCTATTCTGATTAACCCTTCTGGCAATAAGAAATCTTGGGTAGAGATTTGTGCCAATCGTCGCAAATATGCTGACAATCTGGTGATGACCCTAGTCCCTCCTATCAGCAAATCAGATGGAGTTGCTAAGGTCAGGGTGGCACCCTCTTTGGTTGAAGTTGGAGCTTCTCGTTGGCTGAATACTCTTGTGGGTTACGTCTTAGGAGACGTACCTTATTTTTGGACAGATTAAGGCTTGGACTGAACGACTTTGGAGGATTAAGGGGGGGTCTTCGAATCTTTTCCAGAGAGAATGGATATTTTTATTTCAGATTCGAGAATGCAATAGACAGAGATAATATTCTGCATGGAGGACCTTGGTTATTTGATGGCAGGCTTGTAATACTTCAAAAGTGGTCACCTTCTACCAACCATGGGCACGACATACTTACTGCAGTCCCTGTTTGGGTTCAGTTTCACAATCTACCACTCTCTATGTGGACCCTCGACATCCTTAATATCATTGCTAGTGGTGTTGGGTCCCCCATTTGCCTTGACACTGCTACAGCAAATCTAGATAGAATATCCTATGCCCATTGCCTGGTGGAAATCGAGGCTGATGCTCCGCTTCTGAGAACTGTTCTGGTTAACTTAGATGATCAAAACTCAATCTCCGTAGATGTTAAATATGAGGGTGAGCCTCCCAGATGCGGTGGGTGCGCTTGTTTTGGACATACTGACGCTCAGTGCCCGTCCATATCCACTGATATCGAGCAAACTTCGATCCAAACTACTGATGTCCCTACTACTCAGGCTGCTAGTGCTGTTGAAGGCCCCACTGTTGGTGACATTGGGGGGAGGGCCTTGTATCAAGGTGGCAGAGGACCAACCCATCGAGATTCTGAACTGTGTTTAGGGTGGGGTCTGTGACTGCTTTCAAGGGTCAAGAGCATAGCCCCCCTGTTACTCTTGCAGAGATGTGCCGCACTCCACTCCAAGTAGCTACCTCATTGATGGCCACTGAACGCACCGGCCTAGGTAAGGAACCCACATGTAAGCCTCACCCTCCACAGCCGCTCATTAATGTTGTACAACCACAGTTGGTGCATGAACAGACCGCACCTGTGTGTAATTTGCGGCATATGTCTCATGCTGAGGTTGGAGAATGCAGTTACTCCTCAAGCCTTCCAGATGCTATCGTCGAGACTAGCGTTGGCTTGATTTCTTCTTTTGATACCCGCAATAGTTCTCCTTCTCTCCTCCAATCCTCTCAGGATGTTGATGACCCCCCGACTGAGCTTACCATTGTCAATACGGAATGGGAGGAAGAGCATTCCATTCTTAGGAGTTCGGGTCAACATATTAAGAGTAAGCCTCTTGTTCCTGCCTCTGCTACCAGACGTAGCCCTCGGCTATCAGGCTCCTAGATCTCGGGCCCAAATTTAACTCTTTTACTGACTATCTTCTTCTGGAATTCTCGGGGTCTAAAGAATTTCTCACGTCGTTCTAACCTTAAGTACATGATGCGTAAACATAACCCTAGTATTGTTTATCTGCTGGAAACCAAAGTTGAAGCTTGCTACGAGTCCAAAATTTCCAAATGCTTTTCCAAAAAGTGGAATAGTTTGGACAACAGGTCTCACCATAAGGGCGGTCGTCTGGTTATTTTCTACAACTCCACAGCTTGGAGTTGCTCTTTAGTTTCTGCCTCACCTCAACATATCTCTTCTACTTTCACCAACTCTGTAGGGCTTGTAATTGGTCTAACGGATGTGTATGGATTTAATCTTGCTTCTTCCAGGATTCCTCTGTGGGCTGACCTTCTACCTGATTCTAAGATGTTTCTTAACACCCATTGGTTGGTGGGAGGGGATTTCAACTGTATTCAGTTCTCTAATGAGAAGTTGGGTGGCCGAGCTATGGATCCTACTGCTATGGATGCTTTCAATGCTTGTTTAGGAGGCTGTCAACTCTTTGATCTTAAAAGTATTGGTCAGACGCTAAGTTGGAACAATAGGCGCATTGGAGGTGCTCGTATATCTGTGCGTCTAGATCGGGTCCTCTGTAACCCGTCCTGGATTTCTCTGTTGCCGCGCTCATTTGTCGAATATTACTGCTCGGGCACTAGTGACCATTCATGCTTGTACGTCCACCTTCACCCTTAGGTATCCTCTCACCCCAAGCCTTTCAGATTCTATAATTCGTGGATTTCCCAACCTGGGTTTGGTGATGTTGTGCGTAATAACTGGGGTTTACACATTGGGAACTCCCCTTTGCAAAGGTTGGTCTAGAACCTTAGCACTTGAAAGGAAAGCTTAAGGACTGGGCGGCCTATCAAAGAATTGAGCTTAATACCTTTAAGTGCAGGAATGAATTGGAGATGTTGCAAAAAGGTCATAGATTGAATTATGACTCAAATATTCAAATGCTTGAGAAGCAGGCCTCTTTCAAACTTGCTCAAGCATTGGACGTGGAGGAGGAAGATCTACGACAGAAAAGTAGACAGAATTGGCTTACTCTCGGGGACAGAAACTCTAAATTCTTCTACTTGGCTATGAAGGCTAGGCTCTCCTATAATAATCTTAGCCATCTTTTTAGCCCCTCTGGCGATATTAACACCAATACTGATGCCTTAAGGAAGGAAGCCCCGGTTTTTATAGTAAATTATATATGCAGGATGACTACTGGAATGTTTTCCCAAACCTCATCCCAAAACGAAAGCTTACTGTAGAAGCCTCAAATTGGATGGATAGACCTATCTCCCCTGTTGAAATCAAGAACGCTGCCTTTCAAATTGGCAAAGACAAGGCACCTAGGCCTGATGGTTTCAATACAGATTTTTCCCAACATGAATGGTAGGTGGTTGGTAATGATGTCATTACCGGCATCTCTTCTTTCTTCATATCTGGTCTCTTGTTACCTCATGTTAATCACACATTCCTTACTGTAGTCCCTAAAAATTCCAAAGATTCTGTGTTAGGGGATTACAGGCCTATCTCTTACTGTAACGTCATCTACAAAATTATCAGTAAAGTTTTATGCAACAGGATGAAACATGTCATTGGTGATCTTATTTCCCCCAACCAGGCAGCTTTCCTGCAAGGCAGGTTACTTTCAGACTGCACTCTCATTGCCCACGAGCAGATTAGAGACTTTAGTAATCCCATGGGGTCCAGAACTTGCATCAAACTTGACCTCCGCAAGGCATTTGACAGTGTTAACAGGGAATTTATTCTATTCCTTTTACATCAGATGTGCTTCAAGAGCAGGTACATTAATTGGATAACTGAATGCATCTCTTCCACTATGTTCTCTGTATTAATTGAAGGTTCTCCTGAAGGATACTTCCCTTCAACTAGAGGTCTCAGGCAAGGAGACCCCATATACCCCTATTTATTTGTCCTTGTTATGGAGGCTTTCTCACTTCTCATGGCTCGCGCTGAGTCTTCTGGTTCTATCCAACCTTTGCATAGAGCTGGAGCTATCTCTCATCTTCTTTTCGCAGATGACCTGTTAGTCTTTTGTCGTGCTAATAGACATTCCATTTCGGGCCTTAATGAAGTTCTAACAAGGTTTAAACTCTTATCTGGTCTTCAGATCAATTGTGATACAAGCTCAGCCATCTTCAGTAAGGGTGTGCGTGACCCTAGAGACCTTGCTGGCATCTTGGGGATTAATATGGTATCTTCCTTCACTACCTACTTGGGTTTACCACTGTCTTCAAACTACCCCAAACCCTCCATGTATGGTCGCCTGGTTGATAAATGCAAAAAGAGGCTTCAGGGTTCAGGGTTGGTCTTCTACTCTTCTCTCTATTTCGGGAAGAATTGAATTGGTCCGCACTATGATTTATGGTATGGTATCCTTCTGGATGCAAGCTTATAGTCTTCCCCTTTCAGTTATTCTCTACATTAACTCTGCCTGTAGAAAATTCATCTGGGGCAAGTCAAACTGCTAGACATGGAAGGATTTGTGTGCCCCTAAGAAAGGGGGGGTGGGCTTGAGACTACTGGAGGATCTGAATGTAGCGGCTGGGGTTTGCCTCACCTGGAGAATGCTTGCCACTGATAGTATTTGGGCAAAATATATGCGTAGGCACTATGAAGCTTCTAATTTGGGGTTTTCCTCTACTAAAGCGACACCTACGGATTCAGGTACCTGGAAGTTCCTTCTTAAACATCGTTCTTTCTCCCAAAAGCGCATTAAACGAACAGTAAATGATGGCACTTCCACCTCTTTTTGGTTTGATAATTGGCACCCTCAAGGCCCCCTCTATCTGCTTCTCCCTCCCTCCTCTTGACTGAATTATTCAGAGTGAGCGACTATTGGGTGGAGGGAAATTAGATTGATGATATCAGTATACGGCCGCTGCTACCTATTCTTCAACCCATCAACTTGCAGCAAGGTGTTGACCAATGGCGTTGGAACCCTTCCCCTGATTGGTCATTTCGTTCTACATGGGAGGGGTGTAGATAGATTCGGCCAAATTTTGCATTCCACAGTATTGTTTGGCAATCAAATCTAGTTCCCAAAATGTCCCTCTGCTTGTTGCGTGCGATTCAAAGAAAGCTACCTACAAGGGACATGTTATTTAATATCGGCCTATCCTTGGATAAATCCTGCGTCCTATGCAAGTCAAATGCGGCCGAGACTATCAACCACTTGTTTTTCGACTGTGAGTATTCCTGTTACAATCTTACCAGGAGTCTACTGAAGCTGGGACACGCGGGGCCAGTTTCAACAACTCTATCAGGCACTTGCGATCTGATCCTCTCCCTCTACAATAAAGCGGATATTGTAGGGGTTCTTGCTAAATCAATCTTGGCAACTACGGTATGGCACCTATGGAAACAAAGTAATAAAAGGATTTTTGAAGGATCACAAATTGGAAGAACTGAACTATTTGAAGATATAGCTGCGGATGTACTCATTTCTCTTCAAAATCTTGATACAGAGCAGGCTTCAGATATCACCCCCTTTTCTAATTGGGGATTTATTGATGCTGGATAAATTGTACATTTATATATGTGAACTTTTTAGACGCTAGTTGCTATGGTGGATGATAGGATATAGAGGGTGACGGCGCTTGTGCCATATCCCCTCTCTTTCTACTATCCACTATCCCTAACTAGTGTATACACTTGTAAATGTTTTGAATATTAATAAAGGCTACCATTTTACTTGCCAAAAAAATATATAAAATAAAATTTCTGATCGGTCAAATTGGTTTTTGAATCCACCAGAAACAAAACTATTCAAAACTTTTGACTTTCCCTCTAATAAGACCAAAGTACTAGGCATTGGAAAGGCCCTTTGTTTAGTCTTGTGCTAGTACATCTATTCCCTAGGTACCCGTCATAGGACATGTCCTTTCGTCATCTCTATTGACCGGTTTTATCAATAAAAAAATCCACAATTTTCGCGTCTTCCCCATTACAATATTTCCTGTGTCTCGATTAGTCGACTAGAAGTTTCGACTAGTCGATCAGAAAATTACAGTTTTCTGAAAAAACCGCGATTTCGACCGTTTTCTTCCACCATTTTCTGCACCAATCGGTTCTTCAATGTCTAGAGAAGTTAGAGAATTTTTTCATTGGTTCCAAATCAGTTTTTCTTTTAAAATTTGAAATTCCCTCTTCTTTTTCTCTATTTAAATCAATGGGTTCTTCTTCACTTCTACCATGTGAAAACCCCTCTCCACTTGGTCCAAACGATCCTCCATCTTTAGATATCATTCTCAGATGGCCTCCTCCTCATCCCGTCGCCCAAATCCCTCTGACCGCCGGCCCTTGGTCTTCAACTTCACCGAAGCCCGCGAAAAATTTGATTACATGGCCAATACCCCATTTTACCTGGATAGATTCATAGATTTCAACGATTCCGAAATCATCAACTATGATGTTTTCAATCTTCTTCATGATGTCTCCCTCCTCCATCTTTGGAGTTATGTTAAGGTTGTCCCCTACTATCCAAGCCTTGTTAAGGAATTCTACGCCAATATGGAAGTTACCCATGAAGATGGCGATGTCTTTTTCGATTCCTTTGTCAAAGGCCGCGAGATTCATCTTACATACACTTCTTTTGCCGAATGTTTAGGTATCCCTCTCTCTCATGTCACTGACCCTGGCTTTCCCATGAATAACACCAATGTTCTTGCTCGCTTAAGCCCAACCTTCCATATGGAGATGAGCACAATTGATTTGCTACCCACACCATGTCTCATCATCAAGATCCTCATTTACAACCTCTTTCACAAGTCCAGATCCCTAAACTATGTTAGCAACCATCTTGCTCTTTGTCTCTATGCCATTGTTGGTGGTTTGAAGGTGAATTGGGCTTACGCTATCATGGGTGTACTCACCAAGCCCGTTTCAACACATATCTATCTACCATGCACTATCACCCGAATTTTCAAACACTTCAATATCCCTCTCATTGGTGAAGTTTCTGTGTTTCCTACCATCAACTTCGATCGTTTCGTCCTTAATCGTATGATCTTACCTCCTCCTCCTCCTCTTAGAAATGAAGCAGAAGATCGCCCCGATGAACCTCTTCTCTGTCGTCGCCACTTTGGTGTTAATCCCAATAATCCTAATTCTCCCCTTCATCCTGCTCATCGTTCTTCTCTACAAACACAGATTGGTAATTTGAGCGAGGATGTAACAAAGGCTTTGCAGGCATCCAGGAACATTTGAGCGGTTTTGAAACGCGTCTAGAGCACATCACCACCACCATGAATACAGGCTTTGAGGCTTCCCAAAACAGTCAGGCCCAGATCCTCAGTCTCCTCGAACACTGATCCCCTTATTCCCCTTCCTCATCGCAGCATCCTCCTCCACCGTATTGAGCGATTTCAGGCAAAGTTCGGTTATTAGTCGACTAGGACTATCAGTTAGTCGACTAATGCTTAGTTATGACTGGTTTTTGTTTCTGTGGTATGGTGTGGTGCTTGTTTTTAAGTTGTTGTGTACTTTGACTAGGACTATCAGTCCATGTATCCTCTAGTACTTTGGGTTTAGTTGCATTAAGTTGTTGTGTGTTAGGTTGATTATTGACTCACTAGTTTGCAGTCTCATATGTATGACTTTATCCTTGTATTATTTCTGTTGTTTTAATGAAGTTCAGTTTGTTTGGTTCATATTGTTCCCTGTTTTTCAGAATTCTGCACAGATTAGTCGACCAGGACATTTCATTAGTCGACTAATTTGCTCAATTTCATCCCATTTTTGATAATTTCAAAAGGGGAGAAAAATATGAAATGTTTATGCATATGGAATATTAAATATATGGAATATCACATATAAACACAATTAAATATGCATACATATACATGTTTTTCACTACAAGGGAATTTTTTACTATCATTCCCAAATGATTTAAAAAAATCTAAAAGATCTTTTTACACACATTCATTTTTTATGATATATGCATTTTCTAATTAATATTAAATTGTTACACAATCATTCATATCGGAAAATTGATTATTTATTCTATCATATATTCAGGGGAAGCTTTACAATTACAAGTATTTCTTTAAAAACACATATATTTCATATTATCATTCGATATATTGTAATCATCAGAAAGGGGGAGAATGTTGGAAACATAAAGTTTTCTTCCCATAAAGTTTTTGATGATACAATCATTTTGAATATATATATGTATACTAACTCTTTGGATGCAGATTTCAAGCTCAACTTCTTCATATATGACAATCATCAAGTTATTTTGCAAGATAAAGCATCAAAATGCAAGATGAAGCTCAAGCGAATTCTTATATCTTGTGAAAGATGATGTAATTTTACTTTTTATTCTTGCATAACTTTAGATTGTTAAAGCCTTAATAATACACTATCTTAGTTATTTAGGACTCAGCCTCAAAATCCAAACTTTAGAAAATTAGCAGACCAGCACTTTTCCCCAGTCGACTAATACAATTTTTCTTATTTTATTAAGAAAAACAAAATAATTTTTGGTCAAAATATATTTTCCAATCATAAGGATCAATTTCTAAAAATAACTCAAATTTTTGTTCCTAGTCGACTAATAGATTTTCCTGGTCGACCAGACAGTTTTTCAAATTGTTATAACAGCAGTTATTTTAACTGTTTCCTATTAATTAATTTTTAATTAATTAATGAAAGTTATAACTTCCCATAAATGGATAGATTTGGACAGTTTCTAGCCGTTTATAGCAGCTTCTAGCCGTTTTATAACCATCTCCTTTAAAGAACACTTCAATAGTCATTTTCTGACCTGGCAGCATTATTAGTCGACTAATTCTTTTGTGCCTAGTCAACTTATTTTTGGAAAAACGGATCAGAAGTTTTTGAAAATTTAGGCAGATGTCCAACGTTAGAAAACTAACTTTTTGGACTATAAATAGACCCCTAGACCCCTGCCTAAAAAATACACGAAAATTCATCATTCTCTCTTTTCTCAAGTTTTCTTTCTCTCTCTAGAAAGTGTGTGATTTTTTGATTTCCATAGGGGAACCTCTGCAGAAATTCTGCCCCTTTAGGAAGTCCAATTTTCAAGAGTGTTCTACCACAATTCATATCTTGAACATTGGAGATTCCATCACCAACCTTGCGCTATAATTCCGATATTATCAAGGCTATATGTGATATTGTTGCATACTCTTTCTTTAATTTATTTGGTGAATCTCTTGTTGAAGAGATTGTACAAGTTTGCAACACGGGGAGTGTTGGCATCTTTGTATGTTGATTACTTGCGGGGAGCACATCTTTTAGTGGATTCAAATCTCTACGGGATAGAGGACTGGACGTAGGCTCACAAGGATCCGAACCAGGATAAATCTCTGTGTTTGCGCTTGGAATATTCTGGATTGTATTCATTGATTTCTCCATTCTTATTGCAATTTTTTATTAACTTTTAATTTTGCAATATCATCGTGATTTACACTATTCATCCCCCTCTAGTGTATTTGATGTGCTAGGAGATCCAACAAATGCCACTCGGTCCGAGTTGGGCCTCGTCGTACCGTCGACTTTGTCAATCCCTAAGCATTCGTTCTGGAATAGTGGTCACTCGAATCGAGTGGATCATCTACTCGGTCGAGTGCAGGCATTTGTAATTGGCTCAAAAACGATGCTCTGCCTTGATTCCTGCTCGACCAAGTCACCTCGGCACTCGGTCACGTGGGCGAGTCTGCTCGATCGAGTTGCAGAGCTTTAGAATTGCTTTGAAAATGTCGTTCTGTCGATAATTTCACTCAGCCGAGTTGCGAAGATACTCAGTCGAGTGACTCTTCTTGCTCGAACACTGCTAAGTGTGAGGCTCTTCTTCTCTTGCACCTTACGCACTTGGACCGAGTGGGATTGCCCACTCTGACCGAGTGGGATTTCCTACTTGAACTGAGTGGTCTAAAATGCTGATATGGATTGTTGAAGCTTCATCCTTTCTTTGGCCAAACCTACTTGGACCGAGTGGACAAGTCCAATCGGTCGAGTGACCTGGAAGTGCTGAGGCATTGTGAAGCTTCCAATCTCTTGCTTCCCTTCTTCATCCTTCCTCTTCTTCTCCTCGAATCTCCTTCACCACCAAGATGAGCACCTAGCAGGCCACGCCATTGATGATCTGGTGATCTCAGATGTGTCCATGACTCCATTTTGGTCCATATCCTCTCGAAACTCCTGAAAATGAGAATAAAGCTCTGAAAGTAATATAATACGATAAATGATCAAATGAGCGATAAAAATGAGATTCGAACGAATAAAATGGCATGAAATGTTGCGATAAAAGTATAGAAAAATATGGACACATCAGTCTGCCTTAAGGCTGGGGGCCACTACCCCAGCAGGCTGACCGACCGATCAGCCGTAAGGTTGAGGGCCACCCCCTGCAGGCTGACCGAAAACTTGGTCTGCCGTAAGGCTGGGGTCCACTCCCCAAGCAGGCTGACCGATCGATCAACCGTAAGGTTGGGGGGCCACTCCCCCAGCAGGCCGACCATCCGATCAACCGTAAGGCTGAGGGACACTTTCCCAATAGGCTGACCATAAACTTGGTCTGTCGTAAGGCTGGGGCCACTCCCCCAGTAGGCTGACCATAAACTTGGTCTGCTGTAAGGCTGGGGCCACTCCCCCCGTAAACCAACCATTCGATCAGTCGTAAGGCTGAGGCCACTCCCCAGTAGGCCGACCGACCGATCAGCCGTATAAGTGTCTGTAGACTTCATAATACGAGAGGTCAGACCCCTCTTTATGTTGTGAAGCTTAGTCTCTCGATACGGCCTAGTCTATTTTGCCATATAAGTTTGCTACTATCTTGTGTATTTATATATTAACATTTAATATATATATTATTGTTATACATATTACTCATTGCTTCAGAAGCAATGTGACAACATTCGTCAGAATGTGTTAACCTTTTATATAACAAAAATTATGAAATCGTGACATCAAAATATGTCACATTTTCATTCCCTCCTACTTATGCCTTTACTAATGATAAATTAATCTATTTAACTCGATTGACTTTCCGGAGTGCCTTCTTCTTTTTCTAAATCACATTTAGATATTAAATAGTCCAACATAAATGCATAGCTATACAAGCATCTCATGTATCCAAACGCCTGAGCTTTGCAACCTTGAGTGTAGCTCAACAAGTTGCTTGTCTCAAGATCCGGTTGGGATACATAGCCTTGCACCGTTCATGCACTCATACTCAACTCAAACAGTTTGATCGAATTCTCGAACTTTGCGGATCGAAATTGTTTTTCCATACAACCTTGAGCTTAGATCACTAAGTTGTAAGGAAAAACATACTTCGAATATTAAAATATTCGAGTTGCCCCTTATAGAGGCGAGTGACATGTAACATGCATTTATTTTGTTGGACTCAGATTTTAATGAAATCATATTCCTTAAGTCTGTCTTTAAGAATGTCATTTTTAATATCAACCGGAATCTAGTTTATTCTATCAATTAGAATTTATCTTTGACATTATATTAATCAACCTATTTAACCAGTTAACTAACTCCATTAAAATATAATATTTTTATTCCATCGGTAAAGATAGTCTTGCCCTAGTTTAGCATATGTTCATATTAAATATAGAAAGAATGGCTTTCATCAATCTATATCCTCCCACTAATTTTGCGATCATTCTTAAGCCTTAATAATTTAATCGAATTAAATAAATTGGTAAGAGATCCAATCACCCTGAGCCTAACAACCTTGAGTGTAGCTCAACAAGTTGCTTAACTTTGCGATCGGTAGATGACTCTTCATCAATCATATCAGATTTGACTCTCTTATTGGTTTTTACCCCTAGCCATTTGTGATCATGAGTGTGCTCATCCAAATCACAATGACCAGTCTAGTCAGACCCTTGTTTTCGCCTCTAGCCTGACTTGCCCCGACGCTCGGTGTATTCACGACACGTCGGTTTGGGTCAGGTCTTAAATTACATCATATGTGTTTAAGAAATTGGTTTCTATAAGATTTCCATGTCACAGCTTAAGTGTAGCTCAACAACTGGAACATTGGTCCTATAGTTGCCAACCCCTAAAACAAGGAGGGCTACGGCTAATCTTGAAGAAGATTATTAACGTATTTTACTTAGATATAGTCCAGGATGTCATAGTATCATGATTCGCTTCATTGTGGTCCAATGGAACACAACCATGTAATTGACTAAGCCAGGATCACTTATCCCTTAGACTAGCTAGGGTGATCCAACAAACTTAGCCAAGCACATTGACTGGATCATGGTCCATTGAATGAAGCTTGTCACTTTTATATGCGTGCCATAGACTAAATAGGCTTTTATTAACAACTAATTAATCCTATCAACTAGTTGAATCCTTAAATTCAAAATTTTAGGATTTGTTTAATAAATTTTATTAAATCCTTATCAACTATAAGGTTCACGTGCTATCCTAATCGTTATTATGATTTTAATAAATTTATTAACAACGCTAAAAGCAAAGTCCTTTAATTAGAATTACTTACATAACAATTAGAATTTATTAACTACACTAATCAGGAATTAGGTCTTAAAGTGTTGTTAATGTTTTATTAAAACATAGCATGTCATTAGAATTTATCTCATAAATTTTAACGAGTTCTTAATGGCTAACCTAAGAGGGTTGTCTTGTATTATCAAATAAGTGACAACATTTGCATAGCCATTAACATAAAGTTACCTTAATTTTAACGCATAAAAAGAGGGTCCTACCATTTAACAATTAAATAGAAAATTATTTATCCAATAAACAATTTTGCATGCATTTCTTAAATTTAAAATTAAAATTTAAAATAATGAATTTAAAACATTTTAATTTTTATCTCATAAAAATATAATATTTTTAAAAAGAATCATATGATATGCATGCTACTAAAATATTTATCGCATAAAGTTTTAAAGTTTTTAAAATCAGTTTTAAAAATATCACATAAATTTAAAACATCATTTTAAGAATAAATTTCATGCTTAAAAATTTATCATATAAAATATTTATCCATCTAAAATCATTTTAAACTTATCGCATAAATTATAAAAAACATTTTACTGTATTTAAAAGCATTCAATTAATTAATCGCAGTCCTAGATCAGCATACAGACATGGCCTGATACCACTGAAGGGTTTTTGTGGACCCCTCAGGGAACAAATCCGTGTCTGTCCTAAGTCGGACGGACCATAGAAACAAGAATTGCAGCGGAAAATAATATGTTAATCTAATTAACATGCAGCCCTAAGGAACCACACCCTTAGCCAGGATCTCTGCCAGCTCGGGGTGGATCTGACCATTCCAAGAGGGATCTAAACTACTGTGAATAATTAAAACGAAAGCTTCTAAAAACATACCCAGAACCTTGCCCTGGGACAGGCAAGGTGTACCGCACGTCTTCCGAGCCGATCCTTATCCCATGCCGCTCTGCTTCCTGAGGCGAGCAATCCTCATGTCGCCGAGCCAACCACGCGCCGAAGAAAGTTTCACGCGAATGAAAGCCTTCGCCAAGATTTCGGATCCGAATTCAAACCCATGCGTGTCTTCGCTAGAGCCCTTCAGGAGTAAGGCAGAAATTTAGGGAGAAGAGGAATTAATTTAAGCTTTGATCTGAGCGTGCTCCAACATTTTTGGGAGACGCTCAGATCTTGAGCTTGGGTCGAGTTTGGAGGAAGGGGGTGCCTCTATTTATATAGGCGGCTGTCTCTCCCCTTTTCTCCACAACCGATGTGGGACTATTACATTTGAGTTAATTAAATCAAGTTAGTTTGCCTTTCACAAAGGGCAAACTTCCGTGAATTTTAACTCCCTAACCGTTGAGTTTCATGATTGATACAACCTATCAAATCGAAGGGTGTTCAGCAGTGAACACATAGGAAAAAATGTTACGTTAATAGAAGTGCGTTTGACCCTCCAATTGATCATCCAAAGACCAGCCCAAAGCTAGTTTTCTAAAAAACTGAGCCGTCAAAAAACTGCACTGCCCTAGGTTTCAGAAAATCTGTTCTACGGGACCCACCACGCCAGCTGGACGTGCCCAGCATGGGCACCTGGCCCAGGCCAGTGCGATTGGGCATGTCGCCCAGGGCACCCATCCCAGGGTGCCCAGCCCAGGGCGCCCAGGCGCCTAGGCACCCAGGCACCCAGGGCGCCTGGGCCTGGGCCCGCGCCCAGGCCCAGGGAGCCCGCCTAGGGCGCCTGGGCAGGTGCCCAGGCGCATGGGCCTGTGCGCCGGGCCCAGGCCAGGGCGGCTGGCACCCAGGGCCCCTGGCCCAGGCTGGCCAAGTGCCCAGGCCAGACCCAGTCTGTCCTGGGTCAACCTGGTCTGACACATGCCCAGTTTGGGCATGTATAAGACCCCTTTGAGCTGTTTTGGTCATAACTTGGGCATTTGGCGTCCAATTTGGACGTCGTTCGAACCTCATTCTCGTCTTACATGTAACCTTTTCCATGCATTTATAATATTAAATATGGTCTTATACAATTTAAGACACATTTAACCCTTTTGCATCATATGCAAATTAGTCCCTATCTAGGCTTAAAATTATCATTTGCTTCAAATGCAATTTTCTATCCCTTTCATCAAATGCAAATAATTCTCCCTAATGATTCTACCTATTACTAGACGAAGGTCATGTAGGATCCTGTCCAAAACAGAGTTAGGATCGATAACATGAAGTTTAGACTTACGCTTGCGTATGCGGCACGGTAGTCTACGAACTTCGCCTTCGGATTCGCCACGACGGATCGAGTCTTCTCACGAACAGAGTAAGGCTACTAATCCACAATCTAAATCTCTACTTTAGATTAAGAACTTGGATAAGAGGGAGAAAAAGGATTTCTGCAGAGCTTCGCTAGGATGAAGATGCATGCATGAATTTCATGCAAATGGTGTAAGAAATGGCTTACCCTTGGGTCTTATTTATAGCCCCCAAGGTAGTTATTTTAGGGTAAGTTGTTCCTTTGGAACAACTTAATTAAGGTGTACCATGATACATGGCACATTATAAGCTTAAGTTGTACCATATGCATGGTACAACATAAGCTTAAGATATTCCCCCTTTATTAGCCATATGTCGCATGCACTTATGCATATATAATGCGACTTTCCCACTCATCCAGAGATCCTTTCCGCAAGGGAACAGATTCCCTTTGTACACGACTTCTTGTACGCGACGTTCGAGGTCCGTATTCCCTCGTACATCCCCCACAAGGGTGTACAAACGTCTTCCATATCCAACATCTCCCACTCACACTTGAGGGGATTGTAAGAGAACGTCTTTCCCTTAGTTCTTTCATCTATCATACCGAGAAATAGACCGTGCGACCGTCATGCGCGTAGAGTCTGTTGTTGTGCACTTGTTAGAGATACACAACGACCTCGAAGGTGCAAAGTTGAGTAGTTCAACGCATGCTTTACCCTAGATTATTTCTTCACATTTCTTATACTTTATATTCAACAATTGAATCCCATCTGGATTACAATTGGCTGGCCAGCTTTGAATCATTAAAGTCCAAATGCGAATATGAAATCAATCTTCCTCTTCTTGCGAACCTTCTGATCTTGACTAGACTCGCTTTTCTAACGTGCCCCGCCGAGCCGAATTATCATAGCCCATAAGTAACACGCTAAGATAGCGATCATTTCATCAAATCTAAAGGAACCAATTGGAGTCCTTGAGGGTAAGAGTTAAGACCCATATGGCCTTTGAGTCTCACATAATAGCAAACACTATTGCTACTAACTCATTGGTCGAAATGCATACGTGGTATGAACACGTATTACAACATCACTCCTTTCCCAGGGAGAGTATGTCTTAATGATGTTGTACGGATGAAAAGATCAGACACCACAGTGACTATCTTTTTGAGTCCTCTTACTACTCGTGAAATATTCACGGACTCTCATCCTGCATAAGACAGATAGGAAAAAATCCTATGAGATCTCTTTCAAATATCCTTGTGATACAGATCTCAGATCTTTTGTAGGCATCCATATGATGCAGATCTTTCATTCGACTATCTTGTTTAAGTCATGACTCTAAATCATTCGTCTAATGATTTTGACTTTAAACTAGTCTCATCTCTATCTTATCCATCTGATAAGATAAGGCGGTTGCTCATGTGAGAGAGCCAACCTTAATCTGTCCGACATACACACAATTCAGCTGAGATTTCATAAATGTACACAAACATTTCTTAAGAAATTCATATGCAATGTTTGAAAAAGAACTTATTCTTTTATTAATTTTGATCATTTACAGACATGGGAATTTACATTGGTACAACTCAGCTCTTACGCAATCCTTGAGATGATAAGTGTTTGTAAAACACATCTCTGGGGATCGCCTTCGTAAGCGGATCCGCTATCATCTCATGCGTAGATATGTACCTTATGTCTACCTTCTTGGTCTTATCATAGTCTTTTGCAAATTTGTAGCGGATATCTATGTGTTTGGTCTTACAATGGAATTTCGGATCTTTGACATAGGCTATAGATGCTTGACTGTCGCTGTGTATAGGTACAGCACCTGAGTCACTTGCATTAATTAGCCTGTCTAAGAACTTCCTAAGCCAAACAGCCTCTTGAACTGCCATGCTAAATGCTACAAACTCGGCTTCCATGGTTGAAAGTGCGATGCAGGATTGTTTCTTGCTACTCCAGGATATTGCACCAGATCCGAGTAGAAAAACATATCCTGAGGTCGATCGTCGCTCATCGAGATCACCCGCCCAATCAGCATCAGTGTAGCCTTCGAGCCTCAAGGCATCTCCTTGATAGCATAAAGCAAAGTCTGCAGTTCCTTTGAGATACCGCATTATCCTCTTAACCGCTTTCTAGTGTACTTGCCCTGGGTTGGATTGGTAACGACTTACCATTCCAACGGCAAAACAGATGTCCGGTCTTGTACACATCATAGCGTACATTAGACTACCAACTGCACTGGAATATGGAACTTTTTCCATAATCTCCTTCTCTTTTTGGTTCTTCGGACATGATTTCAGACATAAATTGTCGCACTTGCTTATTGGAGTATCAATGGACTTGCAGTCCTGCATATTAAAACGTTCTAGAACCTTCTTTATATAAGTCTCCTGTGAAAGAGAAAGAAGTTTCTTCGAACGATTCCTTGAAATCTTAACTCCAAGGATATATGCGGCTTCTCCCATGTCTTTCATCTCAAAAACTGATGAAAGCCAAGCCTTGATATCCATCACAAAGCCCTTGTCATTTCCGGCTATTAAGATGTCATCTACATATAGAGACATAATAACATACTTGTTCTTATTCCTCTTGATATATACACAGTTATCTTCATCAAGCATGGAAAATCCATTTGATAAGACAACCTCTTGAAATCGTATATACCACTGCCTCGAGGATTGTTTAAGACCATATATGGATTTAAGAAGTTTACAAACCTTATGTTCGTTTCCTTCTTTTACAAACCCTGTTGGTTGTTCCATATAGATCTCCTCGTCCAATTCTCCATTGAGAAAAGCAGTCTTTACATCCATTTGATGTAATTCGAGGTCTAAGCAAGCTACCATTGCCAGAATCAGGCGAATTGAGGTAAAACGAACAACAGGTGAGAAGGTCTCTTCGTAGTCTATCCCTTCCTGTTGCGTAAAACCTTTCGCGACAAGGCGAGCTTTATATCTGTCAATAGAGCCATCAGCCTTATGCTTGATCTTGAGAACCCATTTGTTCCCAATAGCTCTACGTCCTCTGGGTAAGTCAACTAAGTCCCAGACTTGGTTAACTTTCATGGATTCTAATTCCTCTTGCATCGCTTCCATCCATTTGTCTTTAGCAGGGCAAGATACGGCCTGTTTGAAAGTAGCAGGCTCGTCATCTTCTTGTAGTAAAGTCATAAAGGTTTGCGGAAATTCATCCTCAAATCTTAGAGGAGCCAACCTTGTACGACTACTACGTCGTATTTGAGATTCTTCAAGTCCTTGTTGACTTGAATTTAGATCAATTCTAATATCACACCCACTTGGAATGTCGTTAGAATTGCTCCCACTTGGATCATTATTCCCGTATGGAATAGGATAATCGTCATTCGTATAATCCATTGGTGAAGGTTGAAACGTATTTTCATTTTCACCAAGAATTCTCCCACTCGAATGAGGTAATCCTTCTTGATCATAAATCTCAAATAGAGATAAGTCCTGACTTATCTCGCCCTGTCTTGGAAACTCGTTTTCCAAGAAAGTGACATCCCTCGACTCAAACTCAATTAGCCCACCATTGTCTTCCTGACTAACAAAAACATAACCTTTGGAGTTTTCTGCGTATCGTATAAAGATACATTTCCTTCCCCTTGGCCCAAGTTTGCCATACTTATGGGAGGAAATATGTGCGTAGGATGCACAACCCCAAGGTTTCAAAATGTTTAAGTCAGGAGACCTTTGGTTCCACAACTCATAAGGAGTGGAGCTAACTGATTTCGAGGGTACACGGTTTAAAATGAAAGTGGCCGTCAATAATGCATCTCCCCAAAAGGTGATTGGCAAGTTAGCTTGCGCCATCATTGAACGGACCATTTCCATTAAAGTCCTATTTCTCCTTTCTGCAACACCGTTTTGTTGAGGAGTATAAGGCATAGTTACCTGATGTACTATGCCTTTTTCATCACAGAGTTCCTTAAAACTTATTGATTGATATTCACCGCCCCTATCGGTTCGCAAGACCTTAATCTTGCGATCTAATTGATTCTCCACTAAACTCATATAGTTTTTAAAGCAAGCCAAAGCTTCACTTTTGTGGGATATCAAATAGATATGTCCGAATCGGGTAAAATCATCAATAAAAGTGATGAAATAGGACTTTCCGCGTCTTGTCTTGACATTCATCGGACCACATATGTCCGAATGGATAAGCTGTAATGGAACCTCGGCCCTTGTGCCGGTTCCAAACGGCTTGCGACAAGATTTCCCCACAAGGCAATGTTCGCAGGTCGACATTTCAACCTTTGAAACATTGGATAGAAGACCACGTTTGGCGAGTCTATCCATACGCGTTGGTCCAATATGACCAAGCCTTGCGTGCCAACAATTCACATCAGACTCATAAGTCTTAGAATATGCAATAAGGAAATTTTCATTACATGAGGAATCATACATTGTACTCATTACAATAAATCCTTTAAATACAAACCCAGTACCAATAAGAGTATTATTACAACTTAAGTCCACATTACAATCATGAAAAAACCAGTTATAGCCAAGACCCATTAATACAACCACAGAAATTATATTCCTTCGAATATCTGGAGCGAAGAGGACATCATGAAGTAGGAGAGTGCGGCCGTTGTCCAAGACTAGCTTGCAAGTCCCAACGCCTTTCACTTCAACACGTGTGTTGTTTCCTACATAGATCCACTTCGTTCCTTGGGGTATCCGGTGATACTCCACGAAGGACCGTCTGTCCCTTGCTATGTGGTCGGTGGCACCTGAATCAATTATCCAAAATGGATTAGATTCCACAAGAAATATTGAACTAGAAACACATATGTAACTAGTATATTTACAAGTTACCTCGTCGCCTCCACTCGTACACGAACGAGCATAGTGACCGAGCTTGTTGCACTTGAAGCACTTGATCCTCTTCAAGTCTTTCTTCTTGTGCCATTTCTTGTGCCCACCCTTATGTTTGGGTTTCTTGGTAGACTCAGGTTGCTTATTACGTTCATTAGTGAACTTCGAACGATTTTTCCTTTTCTTTCCCCCGTGTGAGGAACTAGCAACCATGTGCACTTCTGCACTTGGCTTGGCAGCCGCAAGCCGCTCTTCCTCTAATTCGAGGTGCTTGGAAACATCGCTGAAGGTCTTGATGCTCTCATTGTGAGTGAGATGCATCTTCATTTGGTCCCACCCATTTGGTAGGGAACGTATGACTGCTTGGATTTGTTGCTCATCTGTGAGCACATGACCTGCGTCCTTTAACTCTGATATAAGGTTCGCCATATGTCGCAGATGTTTCCCCATGGAATGATCTGGACGTTTCTTATATGTATCGAACTTTATAGTTAAGGCGCGAAGTTTGGACACCGATGTGCCACCGAACTTCTCCTCTAGCTTGGACCATATGTCCATGGCTAGGTCATGTTCTCGGAAGATGCGCATTATGTCATCAGCCATACTGCTTAATAACGTAATGCGCGCTATCTTGTTCTTCCGAGACCAAGCATCAAAAGCTTCCTTGTCTCGTCGGTGTTGGGCCGTAGTGCCCAACTCAGGTTCAATCATAACGTTCTTTAGAGTTTCGAGCACTTCTTGCTCCTCTAGAACGTATTGTATCTTGATGGACCAAAGTTTGTAATTATCGCCGTTGAGTTTTTCACCTTTGTTTAACTCAGCGACGATATTCTTTGAAGCGGAAGACATTTTACTTTTAAAATGCTGCAAAAGACATAAAAACCGAAGGTTCGATCAAAAACATATTGCATAAAATTCTTAAAATATAACTCCCACTTGAAATTATATTATATTTGATAAGTTACTTTCGAAAAATATTGAAGATGTTGTTCTAGAATCGAAAAGGTCTCTTTGATTCCAATCACCATCTAGAACAACCTTCAATATTCCCCCATCACTTATCAAACAATAGTACTATTATAGTACTAGCAGCGGAAAAACGAGTTTGAAAACGTATTTTTCAAATATAATTCCCACTTGAAATGATAATAGAATATCCCATATGGATAGTTCTAAAATCAACTCCCACTTGGAATGATATTCATAATTTGATAAGTTACTTTCGAAAAATATTGAAGATGTTACTCTAGAGTCGGAAAGGTCACTACGTTTCCGATCACCATCTAGAGTAACTTTCAATATTTCTCCCTCACTTTATCAAATGTTAGTACTCTTATAGTACTTTGCAGCGGAAAAACGTTTTTGAAAACTTATTTTTTTTCAAAACGTATGAAAACGTATTTTTCAAATAAAATATATTTCAACTTAGTACCCTTATGATACTAGTGAAATATTCGGCACTTCCTGACCATTTGTCGGGAATGAGCCGTAGCCGTGCCTAGGTCGAATCCCCCTTTTGGGAATTTTTCTGCAAATTATCGTCGCCGGCTCCCGTATGGATCCAGGCGTTTCCCCCCGTATGAGAGAAATTTGATGCAGACGACTGTCGTTTGGCCCCGTATGGGCTAGTTCGTCCAAGGCCTTTGCCGAATTGGTCTGAAACTTCCCCCGGCCAGTGCCGATCAGTCAGACACCCGGCCAAGGACGGCCTGCGGCAGCCCTGGCCATTGCCAGGGCCGGCCTGGCCACTGGCCTGGCCTAGGCCAGAGGCCGGCCAGGCCTCTGCCTGGCCTGGCCTAGGCCAGAGGCCGGCCAGGCCTTCTGCCTGGCCTGGCCTCGGCCAGAGGCCCCTGGCCGGGGCCAGGGCCCCTGCCCTGGCCTCGGCCAGGGCGGCCAGGCCCTGGCCTGAGGCCAGGGCGCTGCCCTGGCCTCGGCCAGGGCGGCCAGGCCCTGGCAGAGGCCAGGGCCTCTGCCCTGGCCTCGGCCAGGGCGGCCAGGCCCTGGCCTGAGGCCAGGGCGCTGCCCTGGCCTCTGCCAGGGCGGCCCTGGCCTCTGCCAGGGCGACCAGGCCCTGGCCGGGGCCAGGGCCTCTGCCCTGGCCTCGGCCAGGGCGGCCGGGCCCTGGCCTGAGGCCAGGGCTCTGCCCTGGCCTCTGCCAGGGCGGCAAAGCCCTGGTCGGGGCCAGGGCTCCTGCCCTGGCCCCGGCCAGGCCCTGGCCGGGGCTAGGGCCCCTGCCCTGGCCTCGGCCAGGGAGGCCAGGCCCTGGCCTGGCCGCGGCCAGGGCCTTCTGCCCCTGGCCGTGGCCGGCCAGCGCCGGCCGGCCATGGCCATGGCCGGCCAAGGCAGGCCGGCCATGGCCTGGCCACGGCATTTTTTTGCCTTGACCGGTCATGGCCCTTTGGCCATGGCCGGTTTCCCCTTTCATGGGAGGCCGCACACCCCCGCCGGAGGGGGTTGCCGCGGTGGTTATTGGCCATAGCCAACCCCCTCCGCATGGGGAGGGGGGTGCATGGCCTTCATAACCCATTTGGTCATGGTGCACATGCACAAAAAAATTCATCTTCCCCGATGGGAATAACCACCACCTTCTTCTCCAGTGAAGCACCCGTTCGTCGAGGAAGTAGTTGTCCTCCAATGGCCGTGTGCCAAAAAATGAACCCACTTCAAAAATTCGTAAACTACGCGCTCCACATGAAGAGAGCGACCATTCCCTATGAATGGAGACTCAGCATCCATGAAGAGAGCGAGTTTGACGATATGAACGGTCGGTTCTTCCCGTCACGGAGAGTTCCTGCCATATCCGTAATGACAGAAGACCCTAACGTGAAAAGAACAACCGCTGCGTTCTCTCCGTCACGAAGCGTTCCTACCATATCCGTAATGGTAGGATACCCATCCGTGAAAAAGACAACGACTCGTTCATAGTTTCTCCGGGGCGAACCCGTATGGCTCTGATACCAATGTAGGATCCTGTCCAAAACAGAGTTAGGATCGATAACATGAAGTTTAGACTTACGCTTGCGTATGCGGCACGGTAGTCTACGAACTTCGCCTTCGGATTCGCCACGACGGATCGAGTCTTCTCACGAACGGAGTAAGGCTACTAATCCACAATCTAAATCTCTACTTTAGATTAAGAACTTGGATAAGAGGGAGAAAAAGGATTTCTGCAGAGCTTCGCTAGGATGAAGATGCATGCATGAATTTCATGCAAATGGTGTAAGAAATGGCTTACCCTTGGGTCTTATTTATAGCCCCCAAGGTAGTTATTTTAGGGTAAGTTGTTCCTTTGGAACAACTTAATTAAGGTGTACCATGATACATGGCACATTATAAGCTTAAGTTGTACCATATGCATGGTACAACATAAGCTTAAGATATTCCCCCTTTATTAGCCATATGTCGCATGCACTTATGCATATATAATGCGACTTTCCCACTCATCCAGAGATCCTTTCCGCAAGGGAACAGATTCCCTTTGTACACGACTTCGTGTACGCGACGTTCGAGGTCCGTATTCCCTCGTACATCCCCCACAAGGGTGTACAAACGTCTTCCATATCCAACAGGTCACACTCTGTGTGTGACCCTACAGCCTGACCCTACTACAGTTTGGGCTCAAAGCCCTATACGGTAGAGACCACTAGCAGTAGTTGTCGTCCCTGTTTCAGAATCATAATTATGTGGTTGACTCATCGACATGAGAATTTTCGGGACCACCCTGACTGTGTTTGTGATGAGTTCCGCAGTTTTAGTCTCTTCGTCTAAACTATGTCGAGTAGATCAAGTCTAGGGTACGGTCAAACTGTCACCCCCAATAACTTGAATCCGGTTAGTTTCTATCGATCTTTAGTCAACTAATGTGGACTTCTTCCAAAATACTCTGATCAGAAATTTTACTAAAGAACGAACTAACTCTACGACACTAACTCCCATTGACAGGGAGAGACGAATCCTCTCTTGGTCATTACTCTCCTCGTACACTTCAAGTGACACCCAATCAAAAACCTTTCGACAGGCCTAGCCTCGAAGCAAGGTCAATGATCTAAGTGGCACCGTCACGCACAAGTTCGTAAAATGACCTTAAGTCAAAAGACCAACTTGTATCATCACTAAGAGTTATCATTAATAGATTGGTCAATATAACCATATGATAACTCTTGTGGATTGTTCAGTGAACTCATTCTCTAATGAGCACCTGTGTCCTGTCTTTGACTTTGCCAAGTAAAATGATCATGAGATCTTCGCCATCGCTAAACGGTGAAGACTAAGACACAATGGACTATCCAATGTTTCGATATCCTTGTCTCGAAATATCTACGACCACGAACCCTTTTAGACTTATGCTATAGACGGTCAAGCATTTCTCCATGACGAGATACTCATCTCGATACATGTTTGACCTTGCATAAATTCTCAGGATTTTACCGAAAGTAATATCTAATGTTTACTACATTATTGATTAAATTAGATAAAACTATACCAAACAGCTTACTGTTATATCGAACAAGATGTTTGTGCTATTCATACAGAGATAAATAGCCTCGAGGGCATCATTTCTCAATAGTTACATGTCATGACATGAGTATAGTATGTTCTTTTCATTCTAGGGGATCCACACGTGCGCGTGCGCGCGCACACACATAGATAGTTCCTAGCATGATAGGTATATCAGTTTATACATAGACTTCAGTGTCAAGTCTAGGCTATCGTGAGGGGGTTCCGGACGCTATCATTTCATGGCCAGTTCTCTTGTTCAGTGATTTTCAATTTCAAAGAGGAAGTGGCCTAAATGTGGCCGTAACTATGCAAGTGGGTACACTTGTCTGCGATGGCGAGAAGAGTGTCCGTCGGAAGCGTCTCGTCATTGGCAACTTGTCGATCGAAGTTCGCTATCACAAGTTAATGGTGGGTGTCAGGACCAATTTAGCAAATCCTATTAAGTTGTCTCTAAGTTGACCGTGGCTATCCTATCAGTTTCAAATCAAGTTTGAACGTTCAGCCTATCCGACGATTCTACCCTATATGCACAGTTAAAAAGTCCGATTGTCGATTTTAGATTAGCACAACATTTTAAAGGAGCGAAAAGTAAATTTAGTTAATTAAGTTGTCGATTTTTATTTAGGGTTCAATAACATATTATTTGGGTTGCTACGAGCGAGAGGACCAACCTAGTACGACGAACGCGCATGAGTTCGACATTCGATCTGAAAACAGTGGCGGTACTTGACGTACGTTTATATTTCATATATTCACGCACGTTTTCTTTTGTGTTTCTCCGTATTTTCCGCCGTCTTTTATTCGTTTTCTTGTATTTTCTCGTTTTCTTTCACTTTTCTTTGTTTCTCCATGTTTGCAGGAGATTGCCCGCGTAGGAGACGTTTAACGACGATATCTCAAGTCCCCGGAGCAACGGGAGGAGTCACGCGTGATCCAGGGGGTCAAACGACGAAGATTACATCTTTCAGCCCCTCACCCGATCGGTTGGTCATCTCCAACCGATCGGGTGATGCACGCGTGCACCACCCGGTCTCAGCCGGAGCTCAAGTGGAAGTCACCCGACCGGTTCACAGGCCGGTTCAACGGGGGCCAACTCTCTGTCTTTTCAAGCCAAATTCCAACCGATCGGGTGACTCTCACCCGATCGGTTCATCTGTAGCTGATGCTGAGGAGTCGAGACACGGGCACCCAACCGATCCCTTCACCCGATGGCGCCAAGATCCAACCGGTCACTCCAAGAACTCAACCGACCGGTTCATATGACCGGGTGAAAGTCCGCCGTTTTCTGTTTAATATTTGTAACGGATCACCCGATCGGTTGACTTGTCAACCGATCGGGTGATACGAGATCCTATAAATAGGACCCCTAGGGTTCCAGAAACGGGGAGCTGTTAGTTTTTACTGTTTTCTCCTATTGTGACGGCTGTAATTACTTTTCTATTGTAAGTTTTCGTATCTTTCTTAAACTTTAGTATTATCTTAATTGCTCTATTTCCTTCGTATTCCAATCGTCTGATTATGATTTTAACGGTTCATTTTCGTTTAGATCGCTTTTTAATGAATATTTGTGAGTAGTTCCCAAATCTGGGATTTTGGCGGAAACCCCTTCGGGGGCTCTTCCCGATGCATCCATAGGGTTAGGAAATCGATAGGGATTAGGAGTCTAACGGTTACGCGGGGTGTTTTATTGTCATCGGCGGGAAAAAGACCGCCTTTGACCGTTGGGCCAAGGGGGAATAAACTTGGCGGTTGACTCCCTAGCCATAGCTCACGCCCTTAGCGTAGACGCCGAATGCTAGCGCGCGGGAGCGGCAGGATGAGACGTTGGGAGTTATCATTGCGAGCTTAGTGCTCCCGGAATCGATCAGTGTTAATGGACACGGGAGTGCCCACTGATCGAACCCGGGAAGTCCGGTGTATCATCCTGGGCACCGACCGGAATATCGGGCCCATGGGACGCCGGTACCACTTTCAGAGGCAACGTCTCACCATTAGACCCTAATTCCGATCGCCATCCTACCCGTAGGCCGTATCGGCGAGAGTCGCTCGTTGGAGTGGAAACCACAGTCCAGGGTTTATTTTCTTATTGTTCATACCGTGCATTCCCTTCCGTGACAACCCATCAACCGATCCGGGCTAGCTCGCCCACGGGGTGATTTCGGTCCTCCTTGACACAAGCACATCCTAGCCTCCCTGTGTTCGACCCCCAAGCCACACTACAACACCGTGCGCTTGCGGTTACAAATATCTAAACCCCCACGTGGGTCCCCCAGCAATTTGCGGCTAGCAAACCGGGGGCACACGTCAAGTTTATGGCGCCGTTGCCGGGGAGGCAACGTGCTTGTTATTTTAGGATCTCTTGAACCCTAGTGTCTAGCTCTTATCCCTACCTCGCGATAATTTTCGCACTCTACACTTTTCAATTTCACTTGGACATAATGTGGATAGTAATTGTATAGTGCTAATTGACTGAATCGCCGTGCTTCCATCGCAACTTTCGGTTCCCGTTTATGCAACCCGTGCTTTTGACGTGTTTTCCACTTGTGCAGTTCTCTGTCTCTCCTTTCGTATAAGATCCTGGCCCCACGGTGAGGATGTTGCATGCAGTTTCAGGAGACATCTGGGATCACTCTCACAATATCCGCTGTTTGGCGCATAGCTTAGCGGAATCGCTGAATACTTCGAATATACTATCCCTCCTGTCTGCCGCCGTGGAAAGTCAGAGGAGATATCGAGATACACAGGAGCACCTTGCCACAGCAGCTCTCTTTCCTCATGGTGAAGTGGCATATATCGACAACACTGGTCCCAAATTTAGTGAAGAAGAGTTGTCCGTGGAGTTTTGTCAGGAGAACCATCCGACCGGGTTTGTAGACTACGCTGGACAGGAATCAATCTATCCCTTGCAGACTTCTATTGAGCGTCCCCGATCTTTGGACAATGAGGAATCTAGAAACAGTTGTGGGGAACCATCGACGATTGAAACCTGTTTTCACCTACAAGCCTTCTTCTCGGACAATTATTATGAGCCTGAAAGAGACCTGGTGCCTTCCTCGATCGTTCCCACTATACCTTGCAAAACTTTGCCATGCGGAACCGCGGCTGAGGGTGAGATTCCGGATGCTGGCTTCCGAGAAATCCACGAAGAACTCCTTTCCCTTGAGGATGCTCAGCTTGAGAAGTATGCGTCGGGGCCTCAAGAAGTTGAGATGAAAGAATTACCGCCGGGGCTAAAATATGAATATTTGGGAGCTGGCTCGACCCTTCCGGTCATAGTCAACTCTTCACTGCCCGAAGACCAAATGACCAAACTTCTTGGTGTTTTAAAAATATTTAAAGGAGTTTTCGGATATGCAATTGAGGATTTAAAAGGGGTTAGCTTAGGCCTCTGCTCACACAGAATTCTGCTTGAAGATGAGCAAGCCTCCTCGATTGAGCCACAGCGGAGGCTGAATCCCATAATGATGGAAGTTGTAAAGAAGGAGATTGTTAGGCTTCTACATGCCGGTATTATATACCCTATCTCCGATAGTCGCTGGGTTACCCGGTGCACGTCGTACCCAAGAAAGGAGGAATGACGGTGGTTCGCAATGAGAAGAACGAGCTAATACCAACGAGGACCGTCACGGGGTACATGATGTGCATTGACTATAGAAAGCTGAACAAGGCTACGAGGAAGGATCATTATCCTCTCCCCTTTATTGACCAGATGCTCGAGAGACTGGCGAAGCATAATTATTTCTGTTTCATGGACGGGTATTCAGGATTTCTTCAGATCCCTATTCATAATGATAACCAGGAGAAGACAACTTTCACTTGCCCATTCGAGACATATGCCTATAGAAGAATGCCGTTCGAACTTTGTAACGCCCATGCTACATTCCAAAGACTCATGTCCGCTATCTTCTCCGACTACTCCCAAGACATCATGGAAGTTTTCATGGACGACTTCTCCGTCTATGGAACTAAGTTTGACTCGTGCCTCAGTAATCTAACTAAGGTCCTGGAGAGATGTCAAGAAAAGGGACTAGTCCTAAACTGGGAGAAGTGCCACTTCATGGTCCAAGAGGGAGTTGTGCTGGTGCACGTCATCTCTTCGAGGGGCATAGAGGTTGATAAGGCTAAAGTTGAAGTGATTGAAATGCTTCCACCACCGCTCAATCTTCGAGGAGTCCGTGGTTTCTTATGACACGCGGGATTCTATCGTCGCTTCATAAAAGACTTCTCAAAGATTTCCAGGCCGCTGACCCAACTCCTCGTGAAGGACGTGCCTTTCGTCTTCATCGAGGAGTGTATGGAGGCCTTCCGCACTTTGAAGCAAGCTTTGATTTTCGCGCCCATAATACAGCCACCGAACTAGAATCTACCCTTTGAGCTGATGTGTGACGCTAGTGATTATGCGGTTGGTGCCGTCTTGGGGCAGAGGAAGGATAAAAATCTTCATGTCATATATTATACGAGCAAAACCCTTGATGCCACCCAAAGAAATTATACTACCACGGAAAAAGAATTGCTCCCGATCATCTACGCCATGGATAAATTCCGACAATATCTCGTTGGCGCCAAGGTGATCGTGCACACGGATCACGTGGCTCTTAAATACCTACTGAGCAAGAAAGAAGCTAAGCCACGACTCATTAGATGGATTCTCATCCTCCAGGAATTCGACCTGGAAATCAGAGACAAGAAGGGGGCGGAGAATGTTGTTGCCGATCACCGGATGCCCACTCTCGATTTAAATGCTACACCGATCGATGATTCACTCCCTGACGAGCATCTCTTCTCTGTCTCTTCCTCCTGGACCCCCTGGTACGCCGACATCGCAAATTATCTGGCTTGTGCCATCGTCCCCCACAATGTGAGCTTTCAGCAGAAGAAGAAATTTTTCCATGAGGTTCTCAAATTTTATTGGGATGACCCCCACCTATACAAAACCTGCAATGATGGGGTGATACAAAGATGAATCCCTGAAACTGAGGCGACCTCCATCATTTCCCACTGCCATGGGCAGCAATGTGGAGGGCACGCGAGCACCTACAAGACCACCGCAAAAATTCTCCAAAGCGGATTCTACTGGCCTACACTCTTCAGGGACACACATGTTTATGTCCAAGCCTGCGATAAATGCCAAAGAGCTGGGAATATCTCCAAAAGGAATGAGATGCCTCAACACTACATCCTGGAGATAGAAATCTTCGATGTATGGGGAGTGGACTTCATGGGACCATTTCCTTCCTCCTCGGGGAACCAGTATATCTTGGTGGCTGTAGACTACGTGTCGAAATGGGTTGAAGCGATGGCCAGTCCAACCAACGATTCCAGAGTGGTGGCCAAGTTCTTTAAAAGCAACATCTTCCCGCGGTTCGGTGTACCTCGTGTCCTGATCAGTGACGGAGGGAGCCACTTTATAGAGAAGAAATTCGAGGCCCTCTTGAAAAAATACGGGGTACAACACCGGGTGGGGCGTGCCTACCACCCGCAGACCAGCGGTCAGGCGGAAGTCTCTAACCGGGAGATTAAAAGCATACTTGAAAAGACGGTGGCCAATTCTAGAAAGGACTGGTCATCAAAGCTTCCTGACGCGCTTTGGGCCTACAGGACGGCATTTAAAACTCCTATCGACATAACTCCCTACCGGCTTGACTATGGGAAAGCTTGCCATCTTCCTGTGGAATTGGAGCATAAGGCATTTTGGGCAATTAAGAATCTGAACTTCGACACCAAGAAGGTAGGAGTGTGCACCGGCAGTTACAACTCAACGAGCTCGACGAAATCCGGCTCAATGCATATGAGAACGCCAAGATCTACAAGGAGAAGCTGAAGCGGTGGCACGATAAGCGAATTTTGAAGAGGGAATTCAAAGAAGGGGACTTAGTTCTCCTATTCAACTCAAGGCTGAAGCTCTTTCCTGGAAAACTCAAGTCAAGGTGGTCGGGACCGTTCCGCGTCACCAAGGTTTTCCCGCATGGGGCTATTGAGATAATGGGAAGGGATGAGCCGTTTAAAGTCAAAGGACATCGTCTGAAACACTATGCAGTTGGAGAACCAGAATTCTCTCCGGTCGGATCCCCAACGAGCGACAACTCTTCCTCTAACCCTCCGGATCCTAATTGACCACCGCTAGAGGCGTCGAGCTAAACGACGTTAAACGAAAGCGCTTCATGGGAGGCAACCCATGTTCTAAACTTATGCTTCGTTTAAAGGATTTTTTCTACTTTCTTTTTCTCTATTTTTATAAATAAATCCAGCCGAAACAACTTCCGTGAAGGAACTCAGGCGATTCTTGGGTTTTGCAGAAAACAAGGCCTCAACCGATCGGGTGAGTTCCCACCCGATCGGTTGGGATGTATCAGATACAAGCCGCATCGGTCCCCAAATGAACCGATCGGGTGAAGAATGGAGAGACCGGGTGACAGACCGGGTGATCTGGGGAGAAGTCTCGGAAATTTTTTGGGAAATATCAACCGATCGGTTGAGTTAGAGCGCGATTGGTTGAGGCGACCGGGTGAGCAACCCCCAATTCTCAGGAAAAATTTGGGAAACGGTCAACCGATCGGGTGACTATTCACCCGGTCGGTTCACCTGTAGCTATTGGCCGACAGGAAACTATCAAAATTGGCCTACCCGATCGGGTGAGAACTCACCCGATCGGTTCAGTTTCGCCCCTATAAATACCCCTACCGCACGATGACAGCCACCCGACCCCCGAAAATCCCCTTCACGCGGTTACGCACCCTCCAACTGTCGAATCGACCTCCTCCACCCAACATACTGCCCCTAAACCCTCATCCCCACTCACTCCCATACTTCCCCCACCCCCGCCACCTTACCATCGTCGACATCCCATCATCAAAACACCCAAACCCTAACCCTAGCCCCCAAAATTTTTGAAAACCTGTTTCTTGTCGGATCAGCGAGCAGCGGCTTCCCGAATTGCTTCCTCCTACTACGCGAGTCCTCCGGGAGCTTGATCTTGCTACATTGATGGATAACACTCTTCCACTCTACACATATCTCACTTTATCTGTAATATCCTAAATTGGTGTTGTACCTGTTTCACTTGCTTTATATTCATCATAGACACGCCCCCACTTTCCTTTTCACCACCCACATAGCCACCATGTCTAAGAAAGGGAAAGAGATTGCATCATCTTCGCACCGTGATCTGCTCTACGGCCCCTTTTTCCCCTCTTTCCTTGGCATAAACCCTTCTACGGAAGAACAGTCTGACCGTTTGCGAGCACTACTTCATCGCCCGATGAGACCTACACTCTTCACCGATCGCCCCACACTCGAAGCTCTAGGGCTTTCGAACGGCGTCGCCAGAATTTTCAACTGTATCGGGTGCCATACCCTCTCTTACATCCATGCTCTCACACACAGAAATCTCACGCTTGAATTCCTCAGTTCCCTGGAGGTGTTTGATGGGGGTTTCTCCTTCCGCGCTTTCAACTGCGATTTTTCTCTGGGTTTCATCGAGTTGAACAATATCCTCAATCTCCGTCACCCCGATCTTAACACTGAACATTCCACCCACGATCGAACTGACATCTTCTCTCAATTCCGGGCTGATGGTGTTTGGCAACGATTTACCCGGTACACCACCTTTCCACCCGAGGCTCTTGCCTCCTACATTATTCACCCGTGTTACCGCCTCGCCCATTGCATCCTCGCCAACACTGTTTTCGCCCGCGTGGATGTGTCCACTGTATCTAGGGATGAGCTCTTCTTTCTCTATGCCATGTCCGATGACAGGATCCTTGGGCACATCCCTATGCCCATAAACGCCGCTCATTGGATCGTCCACGAAATTTTTGCTGTTAGCCGTGCCAATTCTGGATCCATCTGTTGTGGTGGGATGATCACCCTTATTGTCAGATGTGTTTTAAGAGTGCCACCCGACCTCCCTATTTTGCCTGGACGTAGCTGTATTGATCGCAATTACTTGATCGATATCAATATGCTCACTCCCTTCGGTGAAGACCGTGATGTCTACCTCTATGGCCCCGCCTGCGCACCTTTCGCAATCCTGCCACCTTTAGCCCCTTTGCGGCTACCCTACCCCCCATCTCATCTGCCTTGGGAGTTTTACCCCGATCCTTGGTATTCTCCATTAGTGCATCTACCACCCTTGGATCCTCCCGATTGGCACCCAACTGTCAGCCCACCTGGTACGATCTTTCTCCACCACAGCCCCCCGGTGCACATCGATCCTCCTGTGCTCCAGCCTGTCGCCCCTCCTTCCCCCATAGGCACGCCCCTCCTCTTCCTCTGAGGATTCTTTCATTCACTATTCCCCACCCTCCTCCCCCTCCCCATGCCCCTACCATTCTAGTACCAGCGAATCCGATTGACTCCCCCTTGCATATTTCTGCATTTCACGTTCGCATTTTATTTGCTAGCACTGTCATGTCTAGCTTGGGGGACGTCTATTTTGGTGTGTTGCCGTGTCTTGTTTTTTCTCATTTTTGTGTGTATGCTTGTCTTTCCCCCTTTTGAGTGTCATGTCATGTGGTTTTATTTCTATTTTCGTGTCATGTGGTTTGATTTTGATTTTTCTTTATTTTCAGTTTCATCTCTGTGTTTTCCTCGTTCTCATTTCTTTTTGTGTCGGTGCGTATTCCCCCCATCTTCATTGCCCTCCCGTACTCACTCATATTGCATTGAGGGCAATGCAAGCTTTGGCTTGGGGGAGTCGCACTGTGTGCGTCATTCGAGTCCTTCTTCTTCGTTTTTGTGTCGTTTTCATCGTTTTTTTTTCTTTTTTTTTCCTCTTCTCTTCTTTTTATCTCTTTCTCCTAGAGATGAACCCTATGATGAATCGTCACAAAAATCACACACACCTAGCATGGCATCGATACTCACACTCACTGACCCTAAGGTTTCGAGTCCTCTTGCATTTCACGCATCGTGGGTCCACTTAGCTTTTTGGTGTTTGGTGTTTGGTGCCTAGCTATTTGGTGTGCTTCTACTTTGTGATTTTACTTTGTATACCTGTCCAGGAATGACCCCTAGATTATCATGCTTCGATTTGAATATGCGGTATTTATTTCTCCTGTCTGCTTCTGCATGCTATATATATATATATATATATATCGTGTACTTCATTTCGCATGTGTCGGGATTCCACAATTAAGGACTATGATAACCCATTTAGCCCATGCTCTATTTAGCGAGAATAGTTTCCTTTGCCCAAGTGCTTAGATTTTGACTTCTTTTTTGTTTTACTTGGTGAAAATCCCCTCGTCGTGTACCGTTCTCCCACTTGCGAGAGTACACATGTGTATAGCCAATATCCCAAAAATCCAAAAAAAAGAGAAAAGAAAAGAAAAACCCAAAAAGAAAAGAAAAGAAAAATTTTGTATAGCCCAAAATCAAAAAAATATACAAATACCCAAAACCCAAAAAAATTCCCGTGTGAATATTTTTTCCTACTTGCCGAGAATAAAGGGAAGGCGAGAATTTGCACCGAGTGTTCTACTCCACATCATCTCAACCCCCATCGTTTTCGAAAACACTTGGCTTAGGAACTTTTTAGCTAGTATCTAGGCTATAGCGGTGTGATTTCCTTAACCCTAGTTGTGGAATCCCCGATGCATGATACGCTTCTATTGTTATACCCTTCTCATGCATGCTTGAACTAATATTCACCGCAATTTCAAATTCGAATCGGTATTTGGGTCGTTTCCTGGGTCTGTGTATATCGAGCTTTATTGCACTTCGTAGATAGCGACACCGACTGCTAGCGCACGACCACACTCACTCGCGCTTCCCCGCGTGGGCCCACGGCACTTATTTGGACTCGTTTTCCTAGGTTTAGTGATGTGATGTGACGTTTTCTTGCTTGGTGTGTCGTTTTTGATTTTGTTGGCTCTGACGGACGATCTAGGATATAGAGTTTACTTTTTCTCTCTTTCTCTATATTTTTCCCTCCGAGCTCCTACTCTCACTCGTCTTCCTCGAGGACGATGAAGAGTTCAGCTTGGGGGATTTTGACGTACGTTTATATTTCATATATTCACGCACGTTTTCTTTTGTGTTTCTCCGTATTTTCCGCCGTCTTTTATTCGTTTTCTCGTATTTTCTCGTTTTCTTTCACTTTTCTTTGTTTCTCCATGTTTGCAGGAGATTGCCCGCGTAGGGGACGTTTAACGACGATATCTCAAGTCCCCGGAGCAACGGGAGGAGTCATGCGTGATCCAGGGGGTCAAACAACGAAGATTACATCTTTCAGCCCCTCACCCGGTCGGTTGGTCATCTCCAACCGATCGGGTGATGCACGCGTGCACCACCCGGTCTCAGCCGGAGCTCAAGTGGAAGTCACCCGACCGGTTCACAGGTCGGTTCAACAGGGGCCAACTCTCTATCTTTTCAAGCCAAATTCCAACCGATCGGGTGACTCTCACCCGATCGGTTCATCTGTAGCTGATGCTGAGGAGTCGAGACACGGGCACCCAACCGATCCCTTCACCCGATGGCGCCAAGATCCAACCGGTCACTCCAAGAACTCAACCGACCGGTTCATATGACCGGGTGAAAGTCCTCCGTTTTCTGTTTAATATTTGTAACGGATCACCCGATCGGTTGACTTGTCAACCGATCGGGTGATACGAGATCCTATAAATAGGACCCCTAGGGTTCCAAAAACGGGGAGCTGTTAGTTTTTACTGTTTTCTCCTATTGTGACGGCTGTAATTACTTTTCTATTGTAAGTTTTCGGATCTTTCTTAAACTTTAGTATTATCTTAATTGCTCTATTTCCTTCACATTCCAATCGTCTGATTATGATTTTAACGGTTCATTTTCATTTAGATCGCTTTTTAATGAATATTTGTGAGTAGTTCCCAAATCTGGGATTTTGGCGGAAACCCCTTCGGGGGCTCTTCCCGATGCATCCATAGGGTTAGGAAATCGATAGGGATTATGAGTCTAATGGTTACGCGGGGTGTTTTATTGTCATCGGCGGGAAAAAGACCGCCTTTGACTGTTGGGCCAAGGGGGAATAAACTTGGCGGTTGACTCCCTAGCCATCACTACTACAGATTTGAGCTTGGGTAACGCCACTTAGATAGCGCTTTTAAAAAGCGCTATCTAAGTGGGCTCTTGTATAGCGCTTCTGCACTTATAGAAAATAAAAATAAATCAAAATTAAGTTAAAAATCACTTAGATAGCGCTTTTTGTTAAAGCGTTATCCAAGTAATACCTTACATAGCACTTTTTATTAGCGCTATGGTACTAATCGTTACGTAAACATTTTTATTAAAAAATATACATAAATATAACCCTTAGATAGCAAGCGTGGTCCTCTTAATAAGAAGCTCACCAAGCGTATTGTTAAAGATGGATCTTCCACTCTCTTTTGGTTTGATAATTGGCTTCCTTGTGGTCCTCTTAATAATGCCTATGTGGTCCCTGCTGGGGAGGAGGGGTTTATGGTTAGGGATTACTGGAATGATTTGGGTTGGGTTAATTCCAGATCCCTTTCTGATGTGCGGCACTTGATTCTAAATGTGACACTATCTTCTGGTGATGACTGCTGGACCTGGGTCTCCAAGTCCCCCTCCTTGCGAGATATCTGGTCTGGGACTAGAGTTATAAAGCCATTGTTTCCTTTCTACAAGGTCGTCTGGTTCCAGGGGCATATCCCCAAGATGGCTATTTCATTACTGCGAGCTTTTCATGGGAAGCTGCTCACCCGTGATAAGCTCGTGAAATGGGGAGTGCCTACTTCACCTTTTTGTGTTCTTTGTTCTGATAATATTCATGAAAATATAGACCATTTATTCTTTGAGTGCAGCTTTTCTAACTACCTCCTTTGCATGAGTTTCCTAAAAATGGGTTTCACTTCTCCTCTGCCGGCCTCATTAGCAGGTATAGGCAATTTGATACTCTCTCATTATCATGCAAAGGACAACTTGGGTAGATTGGCCAAAACTGTTCTTGCTGTTATGATCTGGCACATTTGGAGGGAGCGTAATAGGAGAATCTTTGAGGGTAATAATCAGAGACAGACGGCTCTATTTGAGGATATTGCTGAGGATGTCAGAGTTGTCATGAGGCAGGTGGACTGGGAGCTCCATGGTAGCGGGGACTCCCCCCCTTCAAATTGGGGGTTGATTCCTTAGGTTGTGGATATTGTATCTTCTTTTGCTGGGTCTTGGCTCTTAGGATAGCGGTAGGTGGTTGATATGGTGTGGGGTGATGGCGCCTGTGCCCTCGCTCCGACCTGCAATCTTCCTTCCTCCTCCCTTGAGTCCTGTACATTTTTCCTAGTATCAATAAAGTGCAAGCATATTCTCCAAAAAAAATAACCCTTAGATAGCGCTTCATATTTCGCTGGCCGCCTTCGTTTCCCCCTTTTAATTCCAGGACATAACCTTCTCCGATTTCAGAATAAATCAAATTCGTGATTTCGCCCACGACGCCCTCATCGCCTGGTTCTGCGGTGAATTTACCGCGGCCAACGCGATCATCGACGCACTCTGCGTTCACCTCGCGCCGAGGCAAGGGGGATTGAGGGCTCGAGGAGGCGGGAAGCAAGGGGTCTCCGTTGACGAGGACGACGACGAGGAGTGCAGGCCTTGGCGCCGGCGACTGGCGACGTAGATGCAAAATCCCCTTCTAATCCCAGATCTTCATTTTTTTTCTCTTTTTCAGTGTCTCATTAGGTTTGATTCATCTGTTGATGTCATATGATTTTGATATCTTATTTTGCTGAAGCCCGATCTCTTCTGAATTTTTTGGAGTTGTAGCTTGATTTGAGAACGGTGAATCTCGACCGTTTCATGCTATTCTAGGGTTTCATCGAAATAACTGTTAGATCTCAACTTGTTAGGTTTGCCATAGCTATCTGAGATCTGGGCCTCTTTTTTCTCCCTCTATTTTAAATTTGAAGGTGATGTTTTTTGGAATTGATTTTCGTCAAGGTCCTGATGCTATTGGATTTGTGTTAGATAGTTCTCATCTAGAACTCTCATATATGGCAAATCTTGTGTGATCGATTTGGCTTGTTTATTGTTGGTGGTTATTTAAATGAATGTATTAATAATCTACTGCCTGTTGTTAATCTATCTTTGGATGAACGTTTGGCATATGAATGCGATTTGTTTGTTCGTTGTATTGAGAAATTTCTGATGTTGCTTTGTGTAATTTGTGGTGTTCCCAGTACGTAATCAACGCAACAAAGCTCCCCGCTATTTGAAAAGAGTTGGTTGCATAATTAATTCCTCTTTTTCTGGATGTCTCGAGAATTTGTTGTTTGGATGTTTAGTTCTTTTGGTATCACTTTTATAGTATTCTTGTTGGTAAACCATGATTCATTGAAAAGCAAAGGGCTTTGATGACTCTCTACATGTTGCATTTTGGTGTGTTATCTTACACTGAAGGAATTGTGCATTCAAAGAGAAATTTAGGTTTGCATGTTTCTTATTTGCTATGTGTTCTATCTTTTGTAGAAAGGGTATGTGTGATCTGTGTATCTCTTTATTTATAAAATGAAATTTATCATCTGATGAAAACTATCTGATACTACCCGTAGTTGTAGGACTTACTTCGAATCACGAAAATTTGTGTGTTTACAGTTGTGTGATTATGTTCATATCTTTTATCTTGACCTCCGTTTTCCATTGTGCGGTAAGACTTAACATTCCTGGATTTGCGTGTTTGTGGAAAGTATTATTACAACGATTTGCCTCGGAGATTTTTCATTTATTCATCAGCACATATGAGTATTTGCTACGTGTATGTTTTCTTGTGGCTTATTGAATGGGAGGCCGCAGTTTGTAAATCGACTGCTTTTGCTGATAGTTATTTGCTTTGCCATTCCTATAGATGTCTTCTATGTTCAGGAACCCCGGCAGGATCTTGCATGACACATTGTATTTTGTGTGGTCTTCTAAATTGTCTCTGTTGTATGTTCACTGATGGCATCCTTTCACTGATACCAGCGTCTACGGTTGCTTGTTATACGTGTGGATATCGGAGGGCACTCCGGGCAAAATATAGCATACAGGTAAACCACCTTTCTCTTTTCCTTATTTTTTTAAAGACTATGAATTGAAGTTTTGTAAGCTCTTTCTTATTATATTTCCATTAAAGATGGCTAACCTAACATATTGTTGATGGCTCTAGAATTAATTTTTTATCTGCATAATCAGCTAGTTGGAATTGTTGATATATTGTATCAATCATTTATTTGCCTTTGATCTTATTTAATTTTAATGTAGCCTCTCCTGCTAATATTGGTTGGATATGGGATATATCGACATTAATATTTAGAAGTATACTAGCTCCTTTTCGTAATTTAGACATCTGTCTGGTTTCTTCCTATGCACACAGTGAAACACAGAGAAACAGCATGGGAAAAGGTCAAGCATGGGTAAACGGGCAGAGTATTGGGCGGTATTGGCATGCTTACCTCTCACCATCAACAGGATGCACAGAAAATTGCGATTAAAGAGGACCATATGATTCAAATAAATGCTTAAAGAACTGTGGTGAACCTTCTCAGACTCTGTAAGTAAATGTTATGCTTTCTTGTATCATTATTATTTAAGATTAAAAAGTGTTGTTTATGATACGCATGTTGATAATCTAATTTAAACTATAAACTAGCAGTAGGTATTCTTTTATAAAACTCCATCCACTGTTTTTGTTGTCAGCACATGAAAACATGGAATTACTCTTAAACCTTTTGGGATCCTTTACATATATTCTATTTTTGGATATATGAATATTAGTTTCTGGATTTTCATGTAAGTGTTTGCCTACCATCAAAATCTTATTTACTATCATGCAGGTTAAGACCAAACTTAAGGCCATCAGAAAAGTATAACTGGCCTTGCATTCTCCAGTACCCTAAATGTTCTTGTCTCATCAGGAGCAGATGCTCAGGTTTGTTACACATCAAAGATAGTTGGCTTTCTATATTTTCTTGGTAATCATAAGGTTGACATTTGCTGAGAGTTCCTTCGAGAACTTGGTCATGCTTAAGAAATTCCTTTCATATTACCAAAATATTTTATATGATCTGATAAGATTGTTTTTACAACCTAACAAATTCTGCATTTCCCTGCAAGATAAAAAAACTACCAAATGATTCTATCATGTGATGGTATCTTATGCCTTCTTATTGCAGTTGTGCATATGGGGGATGGATGGCTGGGAGAGACATGCTAGTAAGTTTTTACAGATTCCTTCTGGGCGAGTAGCAGGTTCACATGCAGAAACTCGAGTCCAGTTTCACCAGGATCAGATTCATTTCTTGGTTGTGCACGAGAGTCAGCTTGCTATATACGAGGCATCTAAGCTGGAATGTCTAAAACAGGTATTCTTGTTTGCGTCTCGCCTTTATAAACTTTGAATGTTACATGAGCATAGAGTTGATATCCATATTGATGGTTGTAAAGAATGATTTCAGATGTATGTGCCCACATGCATTCTCAACTTGTGTTTGATGCAAACTTAAATGTGTGAATAGTTAAAACTTGTATTGGCCCTAATCTCTGTATTCTAAGATGTAGTTACATTGTAGTAATTCACAAGTTCTATTGCCAAATTAAGTGTAAGCATTCACATATCTTTTTCTGTCAAATAATCAATTATTCAGGTGTAAAAAATATCATTTTGGTGCCATGTGGTAATAGGCTAAGGCTGAAGGAAAATCTAGATTAGTAAAATATGAGGTAACGACTTAATCTAAATTAAATTAAATTCTATATTTTTAAGCGTTTGGATAATGAGTTTCGAAAAATAGCTAATGCACTTTTGTGGTTGGCAACATGAGATGTGTGAAGTACGTTCAAAGATAGATAAAATTCAGTTATCTTTGTTTATATTTTATAATAATTCCAACCATTTCTTTAATAAATATCAGTAATCAACATGAGATGTCTGTTTTGCATGTCCACCAAACTATGGTATGTGTCACACTGGGCTTGTTGATTACTGATATTTATTATGCCATCATTTTACGCTTTCCACAGTGGACACCACGAGAGGGATCAATCACACATGCAGCATATTCGTGCGATAGCCAAATGATATATACATGTTTCACGGATGGAAGTGTGGGTGTCTTTACTTCAGCACTCAAACTGAGGTGTCGAATTAGCCCTGTAGCATATCTGAATTCCCAACCGAGGTATTGGCATTTCATCTATTTAAAATTTTTGGTCTTATTAAATTCAATAATTTCTAGTAGTTTTTGGGTTGAATTTCGAAAACATACTCGAGTAACATATATCAAAAAGTTACAACTTTACCCCCCTTTCCGAAACCATCTTAAGTCTCATATTTCTGCAAATTGCATGTTCATTCAAGCGCTCGGATTCATGACAATTCTGAGCCTTGGTCTTTTTTTGGCTTGTGAATGTTTGCAGCTCTAATGTGTACCCAGTCGTTGTCGCTGCACACCCAGCTCTAAAGTGTACCCAGTTGGAATTCAAATGTGGAGATGGTCCTTAAAGATGTGACTATTGGTCTGATTGCAGATGGTCCTTAAATATTCACATAATGATATTTTGCTTCTTGGTGTCCCACTTATGTCTGATTGCAGCAAATTTGTGATGATGAACCAAGACACTAGGAAACTTGAACGAGTCAACGATGAAGTGAGGCAAGAGCTTGTGCCCTTACGTGTTGGACCTTCGAGGCAAGCTGATTCGGTGATGATCCATTCTTTTATTTCCATTATTTGGTATATGCTAGTTTTCAAGTGACTATCATGATATATACTAGTTCTATGCAAATGCTGGTACATGAAGAGACTAAACTCTACTAATAAACTCTACTAAGTAGAATTCAAACATAGTAATTTCTTGACATTGTCAAAAACCAATTTGTTTCAGTTGAATTCAAATTTCTTGACATTGTACTTCATTCGTTTTTATACGCACCGAAATGTTGACAATTAACTAGCTACCACATTTTCCATACAGGAACTACAATCCTCAGTGCAATCAAATCCACTGCTGGCCCTGCAGCCAACGTCGTCTATTCTGAGAACCCTGACTCCAGCTTTGTCAAGAACGGCGATTTCTCTTATGCCATTGTTGTAGTTGGAGAACATCCCTATGCTGAAACTGCAGGCGACAACCAAAACCTTACGCTTCCTGATCCTGCTCCAAGCACAATCAAGACTGTCTGCGGGCATGTCAAGTGTGTAGTTGTTCTCGTATCTGGCAGGCCCCTTGTGATCAAGCCTTACCTCTCGTCGATGGATGCTTTCATTGCTGCATGGCTGCCAGGATCAGAAGGCCAAGAGGTCGCAGATGTCCTCTTCGGCGACTACGGATTCACTGGCAAACTTGCTCGAACTTAGGACAAGTCAGTGGATTATTCCATTAGCCATGTTATAAGTTATAACCCAAAAACAAATGTTATCAGAAACCAAACTTTAATGTAATATTTTGTCTAATTATTGCATGTTGTTGTTGGAGACAACTTTAGTTTGCTTTTAGTTTTTGCTACTTCCTGTTGGTGTTTGATTTTCTATTTTTTTTAAAAAAAAACTGAACATTAGCCACGGCCTGTCCGTGGCTAATGTGTATTAGCCACGGCCCGTCCGCGGCTAATGAGTATTAGCCACGGAAAGTCCGTGGCTAATGTTTAATTTTTTTTTAAAAAATAGAAAATCAAAAAAATAGTAAGCCACTTAGATAGCGCTTAAAAAGCGCTATCCAAGCTACCATAGCGGTAGCTTGGATAGCGCTTTTATAAGCGCTATCTTAGTAAACCACTACAATAGCGCTTATAAAAGCGCTATCCAAGCTACCATAGCGGTAGCTTGGATAGCGCTTAAAAGCGCTATCCAAGTGTAAAAAAAAGCGCTATGCAAGCGTTTTTTTGTAGTAGTGCATAGCTCACGCCCTTAGCGTAGACGCCGAATCCTAGCGCGCGGGAGCGGCATGATGAGACGTTGGGAGTTATCGTTGCGAGCTTAGTGCTCCCTGAATCGATCAGTGTTAATGGACACGGGAGTGCCCACTGATCGAACCCGGAAAGTCTGGTGTATCATCCTGGGCACCGACCGGAATATCAGGCCCATGGGACGCCGGTACCACTTTCAGAGGCAATGTCTCACCATTAGACCCTAATTCCGATCGCCATCCTACCCGTAGGCCGTATCGGCGAGAGTCGCTCGTTGGAGTGGAAACCAAAGTCTCGGGTTTATTTTCTTATTGTTCATACCTTGCATTCCCTTCTGTGACAACCCATCAACCGATCCGGGCTAACTCGCCCACGGGGTGATTTCGGTCCTCCTTGACACAAGCACATCCTAGCCTCCCTGTGTTCGACCCCCAAGCCACACTACAACACCGTGCGCTTGCGGTTACAAATATCTAAACCCCCACGCGGGTCCCCTGGCCATTTACGGCTAGCAAACCGGGGGCACACGTCAGTACTCGGTGTCCTCGACTGTGGGTAGAATAGTAAGGATCGCCTCGGGATCGTTGGCTGCAAGTAGCACAGCAAAACGGTAATGATGTAGGGGTCGCCTCGGTTGCGAGTAGCACAATGAAGCTGCTTGCGGCAATGGTAGTGGCAGCGACGTCGGGAGAGTGTTTGGCCTGGGGATCAAGTGAGGGGAGTGCAGCAACGTCGGGAGGCCGCGAGATCTGCTGCGCGTGGCTCCTAGGGCACAAAGGGGCTGTTGGGATGGGTTTTGGCCGTGAGGGCTGAAGCGAGGGGGAAGGATTTGAATTTGAATTAGCTTAGGGCTAATTAATTATATTATAATATTAAAGGTGATGGGTCAGTCTAACGATGTCCGAAAAATACAAGAAAAATATCGAGATGACCGTAGTGAAAAAAGAATCGAGAATACGGTAATGGGTCACGAGCTAGGTTCATGAAAAATGATAATAAAAAATAAATAGCCAAACGTCGAAGTCTAAAAGTTAAGGCACTACTTCATTCAAAGCTGATTTATGGAAGAATGACCCGTGAAATGACGTTCATAAAAATTCCACAAATAACTACTCTCTCTGAGGATCACAACGATATATAACTTCGCACGTTTAGGATACAAAAGGAGGTCACAATAAATACTCGTACAAAAAATAAAATACGCGCTGAAATACACACGGTCGAAAAACAACCGTGACATCCTACCCACCTTAAGAAATGATTTCACCCTTGGAATCAACATCAACTACTGCTCAGGAAATAAATGCAGGTAGCGCTCCCTTATCTCTTCTTCATGCTCCCACGTGGACTCTCCAGGTGATCTGTGACGCCACATCACTCTCACCAGGTTGACTACCTTGTTCCTCAACTGCTTCTACAGATGGTCCAAAATCTGCACTGGCTGCTAATCATATATCAGGTCCGGTCGAACCGTGATCTCTGAAAAATCAACGGTGTGCGATGGGTTAATGACGTATCGACGTAGCTGAGATACGTGGAAAACGTCGTGAACTCCCTCCAAAGATGGTGGCAGAGCAAGGTGATAAGCCACTGCTCCCACATGCTCCAGCACGTCAAATGGTCTTATAAACCTTGGACTCAGCTTTCCCTTCTTCCTGAAACGAATGACTCCGCAGTTCGAAGAAATCTTCAGGAAGACATGATCTCCTGGCTGAAATTCCAAAGGTCGTCTCTTGGTGTTTACCCAATGCTTGTATCGATCTTGCGCAATCTGAAGCTTATCCCTGATGTCCCTCATGACATCCACAACTTCTACAATCATCTCCGGACCCAACATCTCTCAGTCTTCGATTTCATCCCATCTCAATGGTGATCGACATTTCCTTCCATATAGGGCAGCAAACGACGCCATGCCAATGCTCACCTGATAGCTGTTGTTGTACGAGAATTCCACTAGATAGATACGATCTTCCTAGGAACCCTTCAGATCGAGCGTACAAGCTCTCAGCATATCCTACAGAATTTGAATAGTCCTCTCTAACTGGCCATCGGCCTGCGGGTGGTACGTCATGCTGAAACTCAGACTCATACCAAGGTTCTCCTGCAGACTCTTCCAGAACTGAGATGTAAATCTTGAGTCTCTGTCAGATACGATGCTCATCGAAACTCCATGTAAGTGCACAATCTCTTGCACGTTCACAATCTACATCACGAACTAACTCAAAGAGGAACTATAAATAGAGAAGTAAAATATCTTTACCTCTAAATACTTCATCGCCAAGATTTCCGTGGACTGTCCCACTCGGAAAGGATTAAAATGCGCAGATTTGGTCAATCGGTCAACGATCACACAGACTGCGTCGTTCTGCTTCGGGCTCCGCACGAAATCCATCGTGATGTGTTTCCACTTCCACTCCGGAATAGGAAGCGGTTGTAGCAATCCAGCCGTCTGATGGTGCTCTGCCTTCACTTGCTGGTATACCAAACACATGGCAACACTCCGTGCCACACGCCTCTTCATACAAATCCACCAATAGTTCAGACAGAGATCCTTGTACATATTCGTGTCTCCAAGATGTATGGAATAAGGCGAGCTATGTGCCTTATTCAACAGTTCCTCTCTAATGTCACCTGCAGGTACGCAATGTCTACTGTCGTATCTCAACGATCCATCCTCGTGAATAATAAACTCCATCCAAAGTCCCGCTTCTACCTATCTTCTGATCCTCTGTAGGTTTGGGTCTCCTGCCTAAGCTGCTTTGATACGATCCACAATCGTTGACTGAATCTGCTAGTTCATCAACGAAACGATCACTCCTGATAGGACAACCTCAATGTTCATCCCTCTCATCTCCTGCTGTATTCTCCAGTCGACAGTATGCATCATCATTGTGTAGAGTCTGCTTAAAGCATCTGGCACTACATTCACCTTCCCTGGGTGAAACTACAGATCTATCTCATAGTCTGCCATCAGCTCCAACCATCGTCTCTAACGCATGTTGAGATTCTTCTGCGTAAAATGTACTTCAAGCTTTTGTGGTCGGTAAAAATCTTCACACTCTCACTTAGTAGGAAGTGTCTCCATATTTTCAACGCAAATATCACCGCTGCTAACTCCAGATCATGCGTTGGATAGTTCTTCTCATGATTCCTCAACTGCCGAGAAGCGTACGCGACCACGTGTCCATGCTAATGCAAAACGCATCCGAGACATTGCCAGATGCATCACAATAAATCTTGAAGCCTCTGATCAGATCCGGTACAACTAATACCGGTACTGTGGTCAATCTCTCCTTCAAAATATTGACGGCCTTCTCACAATCCTCTGACTAAATGAACTCTATATCCTTTCTCGTCAGTTTCGTCATCGGCTCTGCAATCCTTGAGAAATATTTAATGAACAGATGGTAGTAGCCAACTAATCCAAGAAAACTCCTGATATCTGATGCTGACTGCGGGGTCAGCCACTCGCTGACTGCTCTGACTTTCTCCAGATCTACAGATATGCCATCACCAGATGCCACGTGTCCCAGGAATGCGACTCTATCCAAACAGAACTCGTACTTACTATACTTGGCGTACATCTTATGATGTCTCAGTGTCTCTAACACTGTCTTCAGATGACAGCTGTGCTCCTCTTCAGACTTCGAGTAAATAAGAATGTCGTCGATGAAGATGACGACAAACTTATCCAGGAAGTCGTAGAAAATCAAATTCATCAAGTTCATAAATACTGCTGGAGCGTTGGTCACACCAAACGGCATGACTACGAACTCATAGTGTCCGTACTATGTCTGAATGCCGTCTTCGGAATGTCGTCCTTCTTCACTTTCAACTGATGGTACCCGCTCCTCAAATCTAATTTCGAGAAAACCCTCGAACCTCCAAGCTAGTCGAAAATATCATCAATCAGGGGCAGCGGATACTTATTCTTCATGGTCACTGCATTCAGCCCTCTGTAGTCCACACACATCCATCGGGATCCATCCTTCTTCTTCACCAATAGAACTGGCACACCCCAAGGTGACACACTAAGGTGTATGAATCCCTTCTACAACAGTTCGTCCAACTGTTTTTGTAACTCCTCAAGTTCTACAGGAGCCATCCGATACAGTGCCTTTGAAATAGGTTGCGCTCCCAGCATAAGATCTATGCTGAACTCCAAAGCTATGTCAGGTGGCAACCTTGAAATATCATCTGAAAAGATGTCATCGAAGTCTCTGACGAACTGGCCTCCATCTGCATAGCGACAACGATCGACTCCTCCGGCTTGGCCCAAAATCTGACGGGCCCAAGTGATCGCCCTCTGCTAAGGAACTCGAACTCCGGGTGGTCTAGAATCCTGAACACCACTTTCTTGTTGCGGCAATCGATCGAAGCATAGAAATCTCCCTACCAATCGATGCCAAGAACAACATCAAAATGTGGTAGATCATGGACAATGAAGTCGGCATAAAGCTCGTGTCCATTGATCACAATCGACATCCCAACTTAATAGTCACCACTCTGTTCTCTGTAGTGATATCCCAAACTTTTGGAAGCGTATGGGTGGGAATGGAGTGTTCTGTTACGAATCTTCAGGTTATGATGCATATAGATGCACCGAAGTCAACCAAGGTTAAAGCCAGGTAAGACTGTTAGACGCAATGATATAGGAACTTTAGTTTGATGATGAAAAATATGTGCGAACGTTTTTAACGTGTGTGTTAAGTGTTTCAGGAATGCGAACTTGTGATTAATTCACGGAAGAACTTGGTCAATGTGCAAAGGAGAAAGAGAGAGAACTGTACGAATGTTTTTAACATGTGTGTTAAGTGTTTCTGGAATGGTGAACTTGTGATTAATTCACGGAAGGACTTGGTCAATGTGCAAAGGAGAAAGAGAGAGAACCTAGCATGAGTTGACTCATATCTATTAGAGTCAAATCCTAATCCTATTCAGTATCAAGTCCAAACTCCCTTCCCATTGCAAATCACCCTGTCACTAGGATTTCCTATAGCCTGATTAATCCTAGCCATTGGATCCTCTCCCTTGCCGCAATTTACCCTAACCCTATCATATATAAGCAAGCATCTAAAGAGGGTCTCAAGTGGGTTGGCCGAAAATTAAAAGGGAGCAAAAATCTTGTTGTCATAACTCAAAAAATCTCCAAGCCACAAGAAAAATACCCAAGCCGCAACATCAACCAAGTGCAGCCAAAAGGGTTGACAATAAAAAAAAATTCTCTCCCAACCAAGGTTCACGTGCGCATTAGGGTATCGAGAGCTCATTATAAAAGAGCACTGCCGCATGTTTTTTTGGGGGAATTTTTAGGAGGTCAGCCAACATTTTGTATGAGGAGAGATCAAGCGCACACAATTTTTTCCACTGAGATCAAATCCTTGTGTAGCAGCCGAAAAAATACAGAGGAGTGTTATAAATGGGCTTTTGGAGGCCCAACTTGTTATTGGGTATCCACCCATTATGTAACCCTATTGCTATAAATATAGGGATACAGATTCCGTAGCCACCAAGTTTACAACACGTTATCAGCACGCTTGAGGCTTAGCCGAACCTCTGCCGACGGACGAACGCGACGTAAACGGGCTTCCTTCACCGAACGTCGCTAGATCCGACGGGTAGGATCTAGAGGTAATTCTTTTCCCTAGATCTAAATTCGTATGCGCATATGTCTAGATCCAAATTTTTTTTGGATTGATTGGTTAATGAAAAATCAACGTTTTTATTGATAAAAATTAACTTTTTACAATAATAAACGCTTTTTTGAAGATTAAAAATGGATTTTTCCAATAAAAATCGGATTTTTATCATCTTCTTCCCCAAAAACCCTAGGGGGATTCTTCTTCGCTATGCGGCCGGAAGCCGTCACGTGAACCCGCCATCCCGCACGATCCCCACCGCCGCTCGAAGCGGCGTGCGGCCATCGCCGTGCCCAGAAACCCTAGCCGCCAGAAGCGGCAACTCACGCGACCAAAAACCATAACTAGGGTTTGACCCCAAAAATTTTCCATTTTTCAAATTATTTTCAGATTTAATTACGATTTCTTTTTCGTTAAAATCTGTACAAATTACACGCTTCTAATTCATCGCATTTTATTCGGATTACCTGATTATTATACGTTTAAAAATTAGGAAGATCCTGCGACCGCTTTGCTGTTAGTCAACTAACCTAACGGTGTATGACTTTGCCCAGTGGTCCAATAATTTTTAAACGAAAAATTTTCATTTCCATTATAAACTGCCTGTGATGATTAATTGCCTGTAATGAATAAACTGCCTGTGATGATTAAATGACTGCTGCATTTTTTCTGCCTGCGACAAATGTTTATATTTGATGTGGTTTTGGATCGACTAGTTATCACCATTATTTCCCTTGTATTATTTTCTTTTTTTGAGAGAGAAAAATGTTGTGAGGATATTTTTGTAAAATTACAAGACTGGCGGACGCCTCAGGAAGATGAAGAACCATTCCAGAAGAATAGGGGCCCCACGGGGGTTCTCGAGTTGTACTTTCATTCTTTTTGGGACTGTATGGACTGTAATTAATATGGTGATTAGCCGATCCACGCAGCAAATATCGCTGTCTGAAATGCTTAATTATTTATTTTTCTGTGAAAATATCTAATTATTGCCTATTTTTAAACATGCTAGAGAGATAAATGGCCAAAATTACGAGCGTCGATTTCGACGTATTGGATGCTACAGGCAAGAACTATTTAAGCTGGCAGTTGGACATAAAATTCCATCTGCGAGCACAGGGACTGAGCCATGCCATTGCTGTAGGTGATAAGGTTTCTGATATAGATAAAGCGAAAGCAATTATCTATATCAGACGCCATATCGATCGGACCCTGAAGGCCGAGTACCTCACGGTGAAAGACTCTTATGAGTTATGAACCGCCCTCGAGGATAGGTATAAACATCAAAGAGATGTTATACCCGAGCGCGATATGAATGGGAGAACCTCCGTCTCCAAGAATTTAAGTCTATTGCCGAGTACAACTCGGCACTCTTTAGCATCACCTCACGCCTGAAGTTGTGTGGTGAAAAGGTGACGGAGGAGCGCATGTTAGAGAAGACGTATACATCCTTCCACGAGAAGGATGTTATACTAATGCAACAGTATCATGAACGAAAGTTCACGAAATACTCAGAGCTTCTGTCATGCCTTCTGATGGCAGAGCAAAATAGAGACCTCCTTCTGGCCACCCATAACTCATGCCCTACCGGCAGTGCTCCTGCGCCTGAAGCGCACCACCGCTTCTCCCAGAAGAAGAGGAGCAACTTCAAAGGCAAACCCCAGAAGGGTAAGGCAATGAAGAAGCAGGCTAGTGGACCCCCTCCAAGAACCAACCATGAGGGAAAGAAGAAAAATGTGTGGAAGAGAAAGGACGACGGCCAGACATTTGCCCCCCAGAAAGGACTGGGAAGATAAGTGCCACAGGTGTGGCATGACTGGACACTGGTCCAGGAATTTTCGGACTCCACGCCACCTATAGGACTTGTACAAAGCGAGCCAGAAGCAAGCTGAGACAAACCTGGTGGAACAAGATGACCTGGCACCAATTAGGTTCATCGCTGAGGACTTCTCAAACGATGACCTGCTCGACTGAGGCATTATCTATTTTCTATGCATTGTAATTTTTTTGAAAACAATTTACTATCTGCTTGTTTTGATTCCTAGCATGTTGCATGAACTTTTCAGACATTGAATAATTATTAGCAGTATATCTTCTCTTGTGCCTTATACTGCGATTTTTTTCTCTTAAAATTAATGGATCATAAATGCCTAGTGGACAGTGCCTCTACGCACATGATCCTCCAAGACATCTGCTATTTCCAAAGCATTGATAAATACGATGGAACCGTGAATACAATATCCGGTCCATCAGGAATTATTGAAGGATCAGGGGAAGCACATTTTAAGCTCCCCAACAAAACACAACTACTAATAAAAGATGCGCTTTTCTCCCCTAGCTCCCATAGAAATCTGTTAAGCTTTAAAGATATCCGCTTAAACGGATACCACCTCAAGACAGTGAGTAAACAAAACAGAGAATTCCTGTATGTAACGTCTCATAAAACGGTGCTAATACCACCGTCGAGCGTTTTGAGGGACTCCCGTCGGGTCTCTACCATACAAGGATAAGAGCAATGGAAGCAAACACACTCGAGCACCAGAAGTGCGATAATCAACCAGAATTCCCACTCTGGCACAATTGACTAGGACACCCTGGAATATGATGCGTCGCATCATATCCCAATCCCGTGGAATTAACTCGAAAAGCCTGAAGCTAATTCGAAAGGGTGCATCTCCTTGTTCCCCTTATCACAAAGGGAAATTGATTACGAGACCATCCCCCTGAAGGTGGACGCTGAGTCTCCAAGCTTCCTAGAGAGAATACATGGAGACATTTGCGGGCCTATTCACCCTGCAAGTGAACCATTTCGGTACTTCATAGTACTGATTGACACATCTTCCAAATGGTCGTATGTAAGCCTCTTGTCCACCCGAAACATAGCCTTTGCAAAGCTACTGGCACAAATAATAAAGTTACGGGCACATTTCCAAGATAATCAGATCAAGAAATTTTGTCTGGACAATGCTGGGGAATTCACATCACAAGTCTTCCTAGACTACTTCCAAGCAACGGGTATAGAAGTTGAACATCCTGTAGCTCATGTTCACACCCAGAACGGGTTAGCCAAATCTCTTATAAAGAGACTACAATGGATTGCTCGTCCATTGTTGATGCAATGCCAGTTGCCGATGAACGCATGGGGACATGCCATCTTGCACGCTGCATCGCTAATAAGGTTACGACCATCAGTGAGTCAATCTTATTCTCTGATGCAGCTTGCATATGGAAACCCACCGGATATCTCTCACCTGAGGATATTCAGATGTGATGTCTATGTCCCCATAGCACCACCACAGAAGACCAAGATGGGTCCTCAACGGTGACTAGGTATCTACATTTTATTCGACTCACCATCGATTATTAGACACCTGGAACCCCTAACGAGGGATGCCTTTAAGGCACGTTTAGCAGATTGTGAGTTTGACGAAAACACTATTCCCAAACTAGGCATTGACACAAAGAAGCCAGAAGCTTCAAAGACCATTTCATGCGATACCAAAACTTTATCCCATTTTGATCCACGTACAAACCAATGTGAAGACGAGATCCTGAAGATCCTTCAAATACAAAATACAGTTCACATTTTATCGGACAAATTCACTGACAACCAGAAGATTGTCAGAGCACATGTCCCTGCTGCAAATACGCTAGCTAGGATTGACATACCCAAAGATGGATGTAATCCACCTGTAGCAGATGTGGCCGTACCTCAATAAAAGAGAGGACGACCCCCAGGCTCCAAAGATAAAAACCCTCGAAAGAGGAAAAATCCTGGAGCAATAATAACGATACCACCACAGGATGCTGAGCTCTGCCCAGATACCTCTCCCCTCCTAAGAACCCCCGAAGAGGAAAATATAGCAGAAATATCATTAAACTACGTACGTACTGGGGAGGTACTGGACAGAAAAAGCACAATCATCGATGATAACTTCGCGCTCATTATTGCCACACACGTCACTGAATACGACGATGAGACCGATCCACGCTCTCTAGCAGAATGTAAACACAGAGAGGATTGGCCAAAGTGGAACGAGGCAATAGGAGTAGAGCTGGACTCACTCTCGAAGTGCAAAGTTTTTGGACCTGTAGTCCTGTAACGACTGGTTTTTGTGTAATTGGATTATCTATATTAAAATATATGCTTGGTGGATTTTCTCCTTGGATGTGTGGTTTTCGTCGCCGTAGCTTTCACTTTCGATCGTTTCGTCGTGATTTTCTAGCTTCTTCCTTCGATCGTCGATTTTGGAGTAAGTCATTCGTGACGAGCTTCAAATCGCTCATATCTTAGAGTTAGAGTGATCTTAGAAGCCATAGGAATCTTCCCGAAGCTCCGAGATTCGAATCGGCACTTTTAGTGCATCTTAGTTGGTTCGAGAAGGCGGACCAACCGACTAGAATTCAATCTAGTCGGTCAGAAACTCTTCTCCAACCGACTAGTTCTTTTAATCTACTGTACAGGAGTTACTGTTTACTCTTAGTCGGTCTAAGAACAATCACCGACCGACTAGATGTGAAACTAGTCGGTCAGAACTTGCTCTCAGACCGACTAGTTCCTTTGATTAATTTTACATAAGCTACTGTTCCTCGTTAGTCGGTTCATGAACACTCACCGACCGAATAGATTCCAAACTAGTCGGTCGACGGGCCTTCACAGACCGACTAATTCACTTCCCAGATTTTCCCCTTCTTTCGCTGTTTGATTCTAGTCGGTCACAGTTGGTCGACCGACCGACTAGTTGCTAAACTAGTCGGTCAGTAACTCTTCTTTGACCGACTAATCAGTGTTGAAACCCTAATTTCTGGGCAGCCGCCAGCTCTTCCTATTTAAACCCCCAAACGTTTTCTTTTCTTCATTCATTTCTCCTGAGCCTCCTTCTTCCCCAAATCCTTCTCCATCTTCCCCTAGCCTTCCTCCTTCATCAAGAGCCCTTCCCCTTCTCCATCTAGGTCGCTGGAAAACCCCCAAAAATCCCCAAAACCCCATTTCTCCAAATTTTCTCCCCATTCCAGATCTGAACCCTAGGTTTCCCTGGATCGTTCTTCCGTTGCCGTGCTTGCTCGGCATCGATCTTCCGCTTCTATACGGTAGGGTTCGATCCTTTGGTTTTCTCATAACTCTCCTTGTGATTTTATTGAAACCCTAATAATAAACTAGGTTGGATGTTGTTTGATGATTGTTTCTCCGTGGCAGCGATTTCCTCTCCGTAGATAACTTTTGTGGCGTGCCTCGTTGATCATCTTCCTTGGCGTGAGGCAAGTGAAACTTGCCACTTAGGGTTTAGGCCATGTTTTAGGCCATTTGCTTGTTGTAGCGTAAAAGAGACTAGACGGTGAAATGATAGCCGCCTAGACTCCAATTGATCTAGTTTGATAATGAAACTAGATCCGTCACCTCAATTGATCTAGCTTGACAACGAAGCTAGATCCAACCCTTTTAACTTGTTGTTCATGCATATTAAACTGCCATGTTTAATTCCTTATTTGTACGCCTTACTGCAAGCCATGCCATCCATGTTGAATGTCGCATTCGTAGCACACGCTACAATACTTGTGTTTCCTGGCTCGTGTTCCAGAAGCGGGCCATGTGTTGGTTGATAGCCAATGCCCGATCTACTTGTTTCCGGCTAGGTGCACCCTACGCCAAATACTTATGAATCATGAACTAGAATGCGAGCTCCTGTGCGGGGCAGCCCTGGCTCATTTACTGAGCTAGTGTGCATGGATCCTGGCTCGTTCACATGTGGGTATTGGGGGTAAGAGTTAAGCGGCCAATCAACTGGGAGTCTGCCCGATCAGCAACTGCAGTGGTAAGGCGTAAACTCTGGGTTCTGGGGTAGTGTTAAGCGGCCAATCAGCGTGAATGCCAAACCGTTCAGCTGTAAGGCGTAAACATCTACAAACAACTTGAAATGTGACTAGTGAAAAGATTGAGATTGTTAGTAGCTTGGCTACTCTTGACATGCCTTGATAAATTGTTCTCTTGTACTTAATGTTCACCATGTCTTACTTGTGCACTCATACTAAAACTGCCATGTCATGCATGCTTTTAGAACTGCTAGTTTGCTTTCCTTTCAGTTTCCTTGCCCAAGTCTTTTTAGACTTGCTGACATGTGCCCCTTTCTCTTTGGGTGTCGCATGTTAGTTGCCGAGCCTGAGTTTGTTGTTGAGGGCGACGAGTTCGAGGAGTTCGTGCCCGATTCTGTTGGTTGAAGAGGAGCTTGAGAATACCGGTGATCTTTCTTAGGATCTTACAGTTTCCTTTTGTTTTAGGATTATTGTTAGTTGTCGGTGCGTGGCACCTTTGTTTGTACTTTGTACTTTTGTTGGCCATGTTTGGGCCCTTAGATTCTTTTTCTCTTTTAGCCTGGTGGCTTTTTCTGTGATGTTGGAATTTAATGTGATGGATATTTTGAGATTGTCTTTTGTCTCTTTTCCTTTATTATTATCTTTGTTTCGTATCGCGTTGCAAGGACCTGCAGATATAACGATTTCATGACGCTTATCAGGCGTGTGGCTTCACAGCTCCCCATCTGTGCGGACCTTCTCACGTCTCGCCTCCACATTTTTAGGAAGCGGGGCGTGACAGATTTTGTTGGTGGCTGATCACTCCTTATTTTACACCTTTTTTCCGCATGTTTGCATGCCATTTAGATCGCCCAAATCATGTTTTTCACGATATATCGACGATATTGCGATACTTTTCACGATTTGTTGTTTTTGTCGCATTTCAGGTGATTTGGCGCGATTTGGAGTGATCTCGAGATGTGCTTACTCTAGACGGCCACCGACGACCTCCCCGAGGGGTATTTTGCTGATTGGAGAGGAGCGGAAGAAGAATGAACGTCACAGGAGCGACGAGGAGGCCAAAACAAGCAGATTGGGCATTTTTTGTGTCCCACTCGGCCGAGTGGAGGAGCCACTCGGCCGACCAGCGAGACACTGCTCGGCCGACCAGTTCAGACACGATTTCTATGTGCACTCGGCCGAGCACCGAAGACCACATCGGCCGAGTGACGATACCACGTCCGCCCGAGTGGCGCCCAGACGAAGCCCCTCCAAAACATCCAAGTTACTGTTTTTCGGCTGCCTGAACTTCAGAAGACCCACTCGGCCGAGTGGATTATCCCGTCCGCCCGAGTATCATGAAGTCATCGGCCGAGTGACGACAACTCACTCGGCCGAGCCGCCCCCGAAGTAGAGACCCCTGAAGGCCCTGACTTACTGGAAAATTACAGGGTTTCTCACTCGGCCGAGCGACTTTTGTCACTCGGCCGAGTGCGATGCGCTGCCTGTAGCGAAAACTGCGGAAAACAGGCTGTGCAGGGGCATTTTGGTCACAATTTTTGGACGATTTTTGGGGCTATTTAAACCCTGTTTTTACCCTAGTTTTGGGAGCTCTCTCTTAGATTTTTTGCAGCTTTTTAGATTAGTTTTTTAGCTTTATTCTTGTGATTGGAGAAGGAGCAAAACTTGGATTTTTGTTGGATTAATTGAAGAACTACATTGGTTTGCATCTCTTTTCCTTAAAAATTCTATTTTTATTGTTTATATCATTGTTGTGATGAATTCTATTGCTTATCTCAACGATTATTTTTGTGATCTTGCTATGATTTGTGAGTAGTCTCCACGTCTTGTGGCGTGGGGATGAACCCTACAAGCCCACTTTCATATTTGTGATGAATTGGTAGAAATTGAGCTAGAATTGCTATTAGAGATTAGATCGGGATCGATTTACTACGGATTGCTAGGTATTCTTATCAATTGGGATATGCAAGAGATTGGATCCCAATTTGATAGGAAGCCCTAGAAATCCGAATTGGGTTGGAGTCGGATTTTTCGAAGTATCGGTTTGCAAGAGATTGGACCGATACTAGGATTCCCGGTTGCAATTCTATACCGATACCCGTTTGCAAGAGATTGGACGGGTAGGAACTATCCTAATCTAGATCGTGGACCGAGTTTGCAAGAGATTGGGCTCGGTGCGCGATTGGACGATGATGTTGATCCTAATGCTAGCTTCCCTAGGGTAGGGTTTGCAAGAGATTGGACCTGACCCTAGGATAGCTATAGACCGGCAACAGCGCGAGAGCGTGAGCTTGGTTCTATATTTAGTTGCAACTAGTTCATCCGAATTCTCATTCTAGCAATTTTGATACCGATGAACCACATTTATGAAGTACGGTGTGTAGCGGGGATTCCCCATTCCCTAGACGTTCTTTATTTGATTTGATATTTCGCACATTTGTCTGACGATTGTGACAGGATCGCCAAAGGCAAATTTCTCTTCTTAAATAGCCAGGTTGATCGGAGCAAGCACAGTCATTCGTCCTCCCTGTGTTCGATATCCCGCTCGCTGCTACACCGTGCACTTGCGGTAAAACTACAACCGTTCTTTTGGGTCACGTCCCGGAGCGATCAAGTTTTTGGCGCCGTTGCCGGGGAGGCGTGTTTTGACGGTGTTCGGCATCGACCACCCGGTTATTTCTTCTTACTTTCTTCCTTTACTTCCCTCTATATCTTATTCTAACTTTATTCGCAGCACTATTTGCATGTTCTCCCCGTATTCTGCATAAGATCTTAACAGGGAGAATGGAGGATGCAATGCCAACAATAGAACTCAGTCGGGAAGACTATGACTCCTTCACAGACCTCCTTAAGGAGCTTGTCGACGAGGTCCACACTACCGGAGCATTTGCTATCGATATCAAGGACCCCGACGAACAACTATTTGCTAGTTTTGTGATGGACCAAATCTCCCCGGAGGGGACTATCGGAGGCAATGTCAGAGTTGACGTGGTCGACGACAAATTGTATTTCGAAGACAATAGAGCAAGTGTCGAAGAACACTATGATCCCGAAGAACCCTTCGAGCGAACCTACATTCAGGGAGTTACACTCTATGACGCTCACTCTTGTTTTTATGAATCGTCTGATGTGTTTCTTAATTCCAGGTACGAACCGGAGCAGAGTGAAGGTTTTGGCGATGCTAGCACTGAATCGGAGGGCGCCTATTTCGATGCCTCGTCCTCACTAAGTAGCGAGTCTGACTCGTCACAAGAGAGCATGCCACCTGAACATGAGCTAAACCCGGATAACAAGGAAGAAGTCGAACTCATGCGAGCCGATGAAGTGGAAGGAGCAGCGCCACCTGAGGTAGAGCTTAAACAATTACCACCGAATCTAAGGTATGCCTTTTTGGGTAATAAATTAACTTTCCCGGTGATAGTCAATTCCCACCTCACACAAGATCAACTTGAAAAACTCCTAGACGTTCTTAGGAGTCACAAGGATGTCCTGGGCTACATTATCTCCGATCTAAAAGGGATAAGCCCTAGCCTTTGCACGCATAGGATCCATTTGGAGGATACCGATGCCACCTCCATTGAGCCTCAAAGGCGGTTAAACCCGAATATGAAGGAGGTGGTAAAAAAGGAAATCCTAAAATTGCTAGAAGCCGGTATTATTTATCCTATCTCTGACAGTAGATGGGTTAGCCCCGTTCACGTCGTCCCCAAGAAAGGGGGGATGACTGTTATAAAAAATGAAAAAGGTGAGCCCATATCTACACGCACCGTCACGGGATGGCGAATGTGCATTGACTATAGGAAACTCAATAAAGCTACCCGAAAAGACCACTACCCATTGCCCTTCATTGATCAAATGCTTGAGCGCCTTGCAAAACATAAATACTTTTGCTACCTAGATGGGTATTCGGGATTCTTCCAAATTCCTTTGCACGAAGATGACCAAGAGAAGACAACTTTCACTTGTCCCTATGGCACCTATGCCTACCGTAGGATGCCGTTTGGCCTTTGTAATGCCCCCGCCACTTTTCAGAGGTGTATGACATCCATATTTTCCGATTACATTGAAGATATTATGGAAGTTTTTATGGATGATTTCTCGGTTTACGGAAGTGAGTTTGACTCTTGCTTGGAAAATCTCACTAAAGTCCTAAAAAGGTGCCAACAAAACAATCTCACTCTCAATTGGGAGAAGTGTCACTTCATGGTCACGGAAGGTATAGTTCTCGGACATCTTGTTTCCTCGAGAGGAATTGAGGTAGATAAAGCAAAAATTGAGGTAATCGAAAAACTTCCTCCTCCTATTAATGTCAAGGGCATTAGAGGCTTCCTTGGCCATGCGGGGTTTTACCGCCGCTTCATCAAGGACTTTGCCTCGATTGCCCGACCACTTACTTCCTTGCTCGCTAAAGATGTTCCTTTTGACTTTTCAGGAGAATGCTTGCAAGCTTTCAACACCTTGAAGGAAGCGCTAGTCTCCGCACCCATCATACAACCGCCGGATTGGAGCCTTCCTTTTGAACTAATGTGCGATGCTAGCGACCAAGCCATTTGAGCGGTATTGGGACAAAGGAAAGAGAGGAAGCTTCATGCGATATACTACGCGAGCAAGACATTGGATGACGCGCAGAAAAACTATACAACTACCGAAAAGGAGCTTCTAGCGGTCGTCTATTCCATAGAGAAGTTTCACTCCTACCTCCTCGGTTCCAAGGTGATTGTCCACACCGACCATGCGGCATTGAAGTATCTTTTAAACAAGAAGGAGGCCAAACCCCGGTTGATTAGGTGGATACTCTTCTTGCAAGAATTCGACCTAGAGATCAGAGATAAGAAGGGTACAGACAATGTCGTGGCGGATCATTTATCTAGGCTCATTCGCGACAAGGAGGATGAGAGCCTACCTATTGACGACACATTTGTTGATGAGAGGCTATATGCGGTAAGGACCGGTGAAGTACCTTGGTACGCGGACTTCGTCAACTACTTGGCTTGCGGAATCAAACCGCATGGGATGTCCACGCAACAAAAGAGGAGATTTATGCATGAGGTCCGTAGCTATTTTTGGGAAGATCCTTACCTTTTCAAGATATGCAAAGATAGTGTCATTCGTAGGTGTGTTTCTAAAGAGGAGGCAACGTCTATCATTTTGCATTGCCACGGTCTACCATGCGGGGGACATCATGCCGCCTCTAAAACAACCGCTAAGATCTTGCAGAGCGGATTCTTCTGGCCAACAATGTTTAGGGACACCCACACTTTTGTGAAGGGGTGCGATAGATGCCAACGGACCGGGAATATCTCCAAGCGCAATGAGATGCCGATGAGACCCATCCAAGAAATTGAGCTTTTTGATTGTTGGGGAGTAGACTTCATGGGGCCATTTCCGTCGAGCAATGGTAACAAATACATCCTATTGGCCGTTGACTATGTCTCCAAGTGGGTGGAAGCAATTGCCACCTCTACCAATGATGCAAGAGTCGTCTCCAAGTTCTTTAAGCAAAATATCTTCCCGCGCTTTGGAGTGCCGCGTACTTTGATAAGCGACGGGGGAAGCCACTTCATAGAGAACAAGTTTGAAGCCATGCTAAAGAAGTACGTGGTAAATCATAGAGTTGGCATGGCTTATCACCCCCAGACTAGTGGCCAAGTGGAAGTCTCAAATAGAGAAATTAAGCAAATTCTCGAAAAGACGGTGGATCGATCTAGAAAGGATTGGTCAATGAAGCTAAACGATGCTCTATGGGCATATCATACGGCCTTTCGCACTCCCATAGGCACCACGTCGTTCCGACTCGTTTATGGGAAAGCTTGCCACTTACCGGTAGAGTTGGAGCACCGCGCATATTGGGCCATCAAAACCTTTAATTACGATTACAAAAGTGCCGCGGTGAGGCGACTCTTGGACATCAACGAGCTTGATGAGATAAGAAGAGACGCCTACGAAAGCTCAAGAATTTACAAAGAAAGGACCAAGATTCTTCACGATGCCCGCATAACCGTCACAGACTTCAAAGTAGGAGACAAGGTCTTGCTCTATAATTCCCGGCTCCGACTATTTCCCGGTAAGTTGAGGTCACGTTGCTCCGGACCTTTCACCATCAAGCACATACAACCGGGCGGAGCTTTCGAGTTGGAAAGCAAGGACGGTTCCACATTCAAAGTAAATGGTCAGAGGCTCAAACACTATTCCGAGGGAGTCCCGACGGGCGAAACCAATAGAATATATTTGCTTAAGGGACGGTCGGAAGATCTCATGGACCTCCTTGATGAGGTGATTGAAGAGGCGATTCCTCACTCAATTGGCGCTCTTTTCGATGAAGATTTTGAGGAAGGCCCGGATTTAGGCCAAGATGAGAAGAAAAATGATTCCCCTGACCTCTCCGCTGAAGATGATGAAGGCGACGCTGATGTCGCAAGGATTCGAGAGCTCTGCAAGCTCTCGAAACTAAAGTCTCCAAAGAAAGCTCCGCCGGTACGGAAATCGGCATCACCGGTTAAGCCGTTGACCGGAGCAAATGCTAGCTTGGGGGAGCCTCCCCCCAACACTATTCGAGACGAGAGACCACCGCGGGAGAACACTACGCCGCAACTTCCCAATCCAAGCGTTCTCCCCGGAAAGTTTGATGGGTGCATCTCATATGCACCAAACATCCCGCATTGATTGAAAATTATAGGGGGTCGAGCTCACGACCTTAAACGAGCGCTTGTCGGGAGGCAACCCGACGGTTTTTGCTTTATTTTTACTTTTTCTTTATTTTCGTTTTAGAAATTTTTAGTGTTTTGAGTCGTTCGCCCAAAAATTTTGTGATAACGGGTCCTATTTTTCTTGACAGGAGAGGAGATAGGTAGATCCATCATGAGGAGGATGAACGAGTCGACAAGGAGCGCCCCAAGAAGGCGCTCGACGCTTAGGAGGAAGATGAAATCGATTGGAGGAAGAAAGACGGAGTTTAGAGCCAAAACGAAGACAAACAGCAGAACACAAGGCTCACTCGGCCGAGTATACTAGTCACTCGGCCGAGTACACAAGTTCGTCCGGCCGAGCCGCTCACGAACAAAGGAAGTCTGCTGTACCCAACTCTCTGTTTATTTTCCTCATTTCAGTATAAATTCTACTCGGCCGAGTACATATTGTCACTCGGCCGAGTAAAACAGATACCCTCCTAGGGCGAGTCTTGCCGAGTAGCTTGAGTCACTCGGCCGAATGGACTTACTCCACTCGGCCGAGGCTGACAAAGCCACTCGGCCGAAGCGTAAGCGAGGAGAAATTTTCATTGATCCAGCTCGGCCGAGTGGCCTAGTCACTCGGCCGAGTCGTAACTTTTATTATATAAGGGCGAGGGGGGGCGCATTTTTCGAAATCGCAAAAATCCCCAAACGCCCGCGACCCTTCGTTTCCCTCGCCCGATAGCCCTCGCTCGCACATCACTCGCCCGACCCACTCGCCCGCACCGCCGCTCGGCCCGCCACCGCCGGCCGACCACCGCCACGACTCGCCCGAGTCGCCGCCGGCGGCAGCTGCTCCGGCCACCTCCGGTATCACCCCTATTGCCCGTTTTCTCCTCTTTTCGAGTATTTCTTGAGGATCCATGTGCTAAACGCCCCCCTAACCCAAATCAATTCCTAAATCTATCTATTATACCCCTAATGCTCCATACATTTTGATTATTACTCATTGATATCGCCTTTTCATGCGCAGGTTGCTTATTGGAGCTTAGGGGAGCTCAGGGGAGCTTCTACGGGCTGATTCGGACTTCGCGGAGGCGCTGACTTCGCACGCTTCCACTGCTTAGCACTTGCGGTGTGTCGGGGTACTCTCTTTCCATTATTTTTCCACACGCCACACTTTTCACGTTTTTCGGCGCGCGCTCGGGGCCGATATGCCGCCCCGGACACGGCCGCGTTCGACGAGAGCTTCCGCCAAGCGGAAGCGGTCGGACGAGCCCGGCCCCTCTCACGAGGTGGAGGAATCTCCTCCACCGTCCCCCACACACCCCGCACACCCCGCACAGCCTGCAGTGCACCCACAGCCCGCACAGCCACTCCCTGCCGACCCACAGCCACCACCACCGGCTCCACTGGTCGGGCCGCTCGGGATTACGTTCCGAGACGACGCACACCGCGCCGTCTTCGATCGTATCTCCCAGCGCTCGATCGTACCCTCCAGGTTTTCACACCTCGCTGACCTAGGACGCCTGGGGGTACTAGAGGGGATACTCACGTTGTACGACAACGTGGGTTGGCGCGACTTCCTTCAGGTGTCGGCGGACACGTTCACCCGCCCGACACTTGAAGTTCTGAGTTCGATCGCCCGGACCGACGAGGGACGCTCATTTCGGTTCATGGACCGAGAGTGCCAGGTCACTCTCGATATGATGAGAGCATTCTTCTCGTGGCCCGTTGTCCCCGGAGCCGATCGCGGTTACGGCCCTACCCATATCCCCCCACCTTCCTGTGACGCCGGTGCCTTCTGGGCCCGGATTACAGGCCACCACGCTGCCTTTGACCCTAGTAGGGCCAAGGCCTCGGCCATTGTCCACCCCTGCCTCCGCATAGCCCAGCGCCTCATGGCGACCACCTTTTTGGCCAGATATGAGCCGGGCACGATGTCTACGCCAGAGCTCTACATGCTCTATGCGATGACACGTCCCAGATCTCTATCTAGGGATGGAGACGAGCTTGTCCCCGCCGTCGTGATCGACATTGCGGCTTGGTTTTTAGACCGCATCATTGTATCGGTGGGCGCTCGCTCACCGATATGCTGCGGCGGTCTGATCACCTTGCTTACCATGATGACCGGCGAGGACCTACCTGACGACTTGCGACGGGTCCCGGGCCCCACTTCTCTGTCGATAGACATTATGGCCCGGATGAAGATGCTTCGTCCGCATGGTGAGCGTCACTGGGTCTGGTTGCAAATGTGGGCCTTGGTTTATTCCTGCCGTTGTGCTGCCCGTTTCCGCTGGGTCCCGTTGCACTTTTGTCCACCCCCTCCCCTCACTTATTTTGGGATTCTCATGTCGACCATCTTTATATATCTTTTTTGGGAGAGAGGGAGAGATTTTGGTGCCACTTATATATCTGTATCACTCCTATCTGCGCATGCATCATGTCCGCATCATATTTTCATTTCTTTATTTTTCTTTTTATTTTTATCATGCATGCATCCTCACCTGCCCCTCACATTTCTTGTCTCCTCGTGTGCCACACTTTGCACATTGAGGACACTGTGCCATTTAGCTTGGGGGAGTGAGTTCTCACGTTCTTTTTCGATTTGTCACCTTTATTTTTAGTTTTTCACACCATTTTTTCGCTTTTGCACTTATTTTTCATCATTTTTCTTTTATTTTGCCATGCATCACGTTTTTCTTATTTTCCTGTGTGTCGCATTGCATAGTTTTATTTTTCCATTATCTTTATTTCTTTCTTTTTCATCTCATGCTAGAGATGACTTTTCTATGATGATGATGACGTTGGATTTAGCTTATTCTATATGCATGCTATATTTGTCATGTCTTAGGTTTTATTTCAGATATCATATGCTATGACTTGCCTTGCATTTAGGAATAGTAACCCACACCTTTTTCCGCATGAAAATGGATGAAATTTTATTATTAGCTGAGCCTGAATATTCATATGTATGCTACCACAGAAAACACACCAAGATTCACGCATTGAATGCTTATATCTGGAGTACTGACTTTCTTTTCCTATATCACTTCTATATGCATGAATTGTACACTTCACTTCAGGATGATTGAATGATGTTAGCTATGATATATCTGGATTAGTTAGCTTTTTTGTGATCGAAACTGAGTAGATTAGATTACCCTGCTGAAGTTGTCGTGCATGTCTTATAGAGTGAACCGAGAGTTATATATATTTCTTTCTCCACAAATCCTGAACATCATTTCTCTACCTTTAAAATCATTGGTGAATCTCCCCTTAGCGATTCTATTTTATGGCATTTCCCCCGCTATTAATTCCTAGCTCTAATTTTCTTATTCAAAAAAAATATATAATAAAAGAGAGAAAAACATTCTTGTATATCATTATCTCCCTTTGAGTTGGGATCGTTGTGTATATATTGGTTTGCAAAAAAAAAGGAAAAAAAAAGGAAAAAAAAAAGAAAAGAGGAAAAATCCTCAATAAAAGATCCCATCTCACTTTCTTTCTTTCTTCTTTCTTCTTATTACCTTTGGAGCTATATATAAAAATGGGGATGTAAATATTTTTTATGCCACCACGCTTATAGATAAGCTTGGGGGAGGGGATCCGTTGATGTGTGAGAGAGTGACTACTTGACATCGCACGACAACCTAGGCTAAGTAATATTCTATACTCGGTGAGATTATTTTAGTTTTACGAAACCCAGAAATCTAAGCCTAGCACTCATTTCATGAAATCCATACTTTTCTATTCTCTCTATTCTATAGTGTGATACTCTTATACTCCTGATAGAAAGCGTTCAATTGAAAAGTGTGTGATCTGTGATTTGTATACCGCTTTAAATGATTCAGACGATGTTAATTTTAAAATTATTCCGTTTTTCATGATTGTATCGTTGTTCGTGGGTTTTCTATTTCTGTTTGCACTATTATACTATGATATCGAAATAAAATTCTTTGACATGTATTTTCCATTCAGTGCATGCTATATGAGTAAGTGAAACCCACGTCCTGAGAAAATGATCTAGTATCCTACCTCTTCGCTTCTTTCTTTCTTCTTTGTTTTATTTCGCTTTCACTCTTCTTCGTTTTTCTTTTTCCGTTTTTCGCCGTTTTCGTTTTCCGAATCCACCGGGTTCGCCTTTTACTTATCTTCCTCGAGGACGAGTAAGCGGCAAGCTTGGGGGATTTTGATCACTCCTTATTTTACACCTTTTTTCCGCATGTTTGCATGCCATTTAGATCGCCCAAATCATGTTTTTCACGATATATCGACGATATTGCGATACTTTTCACGATTTGTTGTTTTTGTCGCATTTCAGGTGATTTGGCGCGATTTGGAGTGATCTCGAGATGTGCTTACTCTAGACGGCCACCGACGACCTCCCCGAGGGGAATTTTGCTGATTGGAGAGGAGCGGAAGAAGAATGAACGTCGCAGGAGCGACGAGGAGGCCAAAACAAGCAGATTGGGCATTTTTTGTGTCCCACTCGTCCGAGTGGAGGAGCCACTCGGCCGACCAGCGAGACACTGCTCGGCCGACCAGTTCAGACACGATTTCTATGTGCACTCGGCCGAGCACCGAAGACCACATCGGCCGAGTGACGATACCACGTCCGCCCGTGTGGCGCCCAGACGAAGCCCCTCCAAAACATCCAAGTTACTGTTTTTCGGCTGCCTGAACTTTAGAAGACCCACTCGGCCGAGTGGATTATCCCGTCCGCCCGAGTATCATGAAGTCATCGGCCGAGTGACGACAACTCACTCGGCCGAGCCGCCCCCGAAGTAGAGACCCCTGAAGGCCCTAACTTACTGGAAAATTACAGGGTTTCTCACTCGGCCGAGCGACTTTTATCACTCGGCCGAGTGCGATGCGCTGCCTGTAGCGAAAACTGCGAAAAACAGGCTGTGCAGGGGCATTTTGGTCACAATTTTTGGACGATTTTTGGGGCTATTTAAACCCTGTTTTTACCCTAGTTTTGGGAGCTCTCTCTTAGATTTTTTGTAGCTTTTTAGATTAGTTTTTTAGCTTTATTCTTGTGATTGGAGAAGGAGCAAAACTTGGATTTTTGTTGGATTAATTGAAGAACTACATTGGTTTGCATCTCTTTTCCTTAAAAATTCTATTTTTATTGTTTATATCATTGTTGTGATGAATTCTATTGCTTATCTCAACGATTATTTTTGTGATCTTGCTATGATTTGTGAGTAATCTCCACGTCTTGGGGCGTGGGGATGAACCCTACATGCCCACTTTCATATTTGTGATGAATTGGTAGAAATTGAGCTAGAATTGCTATTAGAGATTAGATCGGGATCGATTTACTACGGATTGCTAGGTATTCTTATCAATTGGGATTTGCAAGAGATTGGATCCCAATTTGATAGGAAGCCCTAGAAATCCGAATTGGGTTGGAGTCAGATTTTTCGAAGTATCGGTTTGCAAGAGATTGGACCGATACTAGGATTCCCGGTTGCAATTCTATACCGATACCCGTTTGCAAGAGATTGGACGGGTAGGAACTATCCTAATCTAGATCATGGACCGAGTTTGCAAGAGATTGGGCTCGGTGCGCGATTGGACGATGATGTTGATCCTAATGCTAGCTTCCCTAGGGTAGGGTTTGCAAGAGATTGGACCCGACCCTAGGATAGCTATAGACCGGCAACAGCGCGAGAGCGTGAGCTTGGTTCTATATTCAGTTGCAACTAGTTCATCCGAATTCTCATTCTAGCAATTTTGATACCGATGAACCACATTTATGAAGTACGGTGTGTAGCGGGGATTCCCCATTCCCTAGACGTTCTTTATTTGATTTGATATTTCGCACATTTGTATGACGATTGTGACAGGATCGCCAAAGGCAAATTTCTCTTCTTAAATAGCCAGGTTGATCGGAGCAAGCACATTCATTCTTCCTCCCTGTGTTCGATACCCCGCTCGCTGCTACACCGTGCACTTGCGGTAAAACTACAACCGTTCTTTTGGGTCATGTCCCGGAGCGATCAGTGGCCCATGTAGGTCAGTCTTGCAATTGCGAATTATCGGAACAACGATAATAACTATGAAATGTCCATTAAATAAATTGCAACATCCGAGTCTATAGCCTTGATTCTAGTAGTTTTCCTATCTCACAAGGTGGTAGGAAGACTTAGTTAGACGTCCGTGCTTGCTAGTTAGAGGCCCCTGATTGTTAGTTAGACTCCCCGCTAGGAGTTGATTTGGTCGTCGTAGGAGTTACCTTAGTGGTTCCTGTCTAGCTTTGACTAGGATAGACTTCTAGAATTCTTTGGTCTCTCGCTTGGGTTCGTCGATTTCGGACCAAGCTGAACTCATTTTATCGCTGTCTAGCCCTTAGGGAGTCTTAGCGCTTAGTTCCATAATCTTTAGTTGGTTGACCGTTGGAGTTTCTGTAGATTTTCCTAAGTCATAACCTAGGCGTATTTATGTTTTGATCATCCGACCAAATCCCTTGCCTCGATTCCCACGACCACCACGTTTCGATAATCATTGATCCTTCGAATGTCCCCATTCGCAAGGCTTAATTTCTTTTAAAGTTATTTTTCGATTTCCCTTATTAAAGTTTTCGCTAAGTTTAAATTTTGTTTTAAACCCGCTACGTATATACTTAAATTTCTCACTTTTCGATTGAGTCAAATTCCTTGTAGATTTCGGAGTCTAATGGTTGTAATTATAATTGCTATCTCGTAACCATTTTCTAATCTATAATTTTGCATTTCGGTTTAAAGACTCTATTACTATTTTGAAAAATTCGACATACCATTTTTCTAACTATGAGATCCATTTTAATCGCATAGCATACACACTTTAAAATCTCTTCCAAGATAAATAGAACTTCAATTATTTTTATATATCAGTACTAGGTTCATTGTACTTGTACTTTAAGGTCTTGTATAAATCAGTTGTTTGGCAAATCCGGATCCCTCTAAAAAGTATTTTAAATGTTATTTATTTGGAATTTCTCTTCAGTTTTAAAACTTGTAAGCACTTAGCATGGGCCTAAATTTTCACACTATAGTTGATCGGATTCCATTTCTACCGAAGTATTGTATTAAGCTACTGCCGTAAATTATTTTCGAACCTCTCCGTTGCAAATCTTGACTTTTCTGAAGGTATCCTTTCGACTTCCTTTTTCCTAAGTTTACATTTGTTCGGAACTTTAAAATGTGTATACTTATACCTCATACCCTTCTTTGACTTAAATTTATTTATTTATTTGAATTTCGAAAGTGATCGCTCCGGAATGTAACCCAAAAGTGCGACCGTGTAGTTTTACCGAAAGCGCACGGTGTAGCGGCGAACGGATTATCGAACACAGGGAGGACGAATGAAAGTGCTTGCTCCGAACAACCTGGCTATTAAGAACGGAAAAGAGGGAATTTGCCTCTGGCGATCCTGTCACAATCGTCAGACAAAGTACGAAGATATCAAATCAAATAAAGACGCCTAGGGAATGGGGAATCCCCGCTACTCACCGTATCTCGTCAATGTGATTCGTTGGCATCAACATTGCTAGAATAAAATTACGGATGAACTAGTTGCAACTGAATGTAAAACCTAGCTCACGCTCTCGCGCTGTTGCCGGTCTATAGCTATCCTAGGTTTGGGTCCAATCTCTTGCAAACCCTAGCCTAGGCAAGCTAGCATTAGGATCAACATCATCGTTCAATCGCGCCCCGAGCCCACTCTCGTGCAAACTCGGGCCACGACCTAGGTTGGGATAGTTCCTACCCGTCCAATCTCTTGCAAACGGGTATCGGCACGGAATTACAACCGAGAACCCTAGTATCGGTCCAATCTCTTACAAACCGATACTACGGAAATTCGATTTCACTCCAATTCGGATTTCTAGGGTTTCCTATCGAATTGGGATCCAATCTCTTGCAAATCCCAAGCGGTATGGACTCCTAGCTATCCGTAATAAATCGATCCCAATCTAACCTTAATAGCAATTCTAGCAAAATTTCTACCAATTCATCACAAATCTGAAATTGGGCTCGTAGGGTTCATCCCCACGCCCCAAGACGTAAAGACTACTCACAATTCATAGCACAAATGCAAAAACAATCAATGGAAATCACAAGGGAATTCATCACAATATTGAGATAAGCAATAAAAATAGTATTTTTAGAGGAGAGAGAGGCAAACCAATAGAGTTCTTCCAATAATCCAAAAAAAATCAACTTTTCTCTCCTCTCCAATCACAATAATCTAAAGCTAAAAAGTTAATCTAAAAAGCTGCAAAAAGTCAAGAGAAAAGCTCTCTAACCTAGGGTAAAAACAGGGGTTAAATACCCCCTAAAATCGTCCAAAAAACTGTGACCAAAATGCCCCTACGCAGCCTGAAAACCGCAATTTTCGCAACAGGCAGCGCGTCGCACTCGGCCGAGTGACAAAAGTCGCTCGGCCGAGTGACAAACCCTGAGAATTTCCAGTAAGTCTGGGTCTTCTGGGGTCTTCACTTCGGGGGCGGCTCGGCCGAGTGAGTTGTCGTCACTCGGCCGATGGCTTCTTTGTAATCGGGCGGTCGGCATTCTCCACTCGGCCGAGTGTGTCTTCTGAAGCTCAGGCAGACGAAAAACAGTAAGTTGGCGATTTTTGATGGGCTTCGTCTGAGTGCCACTCGGGCGGACGGGGTCTCGTCACTCGGCCGATGTGGCTTCCGATGCTCAGCCGAGTGCACATATGATGCATGTCCGATCTGGTCGGCCGAGTGGTGTCTCGCTGGTCGGCCGAGTGACTCCTTCACTCGGCCGAGTGAGACACCAAAAATGCCATTTCAGCTTGTTTTTGCCTCCTCGTCGCTCCTGCGACGTTCTTTCTTCTTCCGCTCCTCTCCAATAGCAAAATACCCCTCAGGGAGGTCGTCGGTGACACTCTGGAGTAGGCGTATCTCGAGATCACTCCAAATCGCTCCAAATCACCTGAAATACGACAAAAAACAAAAAATCGTGAAAAGCATCGCAATATCGTCGATATATCGTGAAAAACATGATTTGAGCGATCTAAATGGCATGCAAACATGCGGGAAAAAAGTGTAAAATAAGGAGTAATCAGAAAGTTTTGACGAGATTTGATTACTGTTTATAATGTTTTTCCAGCCCTTACTTTCATACCTATTTAAATATCTCATCCCTTTTCATATATCAATTTAGTTTTGAGCGTTTTTCTATTTTTCCCAATTCGATTTATAAGCTTTTCCTTTCTTATTTATGTCATTCAAATGATTCATCACGCTCCCTTAATATACCTTCCGAGTCACACATGATTTTAGCTTTCAACGAACCAAAGATATGTTCAACATTTTCTCTGTTACAATTTTTGGAAAATTACGTTTTCGTAACCATTTTCCGACCTGGACCTTCCATAATTTGATTTTAAAAGCTTATTACGAGTTTTGATAAACCTACTACTAAGTTTTATGTTCACCATACATGCTTTTAGAATGATTTCTAACCTAAATTGAATTTCAAATAGTTTTATATATTCGTGCTAGGCTCATTAGCCCGTATGTTAAGAGCTTTGTGTAAAACGATTTCTTTTGGCGAATCCTGGTTACACAAAAAGGTGGTTTCAATATTGATTATTTAAGATGTTTCCTGGCTTAAAGACTTTGAAAGTATTTAGCACGAGTTTAAAATTCTTTCGTTAATTTAATTTCATTTAGAAACTTTTGCCAACATTGTTAAATCACTGCCGTATAATATTTTCTAAAACTATGTCCTTAATGTTCGTATGAACGCTTTACTTCCTTTCATAATGATTTCCGTTAAGCCAATAAATCATTTCCTCTTATTATGTGTATTCAACTCAAACTTATTTCGAACAACTTATTTTATCGATCTTCAAATATCGTTTATACGGAGGAGAACTCCAACTTCTCAAAATATGACCGTTTTATACTTTTAGTGTTTTTGACTTTCTCTATTCACGTACCATTTCTGAAAACTTATGAGAGTAATGTTTACGTCTTTCTTCCCCGCCTAAACATCCACAATTATATCTCAGTTCCACTCGATCTATTTACCTCCTTGTCCTCGCCCTACCTGAACCCATTTTTACGATCTTGTTTCGTTACGCCATCTAATCTTAGTTTCCTTCCTTCTACTTAGTTATTCCACTAGTGTTTGCCATTATTTACGTCGCGCCAGTTTAGTAGTGGGTCCTTAGACTTTTGGTGATGTTGTCGTACCGCATGTACCTAAGTTGAGTATGTAGGCTTGAAGAGTGTACCCCCATATCATGATAATGTTTGCCTATTGTGTGATATATACATACTCAGAGTTATTCATGATGTTATGAAATTGTAAGTGTGTTAATATTTATGGATATGTGCGAGGATAGCTATATCACTCTAGGGGCGTCTATGTATATAAGATTCTGTATTGGAATGTCTGAATAGAGTGTATGTAGTTGGAGATACTTATGTTGGTTGAAATGATATGATTGGTGAAACTATATGTATGCTGGGTGTGATAATAATAGGTGTATGTATAGTTAAGTGGGTAGGCCTATTATGTGACCTATGTGTTGTACGCGTGAGTGTGTGCTCGTACGTAGTTACGTATTGCGCTTAGACGTAAGTAGTTATGTTCTTGCTGCGTGAGTATATATATGATATACCTGTGGTAGTAGAAATATAATTTTGATTGGTATTGCTTGCTTTTATGGATGTTATGTGCGTGTATGCCATGAGGTATACCCGGCTATTGCATATCTTAACTAATGGATGAAGTAAGTGTATTGGTGTGCCAATTATAGATGGATGGATATGGTATGAATATATGATACATGTATGTGACTATACGATGACTGTACTTATTAGGGGGAATAATGTAATTATAGGTGTGCTAATGTTTGTAATAATATCATGGTATATGAAGTGATTGAAATATGCGATATTACCTGATTAGATATTAAGGGTGTTGACATTTAGATATGTATGTGGTTATGTTGGTAGACGTGTAAGCATTAGATAGTATTGGCATATGTATGGATGCTATGTTATGTATATGTAATTATTCTGCTATGATTTTGAGTCTCACTCAAGCTTGAGTGGGTATACTCTATGTACGTTGGTGTATTTGTATGTGTTTGGTGTATAGTGATGGATGATGTATGTATAATGTTTGGATTGTTTGTTTCCGGTTGTGTTACGCACATGATTGTGGGTCACTAACCAGTATATAGCTATAGGTGTTGGTCTTGTGGTATAGATATTTACTAAGGACTTGCCCGTGTGAACGTATGTGTGCTAGCTAAACTAAGCGTGTCAATGTACTGAGTTTGTAATTGTATAATTGGTATACATGGATGAAATGTTAGCGTGTATGGGTGTGCACCATGCACGGGTAAGTATGTGCCTAGTTATAAGTTTTGGTGACTATGATATGTTTGGCGTGTCGTGAGTATAGTTATAGGGCCGTATGTGATGTGAAGATATGGTGAAATATTTACATGCACTTTGAATGGCTATATTTGTGAAATTATAGTAATGGTGAATGTGTATTAGATATAGTAAGACTTGTTTGAATAATGGCGTAGTGCGACTACATGTGTCGATGTGTTTGGTATTGGATGTATACTAGGAAATATTAGGGAGTAATATACTTAGGGTTGCTTGTTGCATAGGTAGCTATCTACACGTAGAGCGATGGTTGTATTTGCTAAGTGTGAGACAAATCTTTTGTGAAAATCTGAACTATTATTTGTGCTAGGTAAGTAGTAGCTATATAATGGAGGTATATAAATGATTGAAATACATGTATGAGTACAAATGACTGTGATAGGTATAAGAGCATAACGTGCGTGAATGAAAACGTGTTAGTAGTAATAATGTTTGACTATCTAGTGCGTATATATATATACGCACATGTAATGACTACCTTTGGTTTAAAGTATGACGTGAAATGTTTTGGGATAGTTAATAGGGCGACTAGATATGTTAGAAAGTCCGAGGACGGACTTTATTCTAAGGTGGGTAGGATGTAACGACTGGTTTTCGTGTAATTGGATTATCTATATTAAAATATATGCTTGGTGGATTTTCTCCTTGGATGTGTGGTTTTCGTCGCCGTAGCTTTCACTTTCGATCGTTTCGTCGTGATTTTCTAGCTTCTTCCTTCGATCGTCGATTTCGGAGTAAGTCATTTGTGACGAGCTTCAAATCGCTCATATCTTAGAGTTAGAGTGATCTTAGAAGCCATAGGAATCTTCCCGAAGCTCCGAGATTCGAATCGGCACTTTTAGTGCATCTTAGTTGGTTCGAGAAGGCGGACCAACCGACTAGAATTCAATCTAGTCGGTCAGGAACTCTTCTCCAACCGACTAGTTCTTTAAATCTACTATACAGGAGTTACTGTTTACTCTTAGTCGGTCTAAGAACAACCACCGACTGACTAGATGTGAAACTAGTCGGTCAGAACTTGCTCTCAGACCGACTAGTTCCTTTGATTAATTTTACCTAAGCTACTGTTTGTCACGCCCCGCTTCCCTAAAATGGAGGCGAGACGTGAGAAGGTCCGCACGAGAGTGGAGCTGTGAAGCCCCAAACCCGATTAGCGTTCAATTTAGTATAAGCAGGTCCCTGTAATCGCAAAAAGGAACAACAACAATAATAATAAAGAGACGGATAAAAATACCAATCCCAAAGTTCATCCACAAAATATTCCACATCACAGAAAAGCCACCAGGCTAACAGAAAAAGAGTCTAAGGCCCAGAACAAGGCCAACAAAATAACACAAACATAACAGAGTATCAACTAGGTGCCACGCACCGACAACCAAGCAGTCTAACAAAAGTAGCTAAACAACGACACTAGGACTGATCCCCAGTGTCAACGTAGTCCTCAATCAACGCGGGCTCTGACTCAGCGTCAGCGAACACCACGTCCTCAGCAAGTAACTCGGGCTCAGGCTCTAACATGTGTCACCCAAAAGAGAGAAGGGGCACATGTCAGCAAGTCGAACGACTTGTGCAAGGAAACGAGAATAAAGAAAAACTAGCAACCTAGCAGTTAAAATATGGTGCATGGCAAGTAAAGTAAGGTAGTAACAAGTAAAGTAAAGGAGAGTACAAGTGGCTAGTGGTTGTTGTGGCAAGTAGCGTCAGGTAACAAGTACAAGTACAAGGGATCACTCAACGAGTGCCCTATGCCCTCAGGCTGTGTTCAAGTGTCAAGTACAAGGGATCACTCAACGAGTGCCCTATGCCCTCAGGCTGTGATGAGCTCGTCTTCTGGAACACGAGCCAGAAAGTGTATTTAACAAGTATGGCGTAGGGGTGCACCTAGCCGGAACAAGTAGCACTAGTATGTAGCGAAGCTACACAATCACGATGAGTATTCAAGCATGCAAAATGCAATGACATGAACATATTCGCGTACCGTTAATTGTATTTAAACGTGACAGGCAAAATGCAATGGCATGAACAGATATCCGCGTACCGTTTATTTGAATTAAACATGGCAGTTAAAAATGCAATAGCAGTTAAGGATGCATGGATGACATGAACAGTTAATACGCGTACCGTTTAGGGAAATTAAACGTGACATACAGGCATGATGAGGGTGACGGACCAAGCTTCGTTGTCAAGCTAGGTCAAAGGCGTCTAAACGGCTATCCTTTCACCGTCTAGTCTCTTTTACGCTAAAGCAAGGTAAATGGCCTAAGACATGGCCCAAATCAAGAGATGCAAGTTTCACTTGCCTGATACCGGGATTGACGAGCAATGAAGATCGTCACACAAGCTAACTACGGAAAGATTCGCTGTTATGGCAAAACAATCATTAGAATAAAGATCCTAAATAAGTTTCTTATTAGAACCCTAATCATCTAATCAATCCATTTTATTAGGGTTTCACAATGTCAATGTGGGTTATGTTGAAATTAAAGGAATCGAGTATTACCGCGTAAGGAACGGAAGAATAACGCCGAGCAACCACGGCGACGGGAGAAACGCTCCGGGGAACCTAGGGTTCAGATCTGGAATGACTGGGGAAGTTTGGAGAAATAGGGTTTTGGGGGATTTGGGGATTTTGATGGAGATTTGGGGAAGATGAGAGGTGGAATGAGTGGAGGGAGGGTTTGGATGATGGAGGATGAGCTTGGATGGAGGAAATAGGGTTTGAGGGAGATGGGGGCTCAAAGGGGGAAGAAATTAGGGTTTTAGGTCGTGAGGGAGGAGAAGAAAACGTTTGGAGGGGTATTTATAGAGTTTGGTGGCGGCTAGGGCAAAACTAGGGTTTCCTGCACTGCTTAGTCGGTCAAAGACCAACTGCTGACCGACTAGTTTGAGATCTAGTCGGTCGGTTGAACAACGTAGACCGACTAAGTGTAAACAGTAACTCCAGTCGAAAACCTGAACTAAGAGTTAGTCGGTCTGAGTACATAACTTGACCGACTAGTTTGATAACTAGTCGGTCGAAGGATGAACTTAGACCGACTAAGAGTAAACAGTAACTAGTGTCAAAAATAGTTGATGTGTTAGTCGGTTAAAGAAGCATTGCCGACCGACTAGGTTGCAACCTAGTCGGTCAACCAACATTCTTAGACCGACTAACGATAAACAGTAACTCCTGAACAATTTTAGAAGGCCAACTAGTCGGTTCAAGAAGGATTTCTGACCGACTGGATCGTCATCTAGTCGGTCGGTGGCCCTTCTTACACCGGCTACTGTGCACCAAAAGTTCCGATACGGAGCGCGTGGCCCCGGGATCGATTCCTAAGACTCCTAGGCTTGATCTAATAGTAAGATACGACCGTTATGAAGTCCGTCACGAATGACATACTTCGAAATTGACAATCCTAGGGAAGAAACGAGAAAATACGACGAATCGATCGAAAACGAAAGCTACGGAGAAGAAAACCTCACGTGAGGGGAAAATCCACCAAAACATATATTATATTATAATAAATCCAGATACATGAAAAACAGTCGTTACATCCTCCCCAACTTAAGAAAAATTCCGTCCTCGGAATTTCCGAATTCTCACGAGTCCGGAAACAAAAGTGGGAAACGCTCTCGCATCTCATCCTCATTCTCCCAAGTAGACTCTCCAGGTGAGCCGTGTCGCCACATCACCCTCACAAGATTGACAATCTTGTTCCGAAGCGATTTCTGACGCCTGTCCAGAATCTGCACTGGATGCTGGTCATACGTCAAATCGGGGCGAACGGTAATCTCCGAAAAATCCACCGCATGAGATGGATCGCTAATGTATCGACGAAGCTGCGACACATGGAAAACATTGTGAACTCCTTCCAAAGATGGCGGCAAGGCCAAGCGATAAGCTACCTCGCCAATCCTCTCCAAAATGTCAAATGGTCCAATGTATCGCGGGCTCAACTTCCCACTCTTCCCGAAACGAATCACACCACGATTCGGGGAAATCTTCAAGAACACATGGTCGCCCGGCCGAAACTCCAAAGGACGACGTTTAGCATCCGCCCAATGCTTAAAACGGTCCTGAGCAATTCTCAACCTCTCCCGAATATTCCTGACGATCTCCACGGCCTCCACGATCATCTCAGGTCCCAACAACTCCCGATCACCAATGTCATCCCAACTCAATGGCGATCGACATTTCCTCCCATAAAGAGCGGTGAAAGGCGCCATGCCAATACTCGCCTGGAAGCTGTTGTTGTAAGAGAACTCCACCAAGTGTAGATGGTCCTCCCACGAACCCTTGAAATCCAACATGCACGCCCTCAGCATGTCTTCCAAAATCTGAATCGTCCTCTCGGACTGGCCATCCGTCTGCGGATGGTACGCCATGTTGAAACTCAGACGCGTACCCAAGCTCTTCTGCAAACTCTGCCAGAACTGAGATGTGAACCTCGTGTCTCTGTCAGACACGATACTCACGGGGACTCCATGAAGTCGCACAACCTCCTGTACGATTCACGTTACATCACTATCCAAACTAGGAAAAGGAAATAAAACGGAGAGTAAAAGAATTTTACCTCCATATATCTCCTTGCTAGCGCTTCAGTGGACTGTCCCACTCGGAACGAAATAAAGTGCGCCGATTTGGTCAATCGATCTACGATCACCCAAATCGCGTCATTCTGCTTCGGACTCCGAGGTAGTCCAGTCACGAAATCCATAGTGATGTGTTGCCATTTCCACTCCGGAATCAGAAGCGGTTGTAGCAACCCGGCCGTACGCTGATGCTCCGCCTTCACTTGCTGGCAAACCAAGCACTTGGCTACACTCCGAGCCACACTCCTCTTCATACCATGCCACCAATAATTCAGACGAAGATCCTGGTACATCTTGGTGCCACCAGGATGCACAGAATACGGCGAACTGTGTGCCTCCACCATCAACTCCTCTCTAATATCCCCAGTTGGCACACACAACCTAGCTCCAAACCTCAACGAGCCATCCTCATGAATCAAAAAGTCAGTCCGCAGACCGGCTTCCACCTGCTCCCGAATCTTCACCAGCTTCAGATCCTCAGCCTGGCCAGCCTTAATCCGATCCACGATCGTCGACTGTACCTGCATGTACATCAACGAAGAAGCCTCCCCAGGAAGAACAATCTCAACACCAGACTCGCAAAAATCCTGCTGCAATCTCCACTGCGAGGTCAAAATCATCACCGCTGGAAGCCTACTCAGCGCATCAGGAACCACATTCACCTTGCCAGGGTGAAACTGCAAGTCAATATCATAATCCGCCATAAGCTCCAACCATCGACGCTGTCGCATGTTGAGCTCCTTCTGAGTGAAAATATACTTCAAGCTTTTGTGATCGGTGAAAATCTTCACTTTCTCACTCAGCAGGAAGTGCCTCCAAATCTTAAGAGCAAACACGACGGCAGCCAACTCCAAATCATGCGTCGGGTAGTTCTTCTCATGAACCTTAAGCTGACGAGACGCATACGCCACAACATGCCCATGCTGATGCAACACACAACCGAGACCCTTGCCAGAAGCATCGCAAAAGATCTCAAATCCACCGCTGCGGTCAGGCACAACAAGAATAGGGGCAGTCGTCAACCTCTCCTTCAGAATACCAATAGCACTCTCACAATCACCCGACCAAGCAAAAGCAACATCCTTCCGCGTCAACCTGGTCATCGGCTCAGCAATACGGGAAAAGTCCTTAATGAATCGCTGATAATAACCAGCAAGTCCAAGGAAACTCCGAATCTCAGACGCTGACGACGGAACAGGCCACTCCCTGATGGCCCTAATCTTCTCGGGATCCACTGAAATACCATCTCCAGTCACCACATGCCCGAGAAAAGCAACTCTATCCAGCCAGAACTCGCACTTCGAAAACTTAGCATACAACCGATGCTTCCTCAAAATTTCCAACACCGTCCTTAAGTGCGAGGCATGCTCTTTCTCCGACTTCGAATAGATCAGAATGTCGTCAATAAAGATAACGACAAACTTATCCAAAAAGTCGTAGAAAATCAGGTTCATCAGTTTCATGAAAACTGCGGGCGCGTTAGTTACGCCGAAAGGCATAACCACAAACTCATAGTGTCCATACTTCGTCCTGAACGCTGTCTTCGGAACATCTCCCTTCTTCACCTTCAACTGATGGTAACCACTCCTCAAATCTAACTTAGAAAACACCCTCGAACCTCCAAGCTGATCAAAAATATCATCGATGCGAGGCAACGAGTATTTATTCTTAATGGTCACCGCATTCAACTCCCGATAGTCCACGCACATGCGACGCGAACCATCCTTCTTCTTCACTAGCAACACCGGTGCTCCCCACGGAGACACGCTAAGATTAATATAACCCTTCTGCAAAAGCTCATCCAACTGCTTCCGCAACTCCTCCAACTCTGCCGGTGCCATACGATACGGCGCCTTCGAAATCGGCTGCGCGCCTGGAACAAGATCGATAGAAAACTCCAAAGCTCGATCAGGCGGCAATCCAGACATCTCCTCGGGGAAGACGTCGCCAAAATCTCGCACCACAGCTGGCCACTCCAGCTCCATCTGCATAGCCACAGCCTCCACCGGCCTGGCCCGAAATCTGACAGGACCAAGCGAACTGCTACCACGACTGAACTCAAACACTGGATGTCCGGGAATCTCGAACACCACCTTCTTCCTCCGACAGTCGATCGTAGCATAGAAGCTCGCAAGCCAGTCCATACCAAGAACTGCATCATAGTTGATGATGTCGTGGACAATGAAATCAGCACAAAGCTCACGTCCACAAACCACCAACGTGCAAGAATTGCACCCACGATGCACCGAGACCACGCCATTCCCTGTGACGATATTCCAACTCTTAGGAAGAGAGGACGTCGACAAGGAATGCTTCTCCACGAAGCTCCGAGAAATAATGCACATCGATGCACCAGAGTCAAAGAGGACTCGCGCAGGAAATGTGCAAACCAAAACCACACCTAACAAGCAATTAACAATCAAATCCTAGTCTAGCAAACAATCATGAGCAAGCAACCGACATAAACAAAGATCAAACTAACTAAGGAATATAAATAGCTAGAATGAGCGTTACCTGCAATAACTTCATCCACGGCCATGCTCTCCTCCTCAGTCATTAGAAAGGCCTGCCCTCTTGGCGGAACAGCCTGTCGAAAAGCCTGTCTCTGTGGAACAAGTGGCGCTCCACGTCCAACGGGCACAGGAGCTCGCTGCTGCAACGGCTGTGCTGCAATAGGAGCCCGCCAAGGCTGCCTCGACTTCGGACACTCCCGGATGGTGTGGGCAGGATCTCCGCAGACAATGCACTGTCCCAGAAACCTCCTACACTGATCCCTGAGGTGTCCAGTCTTGCCACAGAAATGGCAAGTCTTCAGAATAGGCCCTCCTAGCCTCTTGAACTGCACCGGATTATTAGGCTTGAAACCAGTCCTAATCACCGCCCTGGCCTGCTCCATAGGCCTCTTCCCAGCTCCAGAAACAAGTCCCTTCCTCTGATTCAAATTCAACTCTTGCCTCCTCGCAGCAATCAGAACCTTCTGATATGTATCCAAGTCAGAAGAGGTCACAAAGCTCTGAAGCTCCAAGGCAAGTCCCTGAAGAAATCGCTGAGCTTTCTCATCGGCATCTTGCACCATCTTAGGTGCAAACCGACTGAGCCTCGTGAACTCCTGGTGGTACTGATCCACCGACAAGCTCCCCTGCTTCAGATCTATAAAGCGCTGCAGCATCACCTGCCTAGCAGCCTTCGGGAAAAACTCTCCATCAAATCTGGACTTGAAGGTAGTCCAAACGATCGGCTCCACCAGCATCTTCTCTTCAGCATCCCACCAATTCCTGGCGTTATCCTTCAGCTGCCTCTTAGCCAGATCAACCCATCCAGCCGGGTTAATCTTCGCCATCGCCAGGTTATCCTCAATGTTCCTTATCCACTCGTCGGCAGCCAGGGGACCCTCAGATCCATCAAAATATGCGGGACCCAGCTCCCGAAATTGCTTCGCTCCCGGCTCGGAGCGAAGGGCATCCGGAAGAGCCCGGGCAGCTCGAGCAGGTGGAGCATTCTGGACTTGCAGAAGCACGCCCTGCTGAACTTGCATCATCTGGATCATCATCCACATCATCTCACCGTTAGTGGGTTTCCGCTCAGGCTCCTCATCATAAGAGATCGCACCACTACCTCCACCACGGGTGAAACGCCTTCCTGCCATCTAGTGACACAGAAAACGAAGCAGATTAGACTCATAGCTTATGACTCGGATATCGAATTTATTTGTTGGACAATCTTGTATTATTATTGTTATCCCTGATAATTGCAGTTACAGAAGGACCTGCATGGGCCACCACTAAAACCTGTCACGCCCCGCTTCCCTAAAATGGAGGCGAGACGTGAGAAGGTCCGCACGAGAGTGGAGCTGTGAAGCCCCAAACCCGATAAGCGTTCAATTTAGTATAAGCAGGTCCCTGTAATCGCAAAAAGGAACAACAACAATAATAATAAAGAGACGGATAAAAATACCAATCCCAAAGTTCGTCCACAAAATATTCCACATCACAGAAAAGCCACCAGGCTAACAGAAAAAGAGTCTAAGGCCCAGAACAAGGCCAACAAAATAACATAAACATAACAGAGTATCAACTAGGTGCCACGCACCGACAACCAAGCAGTCTAACAAAAGTAGCTAAACAACGACACTAGGACTGATCCCCAGTGTCAACGTAGTCCTCAATCAACGCGGGCTCTGACTCAGCGTCATCGAACACCACGTCCTCAGCAAGTAACTCGGGCTCGGGCTCTAACATGTGTCACCCAAAAGAGAGAAGGGGCACATGTCAGCAAGTCGAACGACTTGTGCAAGGAAACGAGAATAAAGATAAACTAGCAACCTAGCAGTTAAAATATGGTGCATGGCATGTAAAGTAAGGTAGTAACAAGTAAAGTAAAGGAGAGTACAAGTGGCTAGTGGTTGTTGTGGCAAGTAGCGTCAGGTAACAAGTACAAGTACAAGGGATCACTCAACGAGTGCCCTATGCCCTCAGGCTGTGTTCAAGTGTCAAGTACAAGGGATCACTCAACGAGTGCCCTATGCCCTCAGGCTGTGATGAGCTCGTCTTCTGGAACACGAGCCAGAAAGTGTATTTAACAAGTATGGCGTAGGGGTGCACCTAGCCGGAACAAGTAGCACTAGTATGTAGCGAAGCTACACAATCACGATGAGTATTCAAGCATGCAAAATGCAATGACATGAACATATTCGCGTACCGTTAATTGTATTTAAACGTGACAGGCAAAATGCAATGGCATGAACAGATATCCGCGTACCGTTTATTTGAATTAAACATGGCAGTTAAAAATGTAATAGTAGTTAAGGATGCATGGATGACATGAACAGTTAATACGCGTACCGTTTAGGGAAATTAAACGTGACATACAGGCATGATGAGGGTGACGGACCAAGCTTCGTTGTCAAGCTAGGTCAAAGGCGTCTAAACGGCTATCCTTTCACCGTCTAGTCTCTTTTACGCTAAAGCAAGGTAAATGGCCTAAGACATGGCCCAAATCAAGAGATGCAAGTTTCACTTGCCTGATACCGGGATTGACGAGCAATGAAGATCGTCACACAAGCTAACTACGGAAAGATTCGCTGTTATGGCAAAACAATCATTAGCATAAAGATCCTAAATAAGTTTCTTATTAGAACCCTAATCATCTAATCAATCCATTTTATTAGGGTTTCACAATGTCAATGTGGGTTATGTTGAAATTAAAGGAATCGAGTATTACCGCGTAAGGAACGGAAGAATAACGCCGAGCAACCACGGCGACGGGAGAAACGCTCCGGGGAACCTAGGGTTCAGATCTGGAATGACTGGGGAAGTTTGGAGAAATAGGGTTTTGGGGGATTTGGGGATTTGGGGATTTTGATGGAGATTTGGGGAAGATGAGAGGTGGAATGAGTGGAGGGAGGGTTTGGATGATGGAGGATGAGCTTGGATGGAGGAAATAGGGTTTGAGGGAGATGGGGGCTCAAAGGGGGAAGAAATTAGGGTTTTAGGTCGTGAGGGAGGAGAAGAAAACGTTTGGAGGGGTATTTATAGAGTTTGGTGGCGGCTAGGGCAAAAATAGGGTTTCCTGCACTGCTTAGTCGGTCAAAGACCAACTGCTGACCGACTAGTTTGAGATCTAGTCGGTCGGTTGAACAACGTAGACCGACTAAGTGTAAACAGTAACTCCAGTCGAAAACCTGAACTAAGAGTTAGTCGGTCTGAGTACATAACTTGACCGACTAGTTTGATAACTAGTCGGTCGAAGGATGAACTTAGACCGACTAAGAGTAAACAGTAACTAGTGTCAAAAATAGTTGATGTGTTAGTCGGTTAAAGAAGCATTGCCGACCGACTAGTTTGCAACCTAGTCGGTCAACCAACGTTCTTAGACCGACTAACGATAAACAGTAACTCCTGAACAATTTTAGAAGGCCAACTAGTCGGTTCAAGAAGGATTTCCGACCGACTGGATCGTCATCTAGTCGGTCGGTGGCCCTTCTTACACCGGCTAATGTGCACCAAAAGTTCCGATACGGAGCGCGGGGCCCCGGGATCGATTTCTAAGACTCCTAGGCTTGATCTAATAGTAAGATACGACCGTTATGAAGTCCGTCACGAATGACATACTTCGAAATTGACAATCCTAGGGAAGAAACGAGAAAATACGACGAATCGATCGAAAACGAAAGCTACGGAGACGAAAACCTCACGTGAGGGGAAAATCCACCAAAACATATATTATATTATAATAAATCCAGATACATGAAAAGCAGTCGTTACACTGTTCCTCGTTAGTCGGTTCATGAACACTCACCGACCGAATAGATTCCAAACTAGTCGGTTGACGGGCCTTCACAGACCGACTAATTCTGTAACGACTGGTTTTCATGTATGGATTTTATTATATATATATTATTAATTGTTGCTTTCCCTTCTTTGTGATTTCCATTTCCGTCTCCGTAGTTTTCATTTTCGTTTGTTTCGTCGTGATTCTCTAGATTCTTCCGTCGGTCGGCGTGTTTGAAGTAAGTCATTCGTGACGGGCTTCATAACGTCGATATCTTAAAGTTAGAACGAGCCTAGGAGACTTAGGAAACCATCCCGGAGCTTCGCGCTCCATTTCGGAACTTTTGGTGCTCATTAGCCGGTATAAGAAGGGGCACCGACCGACTAGATGACGATCCAGTCGGTCAGAAAACCTTCTTGAACCGACTAGTGAGCTTTGTTAAATGTTCAGGAGTTACTGTTTGTCGTTAGTCGGTCTAAGAACGTTGGTTGACCGACTAGGTTGCAAACTAGTCGGTCGGCAATGCTTCTTTAACCGACTAACTCATTAACTATTTTTGACACTAGTTACTGTTTACTCTTAGTCGGTCTAAGAACGTTCATCGACAGACTAGATGTCGAACTAGTCGGTCAGTAGTTGTTCTTTGACCGACTAAATCTAGATCCTAATTTTCGTCTGGGTTACTGTTTACACTTAGTCGGTCTGCGTTGGTCAACCGACCGACTAGATGTCAAACTAGTCGGTCAGTGGTTGTTCTTTGACCGACTAAACAGTACAGGAAACCCTAGTTTTGCCCTAGCCGCCCCCAAACTCTATAAATACCCCTCCAAACGTTTTCTTCTTCTTCCTCATGACCTAAAACCCTAGTTTCTCCCCCATTGAGCCCCCATCTTCTCCAAATCCTCAAACCTTCATTCCAAGCTCATCCTCCATCATCCAAACCCTCCCTTGTCACAACCCACCTTCCATCTTCCCCAAACCTTCATCAAACCCCCAAAATCCACATCCAAACCCATTTCTCCAGATTTTTCCCTCATTTCCAGATCTGAGCCGGATCGTTCTTCCGTTGCCGTGGTTGCTCGGCATCGCTCATCGCCTCTTCACGGTAATACTCGATTCCTTTAGTTTTAGCATAACGCCCATTGACATTGTGAAACCCTAATAAAATGGATTATTAGAAAGTTAGGATTCTAATAAGAAATCGATTTAGAATCATTGTTCTAATGATTGTTTTGCCATAACAGCGATCTATTCCGTAGTTAGCTTGTGTGACGATCTTCATTGCTCGTCAACCCCGGTATCAGGCAAGTGAAACTTGCATCTCTTGATTTGGGCCATGTCTTAGGCCATTTCATTGCTTTAGCGTAAAAGAGACTAGACGGTGAAAGGATAGCCGTCTAGACGCCATTGACCCAGCTTGACAACGAAGCTTGGTCCGTCACCTTCATCATGCTTGTATGTCACGTTTAAATTCAATTAACGGTACGCAAATATCTGTTCATGTTATTGCATAGTGATTATTCATCATGATTGCGTAGCACACGCTACAATAGTATGTTCCTGGCTCGTGTTCCAGAAGCGAGCCCTGTAGTTGGAAACCCCAACGCTCGATACACATGGGTGGGGTAAGAGATAAGCGGACTGAGCCCGAGTTGGCCTGATCCGCCACTCCGGCCAACAGGAGAAATCTCTATTGCACAAGTGATTAATAGTGATAGAGATAAGCGGCCTGAGCCACGAGCTGGCCAGCAGGTGGACTCTCGATGCACTAAGTGATAAACAGTGATAAGTGATAAGTGATTAGTGAATTGGTAGCTTCGCTACATCGTGCGTGCTTGTCTCTATTTTAAACTGCTGCATCAAACTAAACTGTCATGTCATTGTTTAATATTATAAGTGTTAGGTTGTTAGTTACTTTCAGTTTCCTTGCCCAAGTCTTTTAGACTTGCTGACATGTGCCCCTTTTCTCTTTTGGGTGATACATGTTAGACCCCGAGCCAGAGTTACTTGCTGAGGGTGAGGTGTTTGCGGACGCCGAGCTTGCGCCCGTGTTGGACGAGGACTTCGTAGACACTGGAGATCAGTCCTAGTGTCTACGTCTAGTTTTGTTAGATTGCTTAGGTTGTCGGTGCGTGGCACCTAGTTGATACTCTGTTATGTTTGTATTTTTGTTTGGCCTTGTTCTGGGCCTTTAGACTCTTTCTTTTAGCCTGGTGGCTCTTCTGTGATGTTGAATATTTTGTGGACAAACTGTGGGATTGGTATTTCATATCCGTCTCATATTATTATTATTGTTGTTGTTTCGTTTGCAATTACATGGACCTGCTTATACTAAATTTACGCTTATCGGGCGTGCAGCTTCACAGCTCCACGCTTGAGCGGACCTTCTCACGTCTCGCCTCCATTTTAGGGAAGCGGGGCGTGACAGGTTTTAGTGGTGGCCCATGCAGGTCCTTTCTGTAACTGCAATTATCGGGATAACGATAATAATATAAGATTGTCCAACAAATAAGTTCGACATCTGAGCCCTAAGCTATGAGTCTAATTGTTTCGTTTTCTGTGTCATTAGATGGCAGGAAGGCGAATCACCCGTGGTGGTGGTGGTGGTGCGCTCCCTCATGACGAGGAGCTTGAGCGGGAGCCCACTAGCGGAGAGATGATGAGGATGATGATGCAGATGATGCAGGTTCAGCAGGGTGTGCTTCTGCAGGTGCAGAATGCTCCGGTGGCTCGAGCTGCTCGGGTAGTGGAAGCCCCTCGCCCTGAGCCTGGAGCGAAGCAGTTCAGAGAGCTGGGTCCTGCATATTTTGATGGAACCGAAGGTCCACTAGCTACTGATGAGTGGATGAGGAATATCGAGGACAATCTGAAGATGTCCAAAGTCAACGAAGTTAGTTGGGTTGACTTGGCGAAGCGCCAGTTGAGGGATAACGCCAGAAATTGGTGGGATGCTGAAGAGAAGATGTTGGTGGAGCCGATCGTCTGGGCTACCTTCAAGGCCAGATTTGATGGTGAGTTCTTCCCAAAAGCTGCCAGGGAAGAGATGCTGCAGCGTTTATCGATCTGAAGCGAGGAAACTCGTCGGTGGACCGGTATCACCAAGAATTCATGAGGCTGAGCCGGTTTGCACCGAAGATGGTGCAGGACGCTGAGGAGAGAGCTCAGAGGTTCCTACAGGGACTTGCTTCGGAGCTCTAGAGTTTTGTGACCTCTTCTGACCGGGAATCTTATCAGAAGGTTCTAGTAGCTGCCAAGAGGCAGGAGCTGCTCGTGAACCAGAGGAAGGGGTCTATTGTTGGTGCTGGGAAGAGGCCTGTGGAACAAGCGAGAGCTGTGGTTAGACCTGGATTCAGGTCTAACCAGCCTGTCCAGTTTAAGAGGCCGGGAGGGCCGGTTCAGAAGGTTTGCCATTTCTGTTGCAAGGAGGGCCATATCAAGGAATTGTGTAGGAGGTTCTTGGGGCAGTGTATTGCCTGTGGAGATCCCGCCCATGCTCTCAGGGAGTGCCCAAGGTTGAAGCAGCCTTGGAGGACACCTATTGCTGCCCCGCCGTTGCAGCAGAGAGCCCCGGTGCCCGCTGGTCGTGGGGTACCCCTTGTTCCACAAGGGCATGCCTTTCGGCAGGCTGCTCCGCCGAGGAGGCAGGCATTTCTGATGACCGAGGAGGAGATTTTGGCCATGGACGAGGTCATTGCAGGTAACTTTCAATCTAGTTGTTCCCTTCTTAATTAGTTGATTGTTAAAAATTATGTTGGTTGCTTGTGTATGAATGTTGTTAGAGTAAGATTTGATTGATTAGACTGTTTGTTAGGTGTGGTTTTGGTTTGCACGTTCCCTGCCCGAGTCCTCTTTGACTCAGGTGCGTCGATGTGCATTTTGGCCCAGAGCTTTGTGGAGAAGCATTCCTTGTCGACGTCCTCTCTTCCTAAGAGTTGGAACATCATTACAGGAAATGGAGTAGTCTCGGTGCATCGTGGGTGCAGCCCTTGCTCTGTGGTGGTTTGTGGACATGAGCTTTATGCTGATTTTATTGTCCACAACATCACCAACTACGATGCGGTCTTTGGGATGGATTGGCTTGCGAGCTTCTATGCTACGATTGATTGTCGGAGGAAGAGAGTGGTGTTCGAGATTCCCGGACACCCAGTATTTGAGTTCAGCCGTGGTAGCAGTTCGCTTGGTCCTGTCAGGTTTCGGGCCAGACCGGTGGAGGTTGTGGCTATGCAGATGGAGTTGGAGAGGCCAGCTGTGGTGCGAGATTTTGATGACGTCTTCCCCGAGGAGATGTCTGGACTGCCACCTGATCGAGCTTTGGAGTTTTCTATTGATCTTATTCCTGGTGCGCAGCCCATTTCGAAGGCACCATATCGTATGGCGCCAGCAGAGTTGGAAGAGTTGCGGAAGCAGCTGGATGAGCTTATGCAGAAGGGTTACATCAACCCTAGTGTGTCTCCGTGGGGAGCACCGGTGTTGTTGGTGAAGAAGAAGGATGGTTCGCGTTGCATGTACGTGGACTATCGGGAGTTGAATGTGGTGACCATCAAGAATAAATACTTGTTGCCTCGCATCGATGATATTTTTGATCAGCTGGGAGGATCGAGGGTGTTTTCTAAGTTGGATTTGAGGAGTGGTTACCACCAGTTGAAGGCGAAGAAGGATGATGTGCCGAAGACAGCGTTCAGGACGAAGTATGGACACTATGAGTTTGTGGTTATGCCTTTCGGCGTAATTAACGCACCCGCAGTTTTCATGAATCTGATGAACCTGATTTTCTATGAATTTTTGGATAAGTTTGTCGTTATCTTTATTGACGACATTCTGATCTATTCGAAGTCGGAGGAAGAGCATGTCTCGCACTTGAGGACGGTGTTGGAGATTCTGAGGAAGCATCGGTTGTATGCTAAGTTTTCAAAGTGCGAGTTTTGGCTGGATAGAGTTACTTTTCTTGGGCATGTGGTGACTGGAGATGGTATTTCTGTGGATCCCGAGAAGATTATGGCCATCAGGGAGTGGCCTGTTCCGTCGTCTGCGTCTGAGATTCGGAGTTTCCTTGGTTTGGCAGGATATTATCGGTGTTTCATTAAGGACTTTTCCCGTATTGTGGAGCCGATGACCAGGTTGACGCAGAAGGATGTTGCTTTTGTTTGGTCAGGTGACTGTGAGCATGCCTTTGGTGTTCTGAGAGAGCGTTTGACGTCTGCTCCTGTCCTTGTTGTGCCTGACCGCAGTGGAGGATTCAAGATCTTTTGCGATGCTTCTGGCAAGGGTCTTGGTTGTGTTTTGCATCAGCATGGACATGTGGTGGCTTATGCGTCACGTCAGCTCAAGGTTCATGAGAAGAATTACCCGACGCATGATTTGGAGTTGGCTGCCGTTGTGTTTGCTCTTAAGATTTGGAGGCACTTCTTGTTGAGTGAGAAAGTGAAAATCATCACCGATCACAAAAGCTTGAAGTATATTTTTACCCAGAAGGAGCTCAACATGCGACAGCGTCGATGGTTGGAGCTTATGACAGATTACGAGATTGATTTGCAGTATCACCGTGGTAAGGTGAATGTGGTGCCAGATGCTTTGAGTATGCTTCCAGCGGTGATGATTTTGACTTCACAGTGGAGGTTGCAGCAGGATTTTTGCGGGTCCAATGTAGAGATTGTTCTTCATGGGGAGGCTTCTTCGTTGATGTACATGCAGGTGCAGTCAACGATTGTGGATCGGATTAAGGCGAGTCAGGCCGGGGATCCGAAATTGGTAAGGATTCGAGGGCAGGTTGAAGCTGGTCTGCGGACTGACTTTTTGATTCATGAGGATGGCTCACTGAGGTTTGGAGCCAGGTTGTGTGTGCCAGCTGGGGATATTAGAGAGGAGTTGATGGTGGAGGCACACAGTTTGCCGTATTCTGTGCATCCTGGTGGGACCAAGATGTACCAGGATCTTCGTCTGAACTTTTGGTGGCATGGCATGAAGAGGAGTGTGGCTCGGAGTGTAGCCAAGTGTTTGGTTTACCAGCAAGTGAAGGCGGAGCATCAGCGTACGGCCGGTTTGTTACAACCACTTCCGATTCCGGAGTGGAAATGGCAACACATCACTATGGATTTCATGACTGGACTACCTCGGAGTCCGAAGCAGAATGACGCGATTTGGGTGATCGTAGATCGATTGACCAAATCCGCGCACTTTATACCATTTCGAGTAGGACATGTTGGATCTGGATCCTAGCCTAGAGGGGGAGGGGGGGTGAATAGGCTAATAAAAAATTCTCGTGCAACCCACGAGAAATCACACGCAGTTAAAAGCACAACCAGAGCAGACACAGAGTACACAGCAGATTTACCCTGGTTCGGTCGTCCCAACGACCTACTCCAGCCCCCAAAGCTAATACTAGATTGAATAGTGCAATAGGTACAAAGTCACAAGTTAGAGCACGCTCAGAGCACCCTCTACGTCTCTACACTCGCCGGACTCTCAGTACCCCACACATAGTGTTTCCTCTCACTATCAATCCTAGCAAAGCTTTCTACCAGCTAGTCCCAAACTAGCTGGGTCCCACTTGTCTAGTCCCAACTAGACAAGTCCCAAAATAGTCACCAAAAACAGGTAAAGTTTCCCCTACGAGGATCTAACACAACAACTACACAAAATAATAATAATAAATAGAGTTTAGGAATCTCAGTTTGTGTGGCGGCGAAGTCCTCGTCAATCAGCGCGGGTCAGATCTCGTCTGACGTAGTAGTCTATCCTTGATGTCACGACTAGCCCCTTATGGATGTCGTAGCAATCAAGTCTCAGGTGTGCAAGTTCGGCAATGATGTTGTCAAAGAGCTTTGTGTATCTTTGCTTTGATACTCCCCTTTGAATGTTGCACAAATTATAATGCAATATTGTTGCTCAGCCCAACACTTCAAGGCCGGCCCTCTGATTAATCAAGAAAGTCTCATGAAGTCATTTGATTCATGTTTACTCTGTAAGACTTCAAGGTGTTCTCCTTTTGTGCCTGTAAAACAAAATAGGAAGAAGTTAGGGTGCGCTTCTGTTTGTGTCTTCAAAGAAAATTAAGAAGAGGTTAAAAGAAATAATAAGAATAATCTTTAGGTTCTCCCTGTCTTTTCAATATTAAAGGCCTCCTCAATTAATTTCGATCTGCATGCAAACTTGATTTCCTCCAATTAAATTTCGGCCATGCCCTTTGCTTTATCCTATTAGCAAAATGATTCTTAAATGAAGAGCACAAATTCCTTTTTTTGTGCTTGGCTTCAATTGGACTCAACCTTCTCATGCACTTACGTCAGGTCCCTGCAAAACATAAAAAAAATAAAAGTTAGTGCTTTATCCAATAAATTATGTGATGCTCCTTACCTTTTTTTTGTTTATATTTTTTTTGTGAACAGAGGATTTGGCCCTGTATAAGAAGCTTGGAGGTAAAAAGATGTGTAGGCTTGTTGATAGGGAATTCGGCCTATTTTGATACTGCTTTGAGACTTGTTGCTTGAAGGCCTAGGGACTTGATGATGCTTTGAGGTTGCTGCACATGTGAGGCCCCTGTAAACAAAAGGAGAAATTGATTTCTAAAAACAACGATGCCCTCCCTTTTGTGCAGCCTTTATTTTTGCTGGCCTTGGTCTTTTGATTTGTTGCCCAAAATTGATTGCTGCTCCTTTTGATTTGTTTATCTTTGCTTTTTGTCCTGTACGCAACAAACAAGATTAATCTTTCAATTAAAAACCAAAACTAAACAAGCTTACCTTTCAGAATAACGTTGATGGCCTGCGGCTTGCTCCTGGGAACGAAATAATTCGGCATGGACTTGCTCCTTTGATTTTAGTGCGCCTTTGTCCACGTGATAACCCCAGGGAACTTTGTTTTGATGCCAACAAGAGTTTGTTTGGTCTTATTCAATGCACCATGGCCGGCTTTGATGCATGCGGCAGCCTTAAAAAAATGTATAAACACTTTCCCCTTCTTTATGTTACGGCCTGCTCTTAGGGATTTTTCGGCAGTATGTAAACTTTTTGTAGAGGGTTGCCGCGCTTATTTTCAACCCTAGAGGATGGGTTTTTATAGGGTGATGATGGGGTGATGCGGTTACGGTGAATCCTATTTTGAATAGGAATTTAGAGATTTGGTTCTATCACTTTGCACCACAAATAGGAGATTGATTTGATCAAATTAGGATTTGATAGAAGATTTAAAATGAGTATGAAATTGGAGATAGATATCTAATTGATTCCATCTCTCTCCATATTGACCAAGTCAAATCTTCTTTGTGCACACACACTCCCTTTCTCCCAATATGCTATACGAATAGCAATTCCGCCAAATAGTGAAAGTATATTATTTCGCCAAGCCTGAAACACACTAAGCACACACGTTAGATATAACGACACGTTTGTAATCATCAAACCAAGCTCCTAGATCGTTGCTCCCAACAATCTCCCCCTTTTGGTGATGACAAACCCATAAAAGATTTGATCAATAGAACTGAGTGTGTGAAGTGTGTTGAAGGGTGTAATGCAATATAAATCATGAGATGAATATTCAAGCACTACAACATGGCATGCACAAACTAATAACAAATACAATAGCATGCTCCCCCTTCTCTCAAGCCCCCCCTTCAACATTATTTTTCATGCTCCCCCTTCAACAAGTAATACCGACAAATCTTTCTTTTCTTTCTCCCCCTTTGTAATCACCAAAAGTGGATTAATGAAGTCACAAAAATATTCCATGCAAAAAGTAAACCATTATTAAATGTAGCGTGCAATTTGCATGAGTTTTCCATGAAATAGACAATTCAAGCTCATGGAATTTCATAACAAGACTTCTCCACCTTTGTGTAAGTGTAATGATATAAACAATAAAGTACTAAGGGAGATTCAATTTTGGAACAATCAACCAAATCAATCCGCATTTTCCAATTTTTCATGAATATCACTAGGATTGATTTTTCCCACCTCATCAAAGATGAGTTCAAGTTACCGAACCCCAAAACATGGCCTAAAAGGACTTTTAAATGTGGGGTGGCATTGCTTGACGAGTTATATACACCAACGCTAATGATTACCCATGTAGCACAAGTTGGATACTCGTGGGTTGTGTTTTAGCCAAGAAGTGTATCCATTTTTCATACGGAGCAAATATCGTTTTTTTTCATTCTTTTGTGCTCAATTTTAATTCATGGCTAAACACATCATATCCCTTAGAAATTTCAGAAATTAACCATTCCTACATTCACTTTCCATTATTCTTCAAAAGACTCTCCAAAAGCACTAAAAAGTCAAATATCGTGAAAGTGCAAATGTAGGTGTAGAAGTCAAGTTTGAAACTTATGAGACATGTCATGGCTACTAAAAAGAATGACATCATGTTCATGTAGCTACAACAATAATGAATTGACTTCTACAAGGGATAGAATTGATCATTCATACAATATCACTCAAGAGATTCAAAAGAGGATACAATAAGCACACATTTTTTTTGATTTTTGATTTTTCAATTTTTTTTTTTCAGAAATAAAAACATTAAAAATCATCCATGCAAGCACACAAAGAAAAATAAATCAAGCACACACAACAATCTATGAAGGTATGCAATGGAATGCAAAGAGGGATAGAAAATTATACCTTCTCGTCGCCTTTTGACGAAGGAGCTAAAAGAATGAGACATTGAGTTTATTGCTCCTTGCCAAAACTCCATCACACCTACATGAAAGGTGTTAAGTGTGACCTTGGAATCCAACAAGGTCCACTAGTGTTAGCCAATATTGTTTTAGGAACCCACACTTGTTTAAACTTGATTTTAGTGTTCCTAAATTTACAATAGTATGACGTATGGACTACACTATCACAAGTAAAGCACTTTGCATGTAAGTTCTTTGCAATAGAAGGTGCATTGTGGAATTTCTTGAATTTTGACTTTTCAACGTTTTTCGAACCAAATCCAAGTCCTCTTCTATTATTGCCATATAATTGATTCTCTAAAATAATATCCAACGATTGTTTTCCCATAGAGAATTTCTTAATGGCTAATTCAAGATTAGAGACTTTGGATTTTAACAATCTATTTTCTTCCACAAGCAATGTGCATTTACTTATAAAAGCTCTCTTGCTTTCCTCTTCCTTCTTTTCAAATTCAACCATTTTTCTTTTAAAATCATTATCCAACATGCAGAATTTATCATTAAGCTCTCTAATAACATAGTCTTTTTCAGTTTCGAGCTTAATCAAATCAAGTTTAAGCATGCTAATATTATTCATCAAGGAAGAGCAAGAGAGACAAGGTGATTCATCATTAAAACTGGACTTTTCCTTTTTCAAAGTATCAATAGTAGAGTCACGAGCAATAATATCAATTTTGAGTTTTTCAACCTCTTTAGACATTTCATATTCAGATTGTTGCATTTCAAAGTTCTCATTTTGATAATCATCTATAGTGGATTCAAGCTCTACTATTTTATCTTGCATTTCTTTACAAAGAGTAAGGAGTTCAGTTTTACTACCAGAAATTACCTCATTGTGTATTCCCATCAATGTCATGCATGAATGGGCTTCGTGTTCCTCCTCCTCGCTCTCAGCTTCGCTATCCATGTCCCAAGTAAGCACCTTGGATTTTCCCTTTTCTTTAGCTACCTGAGCTGTCTCATGTGGGCAATCCCTCATTCGATGTCCTCTTTTCTTGCATTTAAAACAAGTCATTCTATTAGTAGTATTCTGATCATAATTTTGCTTAGAAGACTAGAAAAAGTTAGAGCGATTAAACCTGGGTGCCATTTCTGCTCTTCCTTGCTTGGTCTGGACAAACTTTCTGAAATTTCTGACCATTAGCGCTATGTCATCATCATCATCTTCACTTTCGTCAGCTTTCAGAGCAAGTGGCTTGGTAGCTTTTTCTTTTTCCTCAGGTTTCTCCCTTTTATCCATGTTTTGCAATTCAAGCTCGTGGGACATTAAATTACCTATCAAGTCCTCCACCTTCATCTGCGATAGATCCTTTGCTTCTTGGATGGCAGTGACTTTAGGCCTGAAAGAGCTTGGCAGTGCTCTTAATATCTTTCTCACCTGCTCAAGGCTAGAATATGGCTTACCGAGCGAACTAGACTTGTAGACAATGTTGGTGAACCTCGCAAACATTTCTGATATCGTCTCTGATGGTAGCATGCGAAATCCCTCGTATTCCGTGCTCAGAAGTGCAAGTCTAGATTCCTTCACCTGTGACGTTCCCTCGTGCGTCACCTCCAAAGTATGCCATATTTCCTGCGCAGTTAGACAATGTGAGATTCTATTATATTCAGATTTATCAAGTGCACAAATGAGAGCATTCATAGCTTTAGCATTTAAGGAATAAGATTTCCAATCATTATCATCCCATTTGTCATTTGGTTTTTCAATCTCAGAATTTTCTACTTTAATTACAGGCAGTTTATATCCTTTTTGAATTATTTGCCAAGCCTTGTAATCAACAGAAATAAGGTAGATTTTCATACGATTTTTCCAATAAGCATAATCACCTCCATTAAACCTAGGGGGACGGGAAACGGACTGACCCTCAGCAAAAGCACTATCCATATGGTTATTCATGGTTAATCTAGGCTAGATCGACTAAACTGGCTCTGATACCACTTGTTGGATCTGGATCCTAGCCTAGAGGGGGGGGGGGGGGGGTGAATAGGCTAATAAAAAATTCTCGTGCAACCCACGAGAAATCACACGCAGTTAAAAGCACAACCAGAGCAGACACAGAGTACACAGCAGATTTACCCTGGTTCGGTCGTCCCAACGACCTACTCCAGCCCCCAAAGCTAATACTAGATTGAATAGTGCAATAGGTACAAAGTCACAAGTTAGAGCACGCTCAGAGCACCCTCTACGTCTCTACACTCGCCGGACTCTCAGTACCCCACACACAGTGTTTCCTCTCACTATCAATCCTAGCAAAGCTTTCTACCAGCTAGTCCCAAACTAGCTGGGTCCCACTTGTCTAGTCCCAACTAGACAAGTCCCAAAATAGTCACCAAAAACAGGTAAAGTTTCCCCTACGAGGATCTAACACAACAACTACACAAAATAATAATAATAAATAGAGTTTAGGAATCTCAGTTTGTGTGGCGGCGAAGTCCTCGTCAATCAGCGCGGGTCAGATCTCGTCTGACGTAGTAGTCTATCCTTGATGTCACGACTAGCCCCTTATGGATGTCGTAGCAATCAAGTCTCAGGTGTGCAAGTTCGGCAATGATGTTGTCAAAGAGCTTTGTGTATCTTTGCTTTGATACTCCCCTTTGAATGTTGCACAAATTATAATGCAATATTGTTGCTCAGCCCAACACTTCAAGGCCGGCCCTCTGATTAATCAAGAAAGTCTCATGAAGTCATTTGATTCATGTTTACTCTGTAAGACTTCAAGGTGTTCTCCTTTTGTGCCTGTAAAACAAAATAGGAAGAAGTTAGGGTGTGCTTCTGTTTGTGTCTTCAAAGAAAATTAAGAAGAGGTTAAAAGAAATAATAAGAATAATCTTTAGGTTCTCCCTGTCTTTTCAATATTAAAGGCCTCCTCAATTAATTTCGATCTGCATGCAAACTTGATTTCCTCCAATTAAATTTCGGCCATGCCCTTTGCTTTATCCTATTAGCAAAATGATTCTTAAATGAAGAGCACAAATTCCTTTTTTTGTGCTTGGCTTCAATTGGACTCAACCTTCTCATGCACTTACGTCAGGTCCCTGCAAAACATAAAAAAAATAAAAGTTAGTGCTTTATCCAAAAAATTATGTGATGCTCCTTACCTTTTTTTTGTTTATATTTTTTTTGTGAACAGAGGATTTGGCCCTGTATAAGAAGCTTGGAGGTAAAAAGATGTGTAGGCTTGTTGATAGGGAATTCGGCCTATTTTGATACTGCTTTGAGACTTGTTGCTTGAAGGCCTAGGGACTTGATGATGCTTTGAGGTTGCTGCACATGTGAGGCCCCTGTAAACAAAAGGAGAAATTGATTTCTAAAAACAACGATGCCCTCCCTTTTGTGCAGCCTTTATTTTTGCTGGCCTTGGTCTTTTGATTTGTTGCCCAAAATTGATTGCTGCTCCTTTTGATTTGTTTATCTTTGCTTTTTGTCCTGTATGCAACAAACAAGATTAATCTTTCAATTAAAAACCAAAACTAAACAAGCTTACCTTTCAGAATAACGTTGATGGCCTGCGGCTTGCTCCTGGGAACGAAATAATTCGGCATGGACTTGCTCCTTTGATTTTAGTGCGCCTTTGTCCACATGATAACCCCAAGGAACTTTGTTTTGATGCCAACAAGAGTTTGTTTGGTCTTATTCAATGCACCATGGCCGGCTTTGATGCATGCGGCAGCCTTAAAAAAATGTATAAACACTTTCCCCTTCTTTATGTTACGGCCTGCTCTTAGGGATTTTTCGGCAGTATGTAAACTTTTTGTAGAGGGTTGCCGCGCTTATTTTCAACCCTAGAGGATGGGTTTTTATAGGGTGATGATGGGGTGATGCGGTTACGGTGAATCCTATTTTGAATAGGAATTTAGAGATTTGGTTCTATCACTTTGCACCACAAATAGGAGATTGATTTGATCAAATTAGGATTTGATAGAAGATTTAAAATGAGTATGAAATTGGAGATAGATATCTAATTGATTCCATCTCTCTCCATATTGACCAAGTCAAATCTTCTTTGTGCACACACACTCCCTTTCTCCCAATATGCTATACGAATAGCAATTCCGCCAAATAGTGAAAGTATATTATTTCGCCAAGCCTGAAACACACTAAGCACACACGTTAGATATAACGACACGTTTGTCATCATCAAACCAAGCTCCTAGATCGTTGCTCCCAACAGGACAGTCCACTGAGGCGCTAGCGAGGAGATACATGGAGGAGATCGTGCGACTTCATGGGGTCCCCGTGAGTATCGTGTCGGACAGAGACACGAGATTCACATCTCAGTTCTGGCAGAGTTTGCAGAAAAGTTTGGGTACGCGTCTGAGTTTCAGCACGACGTACCATCCGCAGACGGATGGCCAGTCCGAGAGGACGATTCAGATTTTGGAAGACATGCTGAGAGCGTGCATGTTGGATTTCAAGGGTTCGTGGGAGGACCATCTACACTTGGTAGAGTTCTCTTACAACAACAGCTACCAGGCGTCTATTGTCATGGCGCCTTTTGCCGCTTTGTATGGGAGGAAATGTCGATCGCCATTGAGTTGGGATGACGTTGGCGATCGGGAGCTGTTGGGACCTGAGATGATTGTGGAGGCCGTGGATGTTGTTAGGAACATTCGGGAGAGGCTGAGGATTGCTCAGGACCGTTTTAAGCATTGGGCGGATGCGAAACATCGTCCTTTGGAGTTTCAGCCGGGCGATCATGTGTTTCTAAGGATTTCCCCGAATCGTGGAGTGATTCGTTTTGGGAAGCGAGGGAAGTTGAGCCCGCGATATATTGGACCGTTTGATGTTTTGGAGAGGGTCGGCGAAGTAGCTTACCGCTTAGCCTTGCCGCCATCTTTGGAAGGAGTCCATGACGTTTTCCATGTGTCGCAGCTTCGTCGATACATTAGCGAACCGTCTCATGCCGTAGATTTCTTGGAGATCGCCGTTCGCCCAGATTTGACGTATGACCAGCATCCAGTGCAGATTCTGGACAAGCGTCAAAAGTCACTTCGGAACAAGGTCGTCGATCTTGTTAGAGTGATGTGGCGACACGGTTCGCCAGGAGAGTCTACTTGGGAGAGAGAAGATGAGATGCGAGAGCGCTACCCACTTTTGTTCCCGGACACGTGAGTGTTGGGAATTCCGAGGACGGAATTTTCTTAAGTTGGGGAGGATGTAACGACTGGTTTTCATGTATGGATTTTATTATATATATATTATTAATTGTTGCTTTCCCTTCTTTGTGATTTCCATTTCCGTCTCCGTAGTTTTCATTTTCGTTCGTTTCGTCGTGATTCTCTAGATTCTTTCGTCGGTCGGCGTGTTTGAAGTAAGTCATTCGTGAAGGGCTTCATAACGTCGATATCTTAAATTTAGAACGAGCCTAGGAGACTTAGGAAACCATCCCGGAGCTTCGCGCTCCATTTCGGAACTTTTGGTGCTCATTAGCCGGTATAAGAAGGGGCACCGACCGACTAGATGATGATCCAGTCGATCGGAAAACCTTCTTGAACCGACTAGTGAGCTTTGTTAAATGTTTAGGAGTTACTGTTTGTCGTTAGTCGGTCTAAGAACGTTGGTTGACCGACTAGGTTTCAAACTAGTCGGTCGGCAATGCTTCTTTAACCGACTAACTCATTAACTATTTTTGACACTAGTTACTGTTTACTCTTAGTCGGTCTAAGAACGTTCATCGACCGACTAGATGTCGAACTAGTCGGTCAGTAGTTGTTCTTTGAACGACTAAATCTAGATCCTAATTTTCGGCTGGGTTACTGTTTACACTTAGTCGGTCGGCGTTGGTCAACCGACCGACTAGATGTCAAACTAGTCGGTCAGTGGTTGTTCTTTGACCGACTAAACAGTACAGGAAACCCTAGTTTTGCCCTAGCCGCCCCCAAACTCTATAAATACCCCTCCAAACGTTTTCTTCTTCTTCCTCATGACCTAAAACCCTAGTTTCTCCCCCATTGAGCCCCCATCTTCCCCAAATCCTCAAACCTTCATTCCAAGCTCATCCTCCATCATCCAAACCCTCCCTTGTCACAACCCACCTTCCATCTTCCCCAAACCTTCAGCAAACCCCCAAAATCCACATCCAAACCCATTTCTCCAGATTTTTCCCTCATTTCCAGATCTGAGCCGGATCGTTCTTCCGTTGCCGTGGTTGCTCGGCATCGCTCATCGCCTCTTCACGGTAATACTCGATTCCTTTAGTTTTAGCATAACGCCCATTGACATTGTGAAACCCTAATAAAATGGATTATTAGAAAGTTAGGATTCTAATAAGAAATCGATTTAGAATCATTGTTCTAATGATTGTTTTGCCATAACAGCGATCTATTCCGTAGTTAGCTTGTGTGACGATCTTCATTGCTCGTCAACCCCGGTATCAGGCAAGTGAAACTTGCATCTCTTGATTTGGGCCATGTCTTAGGCCATTTCCTTGCTTTAGCGTAAAAGAGACTAGACGGTGAAAGGATAGCCGTCTAGACACCATTGACCCAGCTTGACAACGAAGCTTGGTCCGTCACCTTCATCATGCTTGTATGTCACGTTTAAATTCAATTAACGGTACGCAAATATCTGTTCATGTTATTGCATAGTGATTATTCATCATGATTGCGTAGCACACGCTACAATAGTATGTTCCTGGCTCGTGTTCCAGAAGCGAGCCCTGTAGTTGGAAACCCCAACGCTCAATACACATGGGTGGGGTAAGAGATAAGCGGACTGAGCCCGAGTTGGCCTGATCCGCCACTCCGGCCAACAGGAGAAATCTCTAGTGCACAAGTGATTAATAGTGATAGAGATAAGCGGCCTGAGCCACGAGCTGGCCAGCAGGTGGACTCTCGATGCACTAAGTGATAAACAGTGATAAGTGATAAGTGATTAGTGAATTGGTAGCTTCGCTACATCGTGCGTGCTTGTCTCTATTTTAAACTGCTGCATCAAACTAAACTGTCATGTCATTGTTTAATATTATAAGTGTTAGGTTGTTAGTTACTTTTAGTTTCCTTGCCCAAGTCTTTTAGACTTGCTGATGGTCGCGCCCCGGCGTACACGTCCCGGGACGACGGTTGTAGTTTTACCGTAAGCGCACGGTATAGCGGCGAGCGGGTATCGAACACAGGGAGGACGAATGACCGTGCTTGCTCCTAATCAACCTGGCTATTTAGAGGGATAATTGCCTTGGGCGATCCTGTCACAATCGTCAGACAAAAGTGCGAAATATCAAATCAAATAGAGAACGCCTAGGGAATGGGGAATCCCCACTACTCACCGTATTTCACAATTGTGATTCGCCGGTATCGAAATCGCTAGGATGAGAATTTGGATGAACTAGTTGCAACTAAATGTGAAGCCAAGCTCACGCTCTCGCGCTGTTGCCGGTCTATAGCTATCCTAGGTTTGGGTCCAATCTCTTGCAAACCCTAGCCTAGGGAAGCTAGCATTGGGATCAACATCATCGTCCAATTGCGCACCGAGTCCAATCTCTTGCAAACTCGGTCCACAATCTAGATTAGGATAGTTCCTACCCGTCCAATCTCTTGCAAACGGGTATCGGCGCGGAATTGCAACCGGAGATCCTAGCATCGGTCCAATTTCTTGCAAACCGATACTTCGAAAATCCGACTCCAACCCAATTCGGATTTCTAGGGCTTCCTATCGAATTGGGATCCAATCTCTTGCAAATCCCAATTGATGTGAATACCAAGCCATCCGTAGTAATTCGATCCCGATCTAATCCCTAATAACAATCCGAGCTCAATTTCTACCGGTTCGACACAAATACGAAATTGGGCTTGTAGGGTTCATCCCCACGCCCCAAGACGTGGAGACTACTCACTAATCATAGCAAAAGCACAATAATTGGCAAAGAAATAGACAATGGAATTCATCACAACAATGATATAAACAATAAAAAATAGAGTTTTTTGCGGAAGAGAAGTGCAAACCAATGTAGATCTTCAATCAACCCAACAAAAATCCAAGTTTTTCTCTTCACCAATCACAATTAATAAAGCTAAAAAGTAGACTCAAAAAGCTGCAAAAAAAATCTGAGAGGAGGCTCCCAAAACTAGGGTAAAAACAGAGCTTAAATAGCCCCAAAAATCGTCTAAAAATCCTGACCAAAACGCCCCTGCACAGCCTGTTTTCCGCAAATTTCGCTACAGGCAGCGCATCGCACTCGGCCGAGTGACGAAAGTCGCTCGGCCGAGTGAAAACCCTGTCAATTTCCAGTAAGTCGTGGGCTTCAGGGGTCTTCAGTTCGGGGGCGGCTCGGCCGAGTGAGTTGTCGTCACTCGGCCGATGGCTTCACTTAACTCGGGCGGACGGGATCTGCCACTCGGCCGAGTGGGTCTTCTGAAGCTCAGAGGCCGAAAAACAGTAACTTCGGTCTTTTTGAGAGCCTTCGTCTGGGCGCCACTCGGGCGGACGTGGTTTCGTCACTTGGCCGAGTGGGTCTTCTGTGCTCGGCCGAGTGCACAGGTAACTTGTGTCTGAATTGGTCGGCCGAGCAGTGTCTCGCTGGTCGGCCGAGTGGCTACTCCACTCGGCCGAGTGGGACACAAAAAATGCCCAAACTGGTCGTTTTGGCCTCCTCGTCGCTCCGGCGACGTCCATTCTTCTTCCGCTCCTCTCCAACAGCAAAATACCCCTCGGGGAGGTCGTCGGTGGCCGCCTAGATTACACGCATCTCGAGATCACTCCTAATCGCGCCAAATCACCTGAAATGCGACAAAAACAACAAATCGTGAAAAGCATCGCAATATCGTCGATATATCGTGAAAAACATAATTTGGGCGATCAAAATGGCATGCAAACATGCGGGAAAAGGGTGTAAAATAAGGAGTGATCAAAATCCCCCAAGCTTGCCTCTTACTCGTCCTCGAGGAAGATAAGTAAAAAGCGAACCCGGTGGATTCGGAAAACGAAAACGGCGAAAAACGAAAGAAAATGAAAAAACGAAGAAGAATGAAAACCAAACAAAAATAAAGGAAGAAAGGAAGAAGAGGTAGGATGCTAGATCATTTTCTCAGGACGTGGGTTTCACTTACTCTTATGGCATGCACCGAGTGAGAAATACATGTCAAAGAATCTCATTTTGATATCATAGTAGAATAGTGCAAGTAGAAAATAGAAAACCCACGAACAACGGTATAATCATGAGAAACGGAATGATTTTAAAATTAACATCGCCTGAATCATCTAAAGCGGTATACAAGTCTCAGATCACACACTTTTCAATTGAACGCTTTCTATCTGGAGTATAAGAGCATCACATCATAGAATAGAGAGAATAGAAAAGTATGGGTTTCATGAAATGAATGCTAGGCTTAGATTTCTGGATTTCGTAAAGCTAGAAACAATCTCACCGAGTATAGAATATCACTTAGCCTAGGTTGTCGTGCTATGTCAAGTAGTCGCTCTCTCACACATCAATGGATCTCCTCCCCCAAGCTTATCTATAAGCGTGGTGGCACAAAAATATTTACATCCCCATTTTTATAAAGCTCCAAAGGCAAAGAAGAGAAAGAAGAAAGAAAGAAAATAAGCGAGATGGGATCTTTTATTGAGGATTTTTTTTCTCTTTTTTTTTCTCTCTTTTTTTTTTTTTCTTATATATCATATATACAATGATCCCAATTCAAAGAGAGATAATGATATACGAGAATGTTCCTCTCTCTTTTATTATATATATTTTTTTCTTTTTTTTTCCTTTTTTTTTTGGAATAAGAGATTTGGAGCTAGGAATTAATAGCGGGGGAAATGCCATAAAATAGAATCACTAAGGGGAGATTCACCAATGATTTTAAAAGTAGAGAAATGTTGTTCAAGATTTGTGGAGAAAGAAATAAATATAACTCTCGGCTCACTCTATAAGACATGCACGACACTTCAGCAGGGTGATCTAATCTACTCAGTTTCGGTCGCAAAAAAAAGCTAATTAATCCAGATATATCATAGCTAACAATCATTCAATCATCCGGAAGTGAAGTGTACCATTCATGCATATAGAAGTGATAAAGGAAAAGAAGTCAGTACTCCAGGTATAGGCATTCAATGCGTGAATCTTGGTGTGTTTTCTGTGATAGCATACATATGAATATTCAGGCTCAGCTAATAATAAAATTCCATCTATTTTCATGAGGAAAAAGTGTGGGCTCCTATTTCTAAATGCAAGCGAGTCATAGCATATGATATCAGGAATGAAATCTAAGACACGACAAATATAGCATGCATATAGAATAAGCTAACTCCACGCAGACATCATCACAGAAAATTCATCTCTAGCATGAGATGAAAAATAAGGAAGAAGTAAAGATAAAAGGAAAATAGAACTATGCAATGCGGCACACAGGTAAGTAAGGAAAACGTGATGCATGGCGAAACAAAAGGAAAATAACGAAAAATGAGTGCAAAAGTGAAAAGCGGTGTGAAAAACTGAAAATAAAGGTGGCAAATCGGAAAAAAGAACGTGAAAGCTCACTCCCCCAAGCTAAACGGCACAGTGTCCTCAATGTGCAAAGTGTGGCACACAGAGAGACAAGCAATGTGAGGGGCAAGTGAGGATGCATGCATGATGGGAAGAAAAAATATAAAAAAAAAAGAAGAGTAAGAAATGAAAATATGATGCGGAAATGATGCATGCACAGCTAGGAGTGATACGAAAATAAATACGGCACCCAGAACTCTCCCTCTCTCCCAAAAAAGATATATATAGATGTGATCAAAAATGAGAATCCCAAGTAGATGTGATATGATATGCACAAATAGATGCGATCAAAAATATAAACCCAAAATAAGTGAGGGGAGGGGGTGGACAAAAGGGCATCAGGACCCAGCAGAGACGGGCAGCATAACGACAGGAATGGATCAGGGCATCAAGAGTGCCTAAGAAGGCGGTGCCGCGCCGTCTCCGTCCTGAGGCGGAGGTGGTGGTGGTGGTGGTGTAGGCTGCTGAGCTGGGGTGGGCGTGGGAGTGGAAGCAGGTCGAGCGTGTGTGGGTGTGTGTGTGGGAACCTGCGGGGTGGGTGGGGGTACGCGCGGGAGACGCTCTAAGATCTGCGTCAGGCAGTAGTGGATCTGAGGGATCAGGTCAAAGCGTCCAGACAGCGTAGAGACGGTGGAGGACAGGCTCCGAAGGTCTCCTCTAAGACCACTCACCGCCACCTCAAGAGCACGTATGCTCTGCAGTACGGTGTCGGGTGGGGGTGGTGCAGAGGGACGCACCGGTCTAGGCTGTGCAGGGCGAGGCTGGCGTACGCGTGTGGAGTATGTAACGGGCTCAGCAGGGAATGGGACAAAAGGGGCCGCGCCTGGAAAAGTGGGCCTGGCCTCGGTGTGAGGCCGGGACGCCGGCTGGCGAGGAGTGGAGGCAGCGGCAGCAAGGGAGGCGTGCAAAAGAGGTAACGAGGTGGCCAGAGAGGTCCGTGGCACAGACGTGTGGACAGACGCCACGACGCTCTCGGAGAATAAGGCGGCGGTGGAGACAGAGGAATCTCCCGCTGGGGCAGAAGTGTGCGGTCCAAAAGGTGTAACCCCAGCGGAGATCATGCTAACCATGGTCTCCACGACCGAAGTGAACGAGGGCTCTCCGCACTCGACTATGGTCGGCGGGCGCTCGGGGAGTGCGGAGCAAAGGGGCTCCACGGACAGAGGGCCTGAGGTGGCAGAGGGAGTGGTGGGGACAGCCTCGGAAGTGGTGACAGTGGTGGAAGTGGGCTCAGCAAAAGTACTCTCGACACAGGCAGAGGTAGGGACAGAAGTGTGAAGAGCAGTGGAAATGTCAGGAACAGGCTGAGAGGCCACAGGGTCGACGGGGTGGGCAGCAGGCTCGGCAGGGTGCGCAGCAGGGTCTGCGGGAGCAGCCTGGGCAGCGTGGGCAGCGGGGCCCTGCTCGGCCTCCTCGGCCTCGAGCACGTAGGCGGCGGGGATGAGGACATCCATCGCCGGAAGCCAGTCAACGTGGGCTGGTGCAATCAGAGTCCGAGCAGGGCCCGGGAGAATCATGTAATCGGCCCCATAGGGGCCGTGCAACCAGACCCAGTGACGCTCGCCGTGCGGACGCAGCATCTTCATCCGGGCCATAACGTCTATCGACAAGGAAGTGGGGCCCGGAACGCGTCGCAGGTCGTCGGGGAAATCCTCGCCGGTCATAAGAGCCAGCCGGGTAATCAGGCCGCCGCAGCATATCGGTGAGCGAGCGCCCACCGATACAATGATGCGGTCTAAGTACCATGCCGCGATATCGATCACGACGGCGGGGACAAGCTCGTCTCCATCCCTAGATAGAGCTCTGGGACGTGTCATCGCATAGAGCATGTAAAGCTCTGGCGTAGACATCGTGCCCGGCTCATATCTGGCCAAAAAGGTAGTCGCCATGAGGCGCTGGGCAATGCGTAGGCAGGGATGTACGATGGCCGAGGCCTTGGCCCTACTAGGGTCAAAGGCGGCGTGGAGACCCGTGATACGTGCCCAGAAGGCACCGGCGTCGAAAGAGGGTGGAGGGATATGTGTGGGGCCATAACCGCGATCGGCTCCGGGGACTGCGGGCCATGAGAAAAATGCTCTCATCATGTCGAGAGTGACCTGGCACTCTCGATCCATGAACCGGAATGAGCATCCCTCATCGGTCCGGGCGATAGAACTCAAAACCTCAAGTGTCGGACGGGTAAAAGTATCCGCCGACACCTGGAAAAAATCTCGCCAGCCCACGTTGTCGTACAACGTGAGCATCCCCTCAAGTACCCCCAGGCGTCCTAGGTCAGCGAGGTGTGCGAACCTGGAGGGTACGATCGAGCGCTGGGAGATACGCTCGAAGACGGCGCGGTGTGCGTCGTCTCGGAACGTAATCCCGAGCGGCCCGACCAGTGGAGCCGGTGGTGGTGGCTGTGGATCGGCGGGGAGAGGCTGTGCGGGCTGTGGGTGTGCTGCAGGCTGTGCGGGGTGTGCGGGGCCTGCAGGCGGTGCGGGGTGTGCGGGGGACGGTGGAGGAGAGTCCTCCAACTCGTGGGAGGGGCCGGCATCATCCGGCCGCTTCCGCTTGGCGGAAGCTCTCTTCGACCGCGGCCGTGTCCGGGGCGGCATATCTGCCCCGAGCGCACGCCGAAAAAGTGAAAAGTGCGGCGTGTGCACAAGAGTGGAAAGAGTTTACCCAAACACGCCGCGAGTGCTAAGTAGTGGAAGCGTGCGAAGTCCGCGCCTCCACGAAGTCCTGAGCAGCCCGTAGAAACTCCCCTGAGCTCCCCTAAGCTCCAAAAAGCAACCTGCGCATGGAAAAGCGATATCAGCGAGTAATAATCAAAATGTATGGAGCAATAGGGGTATAACAGATAGGTATAGGAATTGATTTGGGTTAGGGGGGCGTTTAGCACATGGATCCTCAAAATATACACGAGGAGAGGAGAAAACGGAGAAAATAAGTGAACCGGAGGTGATCGGAGGCGGGGCGGCCGGCGGCGACTCGGGCGGACTCCGGCGATGGGCGGCCGGCGACGGCAGGCCGAGCGGCGGCGGGCGCGGGTGAGTCGCTGGGCGACGAGGCGAGATCGGGCGAGGGTAGGCGAAGGGGCGCGGGCGGATTTGGGATTTTAGATTTCGAAATCCGCGCCCCTTCGTCACTTATATAATAGAGAGTTACGACTCGGCCGAGTGACGTGGTCACTCGGCCGAGCGAGGCAATAGAAATTTTCTCCCCGATATCGCTTCGGCCGAGTGGCTTTGCCAGCCTCGGCCGAGTGGAGTAAGTCCATTCGACCGAGTGACCCAAGCTACTCGGCAAGACTCGCCCTAGGAGGGTATCCGTTTTACTCGGCCGAGTGAATAAATGCACTCGGCCGAGTAGCAGTTATATCGAAATCGAGAAAATAAACAGAGAGTTGGGTACAGCAGACTTCCCTCGTTCGTGAGCGGCTCGGCCGGACGAACTTCTGGACTCGGCCGAGTGACTAGTATACTCGGCCGAGTGAGCCTTAATTTCTGCTGTTTATCTTCGTTTGGACTCTAAACTCCGTCTTTCTTCCTCCAGTCGATTTCATGCTCCTCCTAAGCGTCGAACGCCTTCTTGGGGCGCTCCTCGTCGCCTCATTCATCTTCCTCATGATGGGTCTACCTATCTCCTTTCCTGTCAAGAAAAATGGGACCCGTTATCACAAAATTTTTTTTTGGCGATCGACTCAAAACACTAAAAAAAATTTCTAAAACGAAAATAAAGAAAAAAAACGAAAATAAAGCAAAAACCGTCGGGTTGCCTCCCGACAAGCGCTCGTTTTAGGTCGTGAGCTCGACCCCCTATAATTTTCAATCAATGCGGGATGTTTGGTGCACATGAGATGCACCCGTCAAACTTTCCGGGGAGCGCGCTTGGATTCGGACGTGGCGGCGTAGCGGTCTCCCTCGGAGGTCTCCTATCTCGAATAGTGTTGGGGGAGGCTCCCCCAAGCTAGCATTTGGCCCGGTCAACGGCTTAGCCGGCGATGCCGATTTCCGTACCGGCGGAGCTTTCTTTGGAGACTTTGATTTCGAGAGCTTGCAAAGCTCTCGAATCCTTGCGACATCAGCGTCGCCTTCATCTTCATCAGTGGAGAGGTCTGGGGAATCATCATTATTGTCCTCATGGCCTAAATCCGGGCTTTCATCCAATTCTTCATCAAAAAGGGCACCAATTGAGTGAGGAATCGCCTCCTCTATCACCTCATCAAGGAGGTCCATATAATCGAGCTCCTCATGGTAAGGCATGTGCTTCATTGCCTTGGGAATGTGGAGTTCCACCTCGATGTTTCCGACGTTTAAGGTTAAGGTACCTTCACGCACGTCGACGATGACTCCGGCGGTGGCGAGGAATGGGCGCCCAAGTATCAATGAGGTGTCTCCCTCCTCCTTAATGTCCATGATGACGAAGTCACATGGCAAGCATATTCCTCCCGGGACTTGAAGTGGGATGTCTTCGGCGATCCCCACCGGCCTTGTTATCCGTCCATCGGCTAATTGAATGCGCATGTCGGTGGGTTTCAACGTTGTCCCGGTGTTAAGCTTTAAGAACATGGAGAGGGGCATGAGACTCACACTAGCCCCAAGATCTACCAACGCCTTTTGAAGAGGCACACCGCCCAAAGTGCAAGGAATCCGAAAACTCCCCGGATCTTTGAATTTTGCCGGCTCCTTTTCTCTCTTGGTGAACCAAGAGCCCTCCTCGGCTAGCATGATCTTCTCCTTCCTCTTTCTCCCCGAAATCAAGTCCTTCAAGAATTTGGCATATGTGGGGATCTCGATAATGGCGTCAAGGAAGGGAATATTTAGGCTAACTCCTCTTAGATACTCGAGGAATTTCGCTAGCCTTTTCTCCATTTTCGCTTTCGCTAGTCTTTGGGGGAATGGGACCGGCGGCATGAAGCGCCTCTCCTCAGTTAATAGCTCCGCCCTAGATTTCTCCTTGTCTTGTGGCTCCTTCTCCTTATCGACCTCAACTACCGGCTCAACCGGCTCCAAGCTTTCCTCCACGGCCTCCTCAATAGGAATCATGGCGGGGGTGGTGTCCTTCCCGCCTCTAGTTGTGACGGCAACTACGGCGTTGATGTGGCCCGTGTTGCCCCGTGGGTTTTGCTCCGGTTGCGCCGGCAATCTTTGAGTGTTTCGGTTGAGCACCGCTAATTGTTCCGAAATTTGAGCCACTACGGTATTGAGAGAATCTTGTCCCGCCTTAAAAGTAGCATTCACCTTGTTTTGCTCGACCATGAACGCCTCCACTCTAGTTTCGAAATCGGATCTTTGTGGAGCTTGTGGAGGGTTTTGGTTTTGATTCCTCCACCCTTGGTTGTATCCGGGAGGCCTATAAGGTGGGACTTGTTGCTTTGGTTGGAAGTTTTGTTGTGGAGGCCTCCTCGGCGGATAGTATTGTTGTTGGGGTGGTGGTGGTCGAGCTTGATTAGGCGGTTGTTGTGGCGGGTTCAAAGCTCCTTCATTGTTGGCGTAGGAGAATCCCGGGTGATTTCTTGCGGCCGGATTGGACCAATACCCTTGGTTCCCCGCAACATATTGCACTTGCTCCAAGGATCCTTCTCCTTGCTCTCCTCCCGAATACATGGCTTGAGATTGGTCTTGCCAATCACTCATTTGGCTTGCCGGCGTGGAGGTGGAAGGGCTTCCTTGATGCTCCGTGATGAATTTCTCCAATCTCTCCACCACCTTGTGGAGAGAATCGAATTTGCTCGTAAGCTCCGCTACGGCCTTTGCCTCGTAGATGCTAGTCGGCTTTAAGGAGGACGTAGAGTGTCCTCGCTCATCGCCCCATTGTTGGTTATTAGAGGCCATCTCCTCTATTAGGGCCGTAGCTTCCTCGGGAGTCTTTGACAAGATTGCACCATTCGCCGCGGCATCAATAATTTGTTTGGTCCCCGGTTGGAGACCGTTGTAGAAGCTGTGCACTAACTCCCAATCTTCTATACTGTGGTGCGAGCACTGGTGCTGCAAATCCTTAAATCGCTCCCAAGCTTCATAGAGCGTCTCGTGTGGTCCTTGCTTGAAGGACATGAGAGCGCTCCGGATCTTCACCGTCTTGGATGGTGGATAGAATTTATCAATGAATGCATCCGCCAACCCGTCCCAAGAGGTGAAAACTCCGTCAGCTTGCGTCCTCAGCCAATAGAGTGCTTTGTCCTTTAGCGTGAAGGGGAAGAGGCGCAGTCTGATGGCATCAATCGGGACCCCCGGCATTTGGAAAGTGGCGCACTTCGACAAGAAAGATTGGATGTGGTAGTGGGGGTTCTCGTGAGCGTTCCCATGAAAGGGGTCTTGTTGCATCAAAACCACCAACCCCGTCTTTAGCTCGAAGTTCTTGTCGGCCGCCAACTCCGGCACGGCGATGGATGACGTAGTAGAAGAGGTTTTAGGCCGAAGCCTATCGCGAATAGATATTATTCTCGCCATTCTCGCCGCTAATTCTTCAGGAGTTTCCCGGTTGGTCATAAACCCCCCTTCCGGATATTGCCTCCTTCCCGCTCTGAGTCTCCGCGCGGTACGTTCGATCTCGGGATCGAATAATAGGGCTTCGGGATCCGCCGTAGATCTCGTGTACATGCACAGTGAAAGCAGAGTTTCAAAGAGATGATTAGTACCGTGGAAGGGTTAGGTAGAAATAGCAAAGGAAATAATAATGGTAAAAGAAATAAAATAAAAAGAAAATAAAAGAAAGAAATAGCTAGGTGAAAAAAGAATCAAACGCAATCGCCTCCCCGGCAACGGCGCCAAAAACTTGATCGCGCCCCGGCGTACACGTCCCGGGACGACGGTTGTAGTTTTACCGCAAGCGCACGGTATAGCGGCGAGCGGGTATCGAACACAGGGAGGACGAATGACCGTGCTTGCTCCTAATCAACCTGGCTATTTAGAGGGATAATTGCCTTGGGCGATCCTGTCACAATCGTCAGACAAAAGTGCGAAATATCAAATCAAATAGAGAACGCCTAGGGAATGGGGAATCCCCACTACTCACCGTATTTCACAATTGTGATTCGCCGGTATCGAAATCGCTAGGATGAGAATTTGGATGAACTAGTTGCAACTAAATGTGAAGCCAAGCTCACGCTCTCGCACTGTTGCCGGTCTATAGCTATCCTAGGTTTGGGTCCAATCTCTTGCAAACCCTAGCCTAGGGAAGCTAGCATTGGGATCAACATCATCGTCCAATTGCGCACCGAGTCCAATCTCTTGCAAACTCGGTCCACAATCTAGATTAGGATAGTTCCTACCCGTCCAATCTCTTGCAAACGGGTATCGGCGCGGAATTGCAACCGGAGATCCTAGCATCGGTCCAATTTCTTGCAAACCGATACTTCGAAAATCCGACTCCAACCCAATTCGGATTTCTAGGGCTTCCTATCGAATTGGGATCCAATCTCTTGCAAATCCCAATTGATGTGAATACCAAGCCATCCGTAGTAATTCGATCCCGATCTAATCCCTAATAACAATCCGAGCTCAATTTCTACCGGTTCGACACAAATACGAAATTGGGCTTGTAGGGTTCATCCCCACGCCCCAAGACGTGGAGACTACTCACTAATCATAGCAAAAGCACAATAATTGGCAAAGAAATAGACAATGGAATTCATCACAACAATGATATAAACAATAAAAAATAGAGTTTTTGCGGAAGAGAAGTGCAAACCAATGTAGATCTTCAATCAACCCAACAAAAATCCAAGTTTTTCTCTTCACCAATCACAATTAATAAAGCTAAAAAGTAGACTCAAAAAGCTGCAAAAAAAATCTGAGAGGAGGCTCCCAAAACTAGGGTAAAAACAGAGCTTAAATAGCCCCAAAAATCGTCTAAAAATCCTGACCAAAACGCCCCTGCACAGCCTGTTTTCCGCAAATTTCGCTACAGGCAGCGCATCGCACTCGGCCGAGTGACGAAAGTCGCTCGGCCGAGTGAAAACCCTGTCAATTTCCAGTAAGTCGTGGGCTTCAGGGGTCTTCAGTTCGGGGGCAGCTCGGCCGAGTGAGTTGTCGTCACTCGGCCGATGGCTTCACTTCACTCGGGCGGACGGGATCTGCCACTCGGCCGAGTGGGTCTTCTGAAGCTCAGAGGCCGAAAAACAGTAACTTCGGTCTTTTTGAGAGCCTTCGTCTGGGCGCCACTCGGGCGGACGTGGTTTCGTCACTCGGCCGAGTGGGTCTTCTGTGCTCGGCCGAGTGCACAGGTAACTCGTGTCTGAATTGGTCGGCCGAGCAGTGTCTCGCTGGTCGGCCGAGTGGCTACTCCACTCGGCCGAGTGGGACACAAAAAATGCCCAAACTGGTCGTTTTGGCCTCCTCGTCGCTCCGGCGACGTCCATTCTTCTTCTGCTCCTCTCCAACAGCAAAATACCCCTCGGGGAGGTCGTCGGTGGCCGCCTAGATTACACGCATCTCGAGATCACTCCTAATCGCGCCAAATCACCTGAAATGCGACAAAAACAACAAATCGTGAAAAGCATCGCAATATCGTCGATATATCGTGAAAAACATAATTTGGGCGATCAAAATGGCATGCAAACATGCGGGAAAAGGGTGTAAAATAAGGAGTGATCAGCTGACATGTGCCCCTTTTCTCTTTTAGGTGACACATGTTAGACCCCGAGCCAGAGTTACTTGCTGAGGGTGAGGTGTTTGCGGACGCCGAGCTTGCGCCCGTGTTGGACGAGGACTTCGTAGACACTGGAGATCAGTCTTAGTGTCTACGTCTAGCTTTGTTAGATTACTTAGGTTGTCGGTGCGTGGCACCTAGTTGATACTCTGTTATGTTTGTATTTTTGTTTGGCCTTGTTCTGGGCCTTTAGACTCTTTCTTTTAGCCTGGTGGCTCTTCTGTGATGTTGAATATTTTATGGACAAACTGTGGGATTGGTATTTCATATCCGTCTCATATTATTATTATTGTTGTTGTTTCGTTTGCAATTACAGGGACCTGCTTATACTAAATTTACGCTTATCGGGCGTGCAGCTTCACAGCTCCACGCTTGAGCGGACCTTCTCACGTCTCGCCTCCATTTTAGGGAAGCGGGGCGTGACAAATTCACTTCCCAGATTTTCCCCTTCTTTCGCCGTTTGATTCTAGTCGGTCACAGTTGGTCGACCGACCGACTAGTTGCTAAACTAGTCGGTCAGTAACTCTTCTTTGACTGACTAATCAGTGTTGAAACCCTAATTTCTGGGCAGCCGCCAGCTCTTCCTATTTAAACCCCCAAACGTATTCTTTTCTTCATTCATTTCTCCTGAGCCTCCTTCTTCCCCAAATCCTTCTCCATCTTCCCCTAGCCTTCCTCCTTCATCAAGAGCCCTTCCCCCTCTCCATTTTGACCGGCTACCACCTCTAGGTCACCGGAAAACCCCCAAAAATCCCCAAAACCCCATTTCTCCAGATTTTCTCCCCATTCCAGATCTGAACCCTAGGTTTCCCCGGATCGTTCTTCCGTTGCCGTGCTTGCTCGTCATCAATCTTCCGCTTCTATACGGTAGGGTTCGATCCTTTGGTTTTCTCATAACTCTCCTTGTGATTTTATTGAAACCCTAATAATAAACTAGGTTGGATGTTGTTTGATGATTGTTTCTCCGTGGCAGCGATTTCCTCTCCGTAGATAACTTTTGTGGCGTGCCTCGTTGATCATCTTCCTTAGCGTGAGGCAAGTGAAACTTGCCACTTAGGGTTTAGGTCATGTTTTAGGCCATTTGCTTGTTGTAGCGTAAAAGAGACTAGACGGTGAAATGATAGCCGCCTAGACGCCAATTGATCTAGTTTGATAACGAAACTAGATCCGTCACCTCAATTGATCTAGCTTGACAACGAAGCTAGATCCAACCCTTTTAACTTGTTGTTCATGCATATTAAACTGCCATGTTTAATTCCTTATTTGTACGCCTTACTGCAAGCCATGCCATCCATGTTGAATGTCGCATTCGTAGCACACGCTACAATACTTGTGTTTCCTGGCTCGTGTTCCAGAAGCGGGCCATGTGTTGGTTGATAGCCAATGCCCGATCTACTTGTTTCCGGCTAGGTGCACCCTACGCCAAATACTTATGAATCGTGAACTAGAATGCGAGCTCCTGTGCGGGGCAACCCTGGCTCATTTACTTAGCTCGTGTGCAGGGACCCTGGCTCGTTCACATGTGGGTATTGGGGGTAAGAGTTAAGCGGCCAATCAACTGGGAGTCTGCCCGATCAGCAACTGCAGTGGTAAGGCGTAAACTCTGGGTTCTGGGGTAGTGTTAAGCGGCCAATCAACGTGAATGCCAAACCGTTCAGCTGTAAGGCGTAAACATCTACAAACAACTTGAAATGTGACTAGTGAAAAGATTGAGATTGTTAGTAGCTTGGCTACTCTTGACATGCCTTGATAAATTGTTCTCTTGTACTTAATGTTCACCATGTCTTACTTGTGCACTCATACTAAAACTGCCATGTCATGCATGCTTTTAGAACTGCTAGTTTGCTTTCCTTTCAGTTTCCTTGCCCAAGTCTTTTTAGACTTGCTGACATGTGCCCCTTTCTCTTTGGGTGTCGCATGTTAGTTGCCGAGCCTGAGTTTGTTGTTGAGGGCGACGAGTTCGTGCCCGATTCTGTTGGTTGAAGA